>SEMN01000493.1:321561-394444 GCA_005408345.1 Macquaria australasica | reverse complement strand
TCTCTCTCTCTCTCTCTGTCTCTCTCTGTCTCTGTCTCTCTCTCTGTCTGTCTCTCTCTGTCTCTCTCTCTGACTGTCTCTCTCTGTGTCTCTCTGTCTCTCTCTGTGTCTCTCTCTCTGTCTCTCTCTCTCTCTCTGTCTCTCTCTCTCTCTCTCTGTCTCTCTCTCTGTGTCTCTCTCTGTCTGTCTCTCTCTCTGTCTCTCTGTCTCTCTCTCTCTCTCTCTTGTAGTTATTGTCTGATAGTACTGGAGTAAAGGATCTGAGTACTGATGATATTGTATATCACAGTTGTAAAGTGCTGCAGTGTGTCGGTTGGCTGTCTGTCTGTCTGTCTCTCTCTCTCTCTCTGTCTGTCTCTCTGTCTGTGGGTGAATAATCCTTCATGATAATAAAATGCTTTACTACCTTTAGTAGTTAAATCCACATTGTGCCCGTGGCTCGGCCTCTGCAGTGTCTGTGCTGCACTGAGTCCTCGCCACACTCTGGTTACTGTAGTAACAACATACAACACGGATGAAATGATTGGCCAGCAGAACATGTGACGCACAGGAAGCAGATAAAACTCGGGGATGTCTGAATGCTGATACAGGAGGAGCGGGTTGGACAGAACCAGCGCCGGCCTCCATCTCCTCACGTTTTACAGAGCAAACGTCCTCGTTAGGCTCTGAATAAATGTCTTCCTGTGCTCTAGACGATGTTTGCTGTTGCACCAGAGCAGTACATGTCATGTAAGGTTTCTTTGACTATCAGGGAACAGGAGGTGCAGTAGAAATGAGGATATCATTTATCTGAAAATAAACCCATTGGTCCTGTGTTTCATCAGCATTAGATTGTGCTTTAATTAACAGGGCTGTTCCTGCAGTGACATGGCTGTGAGGATGAATCCAAAGTCATTACGTCTCAATTACTCTCAAACGGCACTGTGAAGGTCTGATGACAGTTTGTGGATCAGCATGAAATGGTGGAGAGGAGGAATCAGCTGTTTAATGGTGTTTTGGCAGAGGACCCCTTCAGGCTACCCGCACTTTAAAGTGTGTCCACTCGTGACGCCGTGCGGAGCGTTATTTGGATTAAAGTGCTGCACGGCGTCCTGATGTGGCTGAAGGGCGTTTGTCTCCGTGGCTAACTGGATAATGAGGACTTCTGATCTCTAAAGAACGACATGTTTCCCTCCTTTCACTGCTTCACTGGCTTTAAAAAGACATTTTGGTTTCCCTCCTGTTTCTGCTGCCGCACACATAAACACTACAGGAAGCTGAAGGTACCCTCTATTCTCTGAAGACATCTGAAGACATTCATAAAGACATCTGGAGACATCTGGAGACATCTATATATCGATCGATCGAGATATAGATATAGATCTATATATATATATATATATATATATAGATATAGAGTATATATATATATATATATATATATATATATATATATATATATATATGAATGAATGAGATAGATAGATAGATATATATAGAGATAGTAGATATGAATAGATATATAAGAGATAGAGATAGATAGATATATATAGAGATAGTAGATAGATATATAGAGATAGATAGATAGATATAGATATATATATATAGATCTATATCTAGAGACATCTAGAGGTTGCAGGATTCTCTGTTAAATAGGAATCATCTTTATTTTAATGGGAAACAAGACACTAAACATGAACTGGTGAGTTGTTGATGAAAGCAAACGGGTAATAAACATAACTGTCTTATTTATTAATCGTATATCTGCATTTCCTGATTTCATTAACAGTTGTCATAGCTGAGATCAGGATTTCCTCCTGTGATTCTACAGAACACAAACTTTTTAACAAACCATTTATTGCAACCATGATGCATTGCTGCAGATGAAACGAGCCAACAGGATATAAAGGAGCCTGAAACATCTACAGCAGGAAAATACAACACACACATTAATGCAGCAGGAACATTAATCCAGAAACACTGATACTGCTACAGGGGTACTGTTACTGTGATACTTTAACTACATATAGCTGATAATGCTCACATACTTTTACTTAAGTAAGGTTTTGAATGCAGGAGTATTTCATGCACAGTGTGGTATTAGTACTTTTACCTCCACGGCTGTCAGATTATTTGGTGCCATCAGCTGACTCAGCTCGGTGTTTAGCAGCTGTTGTTTCCTGACACCAAACTGCTCCTGGTCAACGTTTGGAAGGAAATCTGAAAGCTTGAGTCCGGTTCAAAACCTCTGCCCCTCTTTGGAGTAAACTTACTCTTATATGTGTTGAATATCAGTTCATCGTGTCTGCGTGCTCATTGCAAGTTCTCTTTAGACCCCAGAGACCAGGTTCCTCACTCTGACAGCATGATATGACGTGTCTGCTCTGCTCCTGTTGTCTGGTGCCGGCTTGCCTTCAGCTCACATCATTTGACTTCACCTGTGTTAGTATTCCACGTGTCCTCCGGCCGCTACGTCAGGATATTGATTGATTGATTGTCTCTCGGTGTCCCCCGCTGGTTAATATGTGTGGCTCAGCAGTTTATAATGCTCCTCTTTATCTTTCCCTCAGCCTTATTGTGGCCGTCCAAGTAACGTCAATGACTGTGAGTAAATCTAAATGTCTTTCGTCTGCAGTGTCCTACAGGCACTTTACTGGGAAATGGACTGACGGCACGAGCTGATTTCTATTACACACTCAGCTGGATTCATTGTGATTATGGAGGAGCTGTATGAGTGTACCAAATGTGAACACATTAGTCAGATGGTGACGAGAGAAAAGTGAGAAAACTACAAACTTTGACATGCTGCTGATAAGTCACCATGCTTGACAATGTACTAATAACCCGATCCCAGAGAGTAACACAGCTGTTTCCAACCAATCACATGACGGCCTTTTAGTAACAGACAGCTGTTTAAACACACCACATGATGATTGTGTTTGGTATCAGAAGTCGGCTAGTTAGCGGGAGAGACGAGGGCTCACACATAGTGGAGCATTTAGCAGCTAAAGAGCCAGATTCTCCCCTCAAACACAGAGCTGACAGAGGGAGGCTCTCAGAGAAACATGACACTACACAGATGGACTTTCAGTAACTGAGCAGATATGAGCTGCAGGACTCAGGAGGATTTGAGTTCTCAGGATCCTCCCTGCGGTGACCCACGCCCAATCTCTTCTGAAGCAATCTACAGCAAGAAAGCAGGAAAATCCAAACCTGACATTAACAGTGTGTGTGGTTTTCTTCTCGCGTCCTCGTTCCTCTTGTCTTTTTGAAAGCAGGTGGACGAGGAAACGATGGGGCCGCAGAGTTTGCTGCTCACACAGTTCTTGGTCACTTTATAAAATCAAGTGAATCTTTCTGCGTTTTATTTTAACGTGAGTTCATTCAGCAGAGGAGACCTGTGGTTGGTAGGTCGGAGCAGGTGAAGTCACTTTCCCCATCCACCTGTCCATAGTGGAGATTTGTCAGGTGTTTGCACCAGTTATATGGTGGTCACAGGTTGTGGCTGTATGGCAGCTCTGGTATCTGTTTGTGTAACCTTGTGCTGCTGATGCTGTTTACTGTGTGGACCCCTGTGAGCTGAGGGAGAGCTGCCATGTTAGTACGCCGTATGATTGACTGCTCATGAAAAATGCTTCGCCAAAATTCAGCTGCAGTCAACATTTCCACGCTGACAAATGAGGCAATTAAGAAGCTGTGGTCGACATTTCTGCTGTCACAGACCTGAATTCACATCAGCCCGTAAATCTGATAGTTCAGGACTGGAGAGAAGTCGGTGCTGTGTATATGCCCAGAAATAGTCTGACACTTAACCCCCCACCAGATTAAACAAATGAGATGTAACATGTTCATCAGAGAGCTTTAGAGGAGCTGGTAGATTCTGTTACCTTTGGACTGAGCCAGGCTAGCAGTTTCCCCCTGTTTCCAGTCTGTATGCTAAGCTAAGCTAACCAGCTGCTGCTGTAGCTTCATATTTAGCTACAGACCTGACAGCGGCATCAATCTGAACGTCTGCCTCTCAGAGAGGAAGAGGAGGAGTCTGTGTGCTGCCTTTATAATATAAAACATGATGCATGAAGGTTGAGTTTGGGAAAGTTTTCAGCACAGAAGCACTAACTGAGAAGTCTGGGTCAGAGTGTTTAGGACAGACTGCAGGTGAGACACCTGGTCTGTGGTCAGTAGTTCTGTCAGTGCTGCGAGTGGTTCAGGTCTGAGTCCCATGAGTTCACAGTGTGTCTCAGCTCTTCTCTCTGCTTGATGTAATGAACACATTCTCGTCCAGTGACTGGTGATATACTGGAACTGACCTTAATGTTCACTCACAATCTCATTTACTGACTGTAGGTTGTAACTTCAGTTTGATGTTGTCACCAGACTTTATTATATTATTTTATTATATATTATCTGTTAAATATCTGTTTTAAAAAGGTTTGGAAAAATAAAACTAAATATCTCTACTACTTTACAGTTCCAGTTTTATTCTGAAATGAAATAAAGATGGATTAACAGATGGACAGACTTTAGTGGTCAGTTGTTGGTTGTTATCTGTCCTCTGCAGTTTGTCTCGGTGCTGTTTGGAGAGGTTTGATGAGGTAACACATGATCATGGAGAAAATCAAACCTGGTAGCCGTGTTCTCACCTCTGAACCATCGGCCCTGTTTTTATTCTTATTCTGTGTTTTTCAGCTGATCAGATGAAATAAATGTCTCTTTGCAGAGGCAAACTCGTTTCCTGACATTTAGTCGTTCCTGCATTAATGTGTTTAGGTCATACGTCAGGTCTGTCTCCAACATTCATCTGCAGGCTCTGATATATTTCTTCATCAAACTGGAAGTCAATGGGTGACTTCTGAAGGACTTCACAGCCCACGTTGTGTTTTTCTCATATGTAAATTTGTACTGGACTCCCCTCTCTCTCTCTCTGTCTGTCTCTCTCTGTCTCTCTCTCTCTGTCTGTCTCTCTCTCTCTCTGTCTGTCTCTCTCTCTCTCTCTGTCTCTGTCTCTCTGTCTCTCTCTCTCTGTCTGTCTCTCTCTCTCTCTCTCTCTGTCTGTCTGTCTCTCTCTGTCTCTCTCCCTGTCTCTCTCTCTCTCTCTCTCTGTCTCTCTCTCTGTGTCTCTGTCTCTCTCTGTCTCTCTCTGTGTCTCTGTCTCTCTCTGTCTGTTTCTCTGTCTCTCTCTCTCTCTCTGTCTCTCTCTGTCTCTCTCTGTCTCTCTCCCTCTCTCTCTCTCTCTCTCTGTCTCTCTCTCTGTCTCTGTCTCTCTCTCTGTGTCTCTGTCTCTCTCTGTGTCTCTCTCTCTCTCTCTCTCTCTGTCTCTCTCTCTGTGTCTCTGTCTCTCTCTGTGTCTCTCTGTCTGTTTCTCTGTCTCTCTCTCTGTCTCTCTCTCTCTCTCTCTCTCTGTCTCTCTCTCTGTGTCTCTGTCTCTCTCTGTGTCTCTGTCTCTCTCTGTCTGTTTCTCTGTCTCTCTCTCTCTCTGTCTCTCTCTCTCTCTGTCTCTGTCTCTCTCTCTCTGTCTCTGTCTCTGTCTCTCTCTCTCTGTCTCTTATCAAAGTGAAGTAGCACTGAAGGTGACCAGATTCTTCTTCCTCTCTGAGAGTTCGATGTTCAGATTGATACCACTCTCCTGTTACTCTCGGTTAGCCTAGCTTAGCATAAAGACTGGAAACAGAGGGAAACAGCTAGCGTGGTTCAAGTGACGACAGTTCAATTCAGTTTTCAATTCAGTTTTATTTATATAGCGCCATATCATAACAAAGTTATCTCAGGGCACTTTTTCGAATAGAGCAGGTCTAGACCGACTCTTTATATTTACAGAGACCCAACAGTTCCACCATGAGCAGCACCAGGAGACAGTGGCAAGGAAAAACTCCCTTTAACAGGTAGAAACCTCGAGCAGAACCAGGCTCAAGGTGGGCGGTCATCTGCCTCGACCGGTTGGGTTGAAGGGGGAAGGGGGGAGCGGGAGAGAGAGAGCAGGAGAAAAGAGAACATACAGCAGCTCAATACAGCATAGATATGGTAATGGCATTGATGTTAACACCAACGGAAACAACACTAAGAGCAACATTATAATAGCAATACTAATAACAACAACAGCAACAACGCATCATGGAGTGCAGGAAGCAGAACAGGGAGGCAGCAGGCAGCAACCACAGTTAGACTTCCTGGCTCAAGGGCAGAAACACTGCAGAAAGCAACAGAAGGGAGGAGGGAGAGGAGGAGAAAACACATTCTGTGAGGAAGAAGTTGAATTAATAACAAGCATTGATGGGATATGAGGGCGTATAGATGGAGAGGAAGAGGAGGAGAAAGGAGCTCAGTGCATCGTAGGAAGTCCCCCGGCAGTCTATGCCTATAGCAGCATAACTAAGGGGGGGCTCGGGGGTCACCTGAGTCAGCCCTACTATAAGCTTTATCAAAGAGGAAAGTCTTAAGCCTACTCTTAAATGTGAGGAGGTTGTCCGCCTCCCGTACACAAACTGGGATCTGGTTCCACAGGAGAGGAGCTTGATAGCTGAAGGCTCTGGCTCCCATTCTGCTTTTAGAGACTCTAGGAACCACAAGGAACCCTGCATTCTGGGAGCGCAGTGCTCTAGTGGGGTAATAGGGTACTATGAGCTCTTTAAGATATGATGGTGCCTGACCATTTAGGGCTTTGAAGGTGAGGAGAAGGATTTTAAATTCTATTCTAGATTTTACAGGGAGCCAGTGTAGAGAAGCTAATATTGGAGAAATATGATCTCTCTTTCTGGTTCTTGTCAGTAAACGTGCACTTGGCATTCTGAATCAGCTGGAGAGTCTTAAGGGACTTATTGGGGCAGCCTGATAATAGAGAGTTGCAATAGTCCAGCCTAGACGTAACAAATGCATGGACTAGTTTTTCTGCATCTTTTTGAGATAGGATGTGCCTGATTTTTGCAATGTTACGTAAATGAAAAAAGGCAGTTCTTGAAGTTTGTTTTATGTGGGAGTTAAAGGACATATCCTGATCAAAGATAACTCCAAGATTCCTTACGGTTTCGCTGGAGGCCAGGGCAATGCCATCTAGAGAAACTATATCTTTAGATAATGTGTTTCAAAGGTGTTCGGGGCCAAGTACAATAACTTCGGTTTTGTCTGAGTTTAACATCAGAAAATTGCAGGTCATCCAGGTTTTTATGTCCTTAAGGCATGCTTGAAGTTTAGCTAATTGATTGGTTTCATCTGGCTTGATCGATAAATATAATTGGGTATCATCTGCATAACAATGAAAATTTATGGAGTGCTTCCTAATAATATTGCCTAAAGGCATATACAAGGTAAATAGAATTGGTCCAAGCACAGAACCTTGTGGAACTCCGTGACTAACTTTGGCGTGCATAGAGGATTCATCGTTAACATGTACAAACTGATATCGATCTGATAAATAGGATTTAAACCAGCTTAGTGCAGTACCTTTAATGCCAATTAAATGTTCTAGTCTCTGTAATAGAATGTGATGGTCAATGGTATCGAATGCAGCACTAAGATCTAGTAAGACAAGTACAGAGACAAGTCCTTTGTCTGATGCAATTAGAAGGTCATTTGTAACTTTCACCAGTGCTGTCTCAGTGCTATGATGCACTCTAAATCCTGACTGAAAATCCTCAAACAGTAAGCTCTGACTGTCAGGCTCAGAGAGGACATCATGAACAAACATTAGTTTGGTGGTCTAATCGCTCCAGCCCGTCCGCCCCTGATCGAATTCCATCAAGGACTCCTTTAGTGTCTCCTGCACCTTATTGCTCCCATTAGAGTCCATAATGGGATTTATTGATCATTGAGTATAGAATACATCAGCCTTGTGTTGATGGTATCGGCATGCTGCTCGGCCCTGCTGACTCCGCAGGAACATTTTTATTTGTGTTGAACAGAGATTTACACTTAATTTTAATTACTTATCATGATATTCATTCGTTATATTTTATTGTGAAAAACAGAAAGTGTTTGTTTTGAAGCTGTACAGCTTCTCAGGTCTGCAGTTCAAAGAGTCAAGTGTGTTTGCCTCCGTTATTAGATACTGAATGTTTTCCAAACATTAGTGATTTTTTCAGTTTATGGCACAAAATCTCTCTCTATATATAAAAAATATAAAGTATAAGATATCGTCAGAGACCCACAAACTGCTTTTATTCTTTCTACTGCACTACTTCACTTTTTACATCTGCTTATCTTATATATTTCCTCCTTTATCACTCTTGTATAGTGTCCTGCATATAGACTGCATATATCCCCAAAAGTGAAGCCAGAACATCTGGATCGCCCCCTGGTGGCTGGCTGCAGTACAGCTCATAAGCCCCACACCCTCTATGTTAGCAGATGGACCAAACTGAAAAATCAAAGTACACGTCAAATAAAATGTTCCCAAAGATGGTTTCTGTCATTTCAGGTTCTTCTCACGCTGATGTTTGTTCGTGTTTGTTTTTCTGATCAGTTTGGTTTGAATTAGTTATTGATGCTATAAAAAGGGGGTGTGACCTCATGATTGACAGCTGTGAGTGTGCTGTGATTGGTTCAGGCGGGTGTGGGGGCGGGACCTCAATCACTACTGCGCAGACTCTGGCTCCACATGACGTCACCAGCACAAGATGGCAGCTCCTGTATCTGGATATTTTGGCTTCATGTTTGGACGGTGGAGGAAGCGGTTACAGCCTGTGCTCCTGCGTATTGCACTACATGTTTGTGTTGTACCTGTTCTTGTATCGTGTTGTTGCACCTTATACAGTGGGGCAAAAAAGTATTTAGTCAGCCACCAATTGTGCATGTTCTCCCACTTAAGAAGATGAGAGAGGCCTGTAATTTTAATCATAGGTACACTTCAACTATGAGAGACAGAATGGGGGGAAAGAATCCAGGAAATCACATTGTAGGATTTTTAATGAATTAATTGGTAAATTCCTCGGTAAAATAAGTATTTGGTCACCTACAAACAAGCAAGATTTCTGGCTCTCACAGACCTGTAACTTCTTCTTTAAGAGGTTCCTCTGTCCTCCACTCGTTACCTGTATTAATGGCAACTGTTTGAACTCGTTATCAGTATAAAAGACACCTGTCCACAACCTCAAACAGTCAGACTCCAAACTCCACTATGGCCAAGACCAAAGAGCTGTCAAAGGACACCAGAAACAAAATTGTAGACCTGCACCAGGCTGGGAAGACTGAATCTGCAATAGGTAAGCAGCTTGGTGTAAAGAAATCAACTGTGGGAGCAATTATTAGAAAATGGAAGACATACAAGACCACTGATAATCTCCCTCGATCTGGGGCTCCACGCAAGATCTCACCCTGTGGGGTCAAAATGATCACGAGAACGGTGAGCAAAAATCCCAGAACCACACGGGGGGACCTAGTGAATGACCTGCAGAGAGCTGGGACCAAAGTAACAAAGGCTACCATCAGTAACACACTACGCCGCCAGGGACTCAAATCCTGCAGTGCCAGACGTGTCCCCCTGCTTAAGCCAGTACATGTCCAGGCCCGTCTGAAGTTTGCTAGAGAGCATTTGGATGATCCAGAAGAGGATTGGGAGAATGTCATATGGTCAGATGAAACCAAAATAGAACTTTTTGGTAAAAACTCAACTTGTCGTGTTTGGAGGAGAAAGAATGCTGAGTTGCATCCAAAGAACACCATACCTACTGTGAAGCATGGGGGTGGAAACATCATGCTTTGGGGCTGTTTTTCTGCAAAGGGACCAGGACGACTGATCCGTGTAAAGGAAAGAATGAATGGGGCCATGTATCGTGAGATTTTGAGTGAAAACCTCCTTCCATCAGCAAGGGCATTGAAGATGAAACGTGGCTGGGTCTTTCAGCATGACAATGATCCCAAACACACCGCCCGGGCAACGAAGGAGTGGCTTCGTAAGAAGCATTTCAAGGTCCTGGAGTGGCCTAGCCAGTCTCCAGATCTCAACCCCATAGAAAATCTTTGGAGGGAGTTGAAAGTCCGTGTTGCCCAGCGACAGCCCCAAAACATCACTGCTCTAGAGGAGATCTGCATGGAGGAATGGGCCAAAATACCAGCAACAGTGTGTGAAAACCTTGTGAAGACTTACAGAAAACGTTTGACCTCTGTCATTGCCAACAAAGGGTATATAACAAAGTATTGAGATGAACTTTTGTTATTGACCAAATACTTATTTTCCACCATAATTTGCAAATAAATTCTTTAAAAATCAGACAATGTGATTTTCTGGATTTTTTTTCTCATTTTGTCTCTCATAGTTGAGGTATACCTATGATGAAAATTACAGGCCTCTCTCATCTTTTTAAGTGGGAGAACTTGCACAATTGGTGGCTGACTAAATACTTTTTTGCCCCACTGTATGTAGTCTGAGTGTTTGCATCGTTTGTTCTTTGTTTAGCAGCAGGGAGACCCGCGGTTTGGTTCCTCAGTGTTCTGCACTGTTCTCCCCGTGTTGATCTGCTCAGAACGTGCATCTCATGATGACGTCTGCATGTCTTGACTGTCACTGGACCTATGATGATGCCAGCGTGATGCTAACGTGCATCAGGTTAGCATGGTTTCTGGTGTACGACACCAGCCTAAAGTATCCCGACATCACGGCCAAAATCTAAAACATCAGGAAAAGTAATGCAATAATAGATGACACTACATGAAACTGAACTTTTCTTTATTAATTAAAAAATAATCAGGGAGGCTGCATGGCTCCTCCACCAGGTTCATTAACTACTAGGTTACTAGGAGTTCTGGAGAGGTGTCTGTTAAGTTTGTCTGAGCAGGAAACGCAAGTGAAAATGATTTACTGAAAACGTGGAGCTTCTGCCTGTTTTTGATTATCTATTTATTTGTTAACATTTATTTAGTTCCTCGCTGTCATCGGAGCAGGTCACCTCGTTTATCACAGTTCTTATTTTTTCCGCTGAGAATTAAAAATAGTGCATGGCTGCAAAATACTGCCAAATTTTGCTCCGTGCGCATGTTTTATTGACCAGCCGTGGCTGGTCAGCAAGCACTTGAAGCATCACTTGCTGCTGCCGTTCTTCACGTTCACCTTGTAACCTGCAGCGCGTGCACGTGAGATAAAAAAACGTTTGGCCGCTATAAGTTGACGTGCCAGATGGTTTGTGATCTCGTTACTCCCACTGTCTGCAGGAGCAGCAGAACGCTGCACACACACTCTGCCTGTTGTCGCACTGACTGACTCGCTCTCACACATCGACGCAGCTGATAGGAAATACGGCTCTTTTTAAAACACTGTCATTCTTAAAGTATCGGTACTAATAAAATGGGGTATTGGACAGTTTTTAACAGCAGGGTATCGCAAGTACCTTGTTGGTATTGATACACCGTGCAACACTAGTCCATTCATCATTTCATTCATTCATCCATCCGTGTGGTGCCCCAGTGCATCGCCTCTCTTATTGTTTGAACACGTGGACACACCTACATACAGGTGTTTCACTCAGAGGAAGGACAGAAATAGAGCTTTTCTGATCACACTGCCCTCACTTTTTTAAACCAGCCTCCGTCACTGTGGTGGCACCTCACTGTAAACACATTTATAACACTGTGATGTTTGTATTGTTTTCACTGCAGAAAATCCAGTAGAACCTTTTTCATGTTAAAAATATCGTCATCAAATGCTGTTAAAATAAAGGTTAGAATCTAAAAGAGCCCAGTTTTAACAGACGTTTGTTCTGTTATCAGCTGCTTTGGAAGAAAGGAAAGTGAAAGCTGACGTTCTGAGCAGCGGGCCGACCAGGGGCCGCTGAAGCCTGAGCGGTCTGCCTTCATGGGGCCGATGGCTGACCTCTGTCAGCTTGGTGCTCTGATGTTTCCACAGTTACAGCATCGCCTGTTTCAGATTTGTATTAAATGGTGTTTTTCTTCTGATTAGTTTGGTGAAGCTGACAGTAACTCTGCTGCATCTCCTTCACATCAGACTGTGGAGGTCGGACAGAAGCCGCGCTCAGCTTCACCTGTCCGCTGTGAACAAACATCTCTGCTTCCATCATCAGAGGAAATGTGTTCAGTTCCACTCGGACACAACAACACAGGAATAAGTTCATGTGAAGACTTAGAATCGACACCAATAGGACTACAATTTCACTGACAAACGTTTTTTTTTGTTTAAATGTTTTAGTTGATAAAAAAACTAAAATGACTAAAATTGGACTAAAACTAAATGGAGTCTGGCTGCAGCGACTCGTGAGCAGGGCTACATTTGAATTAACTACATGCAGAAAGCAACACTGTGGTTGGTGCCTTTTCTTCCAGCGTGCTGCTCGCTGATTAATTAAATGGGAGAGCAGTCGTCCTCTGAACAGTCTCGAGCTGTGTTCATGTCCTAATGCAGCTCACAGGCCGCCTTCTTCTCTAATAGGTTTTGGCCGCTCGTGGGTGTTGAAGTGTTTGCATGTAATAAATCAGAGAGGTTCCAGTTATGTGGAGCTCCAGTAAACCACCACAACCAGCTGGATTCAGGCCGACCGTCTCCAGGTGACCTCCTTCCACCTGCACACACTTGATGTTTGACAACATTAGGTGGGATGTAAAAATAAAATAAAATCTCTTATGTGAATGGACCAATCGGCAGCAGACACTGCCAAATCCATCCAATCAGAGACAAACGCTGTCCCAAATTGCGTACTTGCGTACTCAAACTTTTGAGAGCATAAGTGCGTTCACACTGGTAAGTGTGGCAAAATGCAGTGTACTATAAGTACCACACACTTCTCACCCTCAACGGTCGCCATCTTGGCCACGTAGCAGAAGGGGAGGACCACCAACGTATGAAAATGGCGGCAGCTGTTGTGATTGTTACGGCTAAAAGTAAAAGCACGTTCATTTTTTATTCATTTTTAATATAAATGAATAGAAGTCAAGTGAGCAAACGAGCTGGCAGATATTTCGGCGTGCGGCAGTCACGGTAAATGTTGGTGATAAAGCTCCGCCTGCTGCAATCTGTCATTAAAAAGAAGAAGAAGACGAGGTCAAAGGTTGCGATCGATCAACAGCAGTATTCGATCTGAGACGACACTACCCTGTCAAAATGAACGCACTACAGTCAGTACATACTGTAGTGTACACAGTGTACTGACGGGAGTACGAGATCTGAGACACCTGCAGGTTACACACAAAGATCCTCACAGGAACAGAGCAAACACTCTCACACAAACACAGGAAAGAAGACTAGACAGTCTACGGCTCTCAGCTCCAAGCCCATTGGTTCCTACTGAAGATATTTAGGTTTAAAAAAGGCTCAGTGATTTCCTAAAACAGCTGCTCACTGTAGTTTTTTATCAAACAAACAAATGTGTTGGGGACTATTTTCAGCGGTGCATTAACATTATAGCCTTTCTTTAAACAGCATTTGATGACAGTATTTCGGGATCCTGCAGAGTTTAAAAAGTGAAATCTTGTACAAACGTGTTAAAAGAGGGTTTATAAGCGCTGCTCCACCGCAGTGATGGAGGCTGGTTTACTTCCTCCTTCATCTGCAGCTCCTCCCTCTCCTCTTCTTCCCACCGTGAGTCCACAGCTTTGTAAACCTGGTCCTCACAGGAACCCGCTGCTTCTTATTTTGACCTTGTTCAGATCTCTCCGTCTCTTTTCTGTGTCCTCACTCATTTAATGTAATGGTGATATCATGCCCCCCCCCCCCCCAGTGTAGAAAATCAATGGTGCTAATTATTGTCCATTACCTCAGGCTGAAAGACATCAGAAGCAGCTCGCAGCCTTCCACAGATTAGATTGAGACCGAGGCTAATTAGCTTAGCAGCTTTGGACCATGAGAGGCCCGGGCTCTGGGGATGTTGTTTTTCTCCACCATGAGCCTGCTGTGATTTTTATTGCTCTGCGATCGCTGCGGATCCCTCTCAGCTGGAGGATTGTTTTTCAATACGTAGTCGTGTCCCGCTGAGTCTGGGAGGGTGAACGCTTTCAGGAATGTTTCCCTCTGTGGTTGTTGCATCTTTCTTACACAAAGAGATTCTCTCTTCTTTTAGTACTTTCCAGCAGTACATAACATTATCCATCCTATAATTCTGTCATTAATTACATTAATGTGACCTGGATAAGCAGCAGAAAATGGATAGAAAACAAAAGCTGAATTCATTTAAGTTCATTAAAACCTGCATGTGTTCATTCTGAGTGGATGAGCCTCCTCGCTGCTGTAGCAGCACTGACAGTGTTTGCTTTTTAACACCTGCAGGTATCCGGTGCTGCAATGCTAACATCCAGTCCAGGCCGCAAAGGAAGCCGCCGAGTGAGCCGGATGTTACTTGTCAGTGAAGAAGAGTGAGAAGTGAGAGGAGTGCAAACTCTCCACAAACTCCAGTGCAGTCTGTAGTCTAGCACAGTACAGAGTCCTGCAGGACCGAGTCCTAACACCTTGAAGTGAGTTAGCATGTTAGCTCTTCCTGTTCCCTCATCTGGAAGTCAGTGGGTTTCTTGAATGGGTTTTTGGTTCGATGCCTGAAATAAGGTCTGTGGTTAACACAAGCGTTTTTGGTTGTCGGGGACATTAAACGTCATCACGCCGAACACAGAAACTCATCGACTCACTCGTCCTCCTTTACAGCCTCGTTGGGTTTATACTGCAAACTGTTCTAACTCAAACTTTCCCAAAGGCTTTTGTAGAAGAGGTCAGAGCTGGAAGCTCAGTGGTGGAGACGCTGAAGTCATGTGACCGTGGTGGAGCTGGTTTACAGCCTAACGTCAGCTTTTTACTGCTGGAGACTGACTTTAAGCTTCAAACATCATAAAGTGGTTCATCTGTGAAGATTATCTTGTTGAACAAAATGTGTAAGAATCATAAACTTTGGTTTTCTGCAATAATCCGAAATCCAATGGAAACATCCCATTGGCTGTTTGTGGAGGGAACCAGGGCGATGCTAATGCAACATGAGGCCACAGGAGAACACCCAACTATTGACCATAGAGAGTACAATATTTACTGACCATCATTTTATTTGAGTGTCTGAATATCTGAGTGTTTAGCTCTATCCGCTCTATAGAGCACGTACACTACTTTCTGCTAACAATCCCTCAATGCAAAGCTACACATTGTATAGATGCTAAAATTACAGTTGCGCGACTCCACAGCTATCAGTGAAGACGCAAAAAGATGATGAATAGTGTCAGAAATCTGAGTTGCTCACTGTAGAGTCTGTTAAAGGGACGAGTTGACGAGTGAGAGATATGAACACTGTGACACTCAGGAGGCTCTGCATGGATTATATTCAGCAGAGAGAGAATCATACTTCCTTCCACTCAGGGAGAGTCTGCAGTTAATCAGGCGTTCACATGTGACCCGCTGGCTCCTGCTTACGATGGCTGTAGTCAGACTTCCCGTGTTACTCGTTATGTTGAACCTGGTGTCTGACTAAATGTCTTCCTGCGTCCAGACTTCATACAGTACGAAACAGACTTTAAAGGGCTTCTTGGTGAGACGAATGAATGAAAAGATGTTGGTGGTGATGAGTGGGGTTAAAGAAGCAACATGAGTGAAGATTCAATTCAATTCAGTTTTATTTATATAGCGCCATATCATAACAAAGTTATCTCAGGGCACTTTTTCGAATAGAGCAGGTCTAGACCGACTCTTTATATTTACAGAGACCCAACAGTTCCCACCATGAGCAGCACTATGCGACAGTGGCAAGGAAAAACTCCCTTTTAACAGGTAGAAACCTCGAGCAGAACCAGGCTCAAGGTGGGCGGTCATCTGCCTCGACCGGTTGGGTTGAAGGGGAAGGGGGGGAGCGGGAGAGAGAGAGCAGGAGGAAAGAGAACATACAGCAGCACAATACAGCATAGATATGGTAATGGCATTGATGTTAACACCAACAGAAACAACACTAAGAGCAACATTATAATAGCAATACTAATAACAGCAACAACAGCAATAGCATCAGCGGGTGCAGAGCAGGAGCACGGGGGCAGCAGGCGGCAGCAACCACAGACCCAGACCTCCACAGCTCCAGAGGCAGAAACACCTGCAGAAAGCAACAGAAGGGGAGGGAGAGAGAGAGAGGAGAGAAAGCACACAACTACGGGAAGAAGTTGAATTAATAACAAGCATTGATGGGATATGAGGGCGTACAGATGGAGAGGAAGAGGAGGAGAAAGGAGCTCAGTGCATCATAGGAAGTCCCCCGGCAGTCTAGGCCTATAGCAGCATAACTAAGGGGTGGCTCAGGGGTCACCTGAGTCAGCCCTACTATAAGCTTTATCAAAGAGGAAAGTCTTAAGCCTACTCTTAAATGTGAGGAGGTTGTCCGCCTCCCGTACACAAACTGGGATCTGGTTCCACAGAGGAGCTTGATAGCTGAAGGCTCTGGCTCCCATTCTACTTTTAGAGACTCTAGGAACCACAAGGAACCCTGCATTCTGGGAGCGCAGTGCTCTAGTGGGGTAATAGGGTACTATGAGCTTCTTTAAGATATGATGGTGCCTGACCATTTAGGGCTTTGAAGGTGAGGAGAAGGATTTTAAATTCTATTCTGGATTTTACAGGGAGCCAGTGTAGAGAAGCTAATATTGGAGAAATATGTTCTCTTTTTCTGGTTCTTGTCAGTAAACGTGCCGCAGCATTCTGAATCAGCTGGAGAGTCTTAAGGGATTTATTGGGGCAGCCTGATAATAGAGAGTTGCAATAGTCCAGCCTAGACGTAACAAATGCATGGACTAGTTTTTCTGCATCTTTTTGAGATAGGATGTGCCTGATTTTTGCAATGTTACGTAAATGAAAAAAGGCAGTTCTTGAAGTTTGTTTTATGTGGGAGTTAAAGGACATATCCTGATCAAAGATAACTCCAAGATTCCTTACGGTTTCGCTGGAGGCCAGGGCAATGCCATCTAGAGAAACTATATCTTTAGATAATGTGTTTCGAAGGTGTTCGGGGCCAAGTACAATAACTTCGGTTTTGTCTGAGTTTAACATCAGAAAATTGCAGGTCATCCAGGTTTTTATGTCCTTAAGGCATGCTTGAAGTTTAGCTAATTGATTGGTTTCATCTGGCTTGATCGATAAATATAATTGGGTATCATCTGCATAACAATGAAAATTTATGGAGTGCTTCCTAATAATATTGCCTAAAGGAAGCATATATAAGGTAAATAGAATTGGTCCAAGCACAGAACCTTGTGGAACTCCGTGACTAACTTTGGCGTGCATAGAGGATTCATCATTAACGTGTACAAACTGATATCGATCTGATAAATAGGATTTAAACCAGCTTAGTGCAGTACCTTTAATGCCAATAAAATGTTCTAGTCTCTGTAATAGAATGTGATGGTCAATGGTATCGAATGCAGCACTAAGATCTAGTAAGACAAGTACAGAGACAAGTCCTTTGTCTGATGCAATTAGAAGGTCATTTGTAACTTTCACCAGTGCTGTCTCTGTGCTATGATGCACTCTAAATCCTGACTGAAAATCCTCAAACAGCTTGTTGTTGTGTAGAAAGTCACACAACTGATTGGCGACTGCTTTCTCAAGGACCTTAGAGAGAAAAGGAGGGTTAGATATAGGTCTATAATTTGACAAAATCCCTGGATCAAGAGTGGGCTTTTTAAGAAGAGGCTTAATTACAGCTACTTTAAAGGACTGTGGCACATAGCCTTTAAATAAGGACATATTGATCATATCTAGTACATAAGTGCTAACTAAGGGTAACATTTCTTTAAGCAGCCTAGTTGGGACGGGGTCTAAGAGATACGTTGATGGCTTAGATGAGGAAATCATGGAAGTTAGTTGATTACGGTTGATGGGAGAAAAGCAGTCTAAATGTACAGGTTTTACAGTTGTTTCTAAGGTTCCTGTGTTTGAAGATAAGTCAGTACCAACTGAGGGCAGGAGGTGCTGAATTTTTTCTCTAATAGTTAGAATTTTATCTTTAAAGAAGCTCATGAAGTCATTACTACTGAGGTCTATAGGAATACATGGCTCAACAGAGCTGTGACTCTCTGTCAGCCTGGCTACAGTGCTGAACAGAAACCTGGGGTTGTTCTTATTTTCCTCTATTAATGATGAGTAGTAGGCTGCTCTGGCATTACGGAGGGCCTTCCTATAAATTTTAAGACTATCTTGCCAGGCTAAACGTGATTCTTCCAGATTGGTGGAACGCCATTTCCTTTCAAGTTTTCGCGATGTTTGCTTTAATTTGCGGGTTTGCGGGTTATACCATGGAGCTAGCCTCCTCTGTTTTATTATCTTCTTTTTTAGAGGGGCGATAGAGTCGAGTGTTATTCGTAATGAGCCTGCAGCACTATCAACAAGATGATCAATTTGGGAGGGACTAAAGTTAGCATAGGAGTCATCTGTTACATTGAGACATGGAACTGAATTAAATGCCGATGGAATCACTTCCTTAAATTTGGCTACAGCACTATCAGATAGACATCTAGTGTAGGAATGTTTGCCTAATGGCGTGTAGTCCAGTAATAGGAATTCAAAAGTTAATAGAAAATGGTCTGATAAAAAAGAATTCTGTGGATTAGATGTTCAATTTCAATCCCATAAACAAGAACAAGGTCGAGGGTGTGGTTAAAACAGTGAGTGGGTTTATGTACACTCTGACAGAAGCCAATCGAATCTAGTAATGAGATAAACGCAGCACTAAGGCTATCATTTTCTACATCCACATGAATATTAAAATCACCTACAATAATTATTTTATCTGTTTTAAAGACTAAACCTGATAAGAACTCTGAGAATTCAGATAAAAATTCAGAATACGGTCCAGGAGCTCGGTACACTATAACAAATAGAATTGGCTGTACTGTTTTTCAGGTTGGGTGTGAAAGGCTAAGAACAAGGCTTTCGAACGAGGTATAATTTAATTTAGGTTTAGGTTTGATTAATAGGCTTGAGTCGAAGATGGCTGCAACTCCACCTCCTCGGCCTGTGCCTCGAGGAATGTGAGTATTAATGTGACTGGGGGGAGTGGATTCATTTAGGCTAACATATTCATTGTGACACAGCCAGGTTTCAGTAAGACAAAATAAATCAATATTATGATCTGATATTAGATCGTTTACTAGAACAGCTTTAGATGACAGAGATCTGATGTTTAAGAGTCCACATTTAATTCTCCTATTTTGTTGTACTGTTGCAGTGGTGGTTTTACTTTTTATTAGGTTTTTATGTGTAACTCCTCTTCTGTTTACTTTGGATTTAAATAATTTAAGTGGTGGGGGGGCAGACAACCTCTCTGTGGAGTTTAGGGTGGGTAACTGCTCTAATGGAAGCGCAGAGAAGCGTGTAGGACTGCAACTCTGCCTCCTGGTCTGGACCACAGACTGTATTAAGTCTATGGTCTGAACTCTGAGTTGTCATGGCTTTGGGCCACTAATAAATTCGGCCAGATTTCTAGATATGAGAGCGGCTCCATCCAAAGTGGGATGAATGCCATCTCTCCTAATCAGACCAGGTCTTCTCCAGAAAGTCCGCCAATTATCTACAAAGCCCACATCATTACCTGGACACCACCTCGACAACCAGCGGTTGAATGATGACATGCGGCTATACATGTCATCGCTAGTAAGATTAGGCAGGGGTCCAGAGAAAACTACCGAGTCCGACATTGTCTTTGCATATGTACACACCGACTCCACATTAATTTTCGTGACCTCCGATTGGAGCAATCGGCTGTCATTACCGCCGACGTGAATAACAATCTTAGCATATTTACGCTTATCCTTAGCCAGCAGTTTTAAATAGGATTGAACGTCGCCCGCTCTGGCCCCTGGGATGCATTTGACTATGGCCGCTGGTGTCGCTAATTTCACGTTTCGCAAAATGGATATGAGTTCTCATATCTAATCACAGTGAGTCTGAACACATCGTGAAGCATCTGATGACTTGAGTTTCAACATCTCGGGTTTATAAGTGCGGTGCCACCACAGTGATGGAGGCTCGTTTACTTCCACCTCCAGCCTGGATATGTCTAAAGCAGGAAGAACTGCTCACATCCTTTACTTCAGATCCTTTCGTCTTCCAGTAGCAAGTCAGACTTTCTGTTTCTGGTTAAACAAAAAGGATCTTACTCTTTAACAATCGGTCTGTCTCTGTAGGGATCCTTCCCATAATGTTGTCAGACTCTTAGAATATCAGTCTGAACCAGAGTCGGTGTTAAAAACAAGCACTTTTAGTGGATGGACATTTCACGGCTGCAGTTGCCAACAAGGATTACATTGCAGCCCGTTCTCAGCTGCAGGTGGAGGTGATCTACTGGACCAATTCCAAAACCTTCAGTAACTATTAGTCATTTAGACCCTAAAATATGTAAAAATAGGGCCCAGGTTTTAAAATACTGGAGTTTCCTTCACAAGGAGACACAACTGCACCCTGATTTTATACAGATGACCAAACAGAGAAGGCTGAGAACATCTGGTTTAATCTTTAACAATGTGTTGTAGTTTTTAACATCAGACCTTCAACTGAAGAGTAACTGCAGCTGTCAGTTTAATGTAGTGCAGCAAAAAGTACAATATTTCCCTCTGAGGTGTAGCGGAGTACAAGCAGAAAGAAGCAGAAAATGGAAATTCTCAAAGTACAAATACCTAAAAACTGTACATAAGTACAGAACTTGAGTAAATGTACTGAGCTACTTCCCACCGCTGGTGTCCATCCGTAGTGTCAGAGGTGTGTGTGTTGTGTTGTTGTCTTGTTTCGTCTTTGTGTCCGTCTCCATCCAACACACAAACTGTTTCCCATCATCCTCTGTTTCTGTCAAACACACAGAGGTGGAGATGCAGGTGTTTAAGTTGATGGGTGTGTGTGGGTGTGTGTGTGTGTGTGTGTGTCACTTTAATGGAGCAAACCCAGAAAAGCTCTTACAGCTGGACGTGTTGTGAACGAGCTGCAAGTGTTATGTCCGTGCTGCGGCACTCAGGATCAGATGTCCTCCGGTCACTGATGGAGACCTGCTGCACTCAGACTAATAACGTTAAGTTTCACGCTCCATCTTACATCATGTCATCTCTTGCAAATGCAGATTAGCATAAAGACAGTTCAGTTATGTTGTTTGATGCTCTGAGTGCTGCAACAAATCCCAGGAAAACTTCAGACTTTCTGTGTGCGACTCGTTCCAGTTGACAGGGAACAATGATATTTATATACAGTTTACATCACAGTCCAAAGTCAAGATGAAGTACACGACCTTTCATTGTTGTCACTCTGTCTGTCTGAAACATCTCAACAACCATTATGGGATGGATTGTGATGAAATGTGGTTCATCGTTCATGTTCCCCTCAGGATGAACTGTAATAACTTTGTTGATCCTCTGACTTTTCATCTAGCGCCACCATCAGGTCAACATGTTAATGTGTCCAACACTTTGGTTTGTGACCAAACACCTGCAGAACTACAGACTTTCCCATCAGCCTCAGCTGCACTCTGTGTTTACTGCAGTCTCACAGAGCTGCTAGCATGGCTGCAGACTCCAAATTAACTGTAAAGTGAAAGTGTATTTGTCACCTTTAGATTAACTGTAACAACTATAAATATGTTGTTGGGGGGGCAGCTAATGTAGTTAACTGTAAACCATTTAGGCTTCGTTCTAACACTCGTTGGATCTAAGTTCTCACTGGTGTTGAACTGGAAGCCAGACGTAGAGTATAAATGGACCTGATGACGCTGCAGTGTCTCCAGCTGTTCTGGTTCGGACAGGTCACAGCCTCCTGTACACTGTGGTTAACCTGTCCGCCATGGCAGTGTGTCTTTGTGTGATGTCTTCAGGTCATTTGCTCCTAGACTTGATTTGCAAATATTAGAAATGCTCCTGCCACTGAGGCATGTCGGCTCGCGTCATGACGACAGCGGCTGCTTTGCACAGTAAATAACATGCACACTTCTTTGGCTTTAAATCTGCTGCATATGTTAGAGAAGAACGAGCCGCGAGACAAACAGACTTTATAACACATTTAATAACATTATAGTTCAGTGTTATTTAGTTTACAGCCACAGTGCAACAGACAAAGGCAGGTCTGATGGTACACACCTCAGTCTTTATGTGGTCAGCAGCAGGATTTGTTTTCTGCTTCACAACATTTCAAACTTTCATGGGTATCAACTGGAAAATGATCCAGACAATTCATTGGTTCTTCAATTAGCTTTACAATCATATAAACCGACCCTATATTACACCAAGTCGTCTCTGACTATTAGATGCACAAATATGAAGTCTTTAACCCGAGTGTCACAGTTTCCTCCCAGCAGTTTGTGTCTCTGCAAAGCAAAGATTTGTTTCACCTTAATCTCTGATCTGCTCCACAGATTAGATCCCAAACACACAAAGCCTGGACACAACCTAAAGCTGCTTCTTTCTAATCCAAACATTTGAGTTTGACAGAAGAGATTTCTGTTGCTGTCGTTTTTTTTTTTTTTCTCACTTTAAGTGGGCGGAGCTCAAAAGTGAGGTCATCTATCTCTGTGCACCAATCAGGATTTAGCAACATTTGAATCACAAGATAGTTTAATGTTGTTAATCTTTTCTAAACTTTTAAGAGTTATAGAGAAATAGTTACGAATTAAAGTTTTCAGATTCTTTTAAAAAAACCAACATATTTCTGATCTACGTTCTGCTGCACATTATTCTCTACCAGTTGTAACTCTGCATGTTCCACTTTCTCAAACCTTTTTGGAAGAACTTCATGGCGTTAGTGATCCACTGTTTCGATTAGCGCTAATTAGCAAATGTTAGCACGCTAACAGCTTAACTAAGATGGTGAAAATAAACATCTTGTTAGCATCTTGACATCATGCTCAATGATTTTTACTAAAACAGGAGAAGAATCAGATCGTTTAGACTAAAGGAATAATCTGCACTGTTGACAGATGTGAAGAAACCTTTCTGGTAAAAGTGTCGTTTCCTCGTGCAAGTGTTGAATGTGCCAGTGATTATATATAGAAGGAAGTGCTGGCCTTCACTTTAAAATACATTTCTTACAGGTGAGATGATGGGATGCTTCTGTTCTGTTAACTTTCCTCTCTGCAGTCGAACTACTGCTGATACATGAACTCATTCATTGACTTGTGGACTGAGCTGTTTGCAGTGTTTCTGTGTGTTGGTCAGGTGGATGCAGCCAGTGGAGCTCACTGCATCACACACACACACACACAGGTGAGGACTGTTCTTTGTCGTCTGATTGTTGTGAGTGGAGAGAAGGTGGTGTAGTTGTGTGGTGATTGAGACGCAGATCAGTGTTACAGGGTGCTTCAGCTGTGTGTGTGTAATCTGCAGGACACTGAGAGGTTGGATCTTTTTCATGTGATTGATTAGAGTTTGTGTTTTGTCCACGTGTGTTTTAACAACGTGCACAAGACAGGTTGTTTCCGTGATGTAGATGACAGCTGCTACGTCAGCGGTGTTCAGTCCTGATGATCCTGTAAGCTGTGATGGGATTGGTTAAACTGCCTGAACACCTGCTGCAGTTTACAGGTGACGCAGCTTTATTATCGTGTTGCAGATGTATCAGATCAGGTAGATTACAGACACGGTGAAATCTGACGCTCAGCATGCATGTGTTGAGTTTTATATGGATGTCAGTATCAGTGGGGCTGTGAGGGTCACCTGTATCAGGTGTGTTGTTATTCCTGATCTTCCACATGAAGACAGAAGGAATCCAATGTTTCAGTCGTCCTTCACCTTACAGCGTCAGATCCTGCAGTGGATTCATCACGGAGAGACTTCAGTATCCACACACAGCACGCGCGCGTGTGTGTGTGTGTTATGTGTGTCATTGTTGGTGCTGATGCAGTCTTCCCGGTGGTCTTCTGTTACCGTGGAAACGACAGATTGAAGGTGGGAGACACTGACGGTCAGAACAAAGAGGAAATTCTGAGGAAAATGGAGGAGGGGAGAGACGGGCGGAGGAGAGGAGATGGAGGAAGAGGAGACGAAGGAAGAAAGTCAAGATTTCAGCTTTCAGGGCTGAAGCAGAGAGTAGAGGTGTGATGGACAGATCTGAGGCGAAGACAGGTGACACCAGGTGTTTGGGGGAGGGGGGGGGGGCAGAGGAGGCTCAGTTAAACTCAGTTCAGGTGTGACTGTAAAGATTAAAGACACTAAACTTCACAGTTTACAGCAACACCAGAGGACAGTGACCCACAGCAGTCATATCGAGTGATGTCATACAGCCCAGATATATTCATTATAATAACTTCTAATGTTAAACACAAAGAAAAGCAGGAAAATCACTTCAGTGATTAATCGATTATCAAAATAGATTCATTTTCTGTACATGGACCAATCGATTAATCAACTAATCATTTAAACCTGCACTGACTGATGTTTCAGCAGAAACAAGAACACAACATCTTTCTTTATAAAGTATCCTTTAATGTCATCTTTCATCAACCCTGTGATGGTCTGTTTTGAATCACAGCTACAGTCGGAGAATCCTGCAGCCTCTCGGCCTGCAGCGCTGCAGGAAACAACATGCGTCATCAGTGGCGTCGTGGATGGACGGAGACGCTGATGAGTTTGGCACAACAACAACAGCCACTTGGCTCTGCAGAGCGCTGCACAGATGGAGACAGAAACCCAGCTAACATGCTAAATAAATGGGCACTGGGGTCTGATCACTTCGACTCTCATTAATACTGCTTAATGGAATTCATTTATTTACCGATTTGACGTTTATTTGATTCACTGCGCTGTTGTAGCAGCCTGCAGGGCGGGAATCACAGAGCTCTCACAGAAAAGAAGAGAGTGATTCATTTAACCCTGTTTTTATTACTCGAGCTCACCAACAGCATCAGCCGTCATGGAGGCATTATTCTGTTTTTAATAAATAATACATCATTTGCTTGGATTTTGTGGTGATTGTGGGCTACCACAGTAGTTTAAAAACGCTGTTATAGATAAACAGGCACTTAGTGTTTTTAACAATGAAGCGACTGTTAGTCTGGCTCACAGGAAGTCGGCTGTGGGTGTAAGCCTGCCTGATTCTCCTCCCCTTCCTGTATCTGCGTGTTACCGTTTGTCAGGACGCCGTCGCTGACTTCCTGGGCTCAGCGCCGCCCACAACGACTCTGATTGGTTTAAAGAAATACAAACAAGCCCCAGCTACACCAGAACGATAACGGGTTCAACCAGAGCTTTCTCTCCAAAACCAACTATTTATTGCTAACACTTCCAATAATGGAATGAGGAAACTCCTTGAAACATGCATCCGTACTCAACACGCACTCATCTTCATCATGACTGCACGATCGCTGTCTGAGAGAAACACAGACATGTCACATGTCTCAGTGCTTCATATCTCTTCTATAACTGATCTCACATCTTTTAGAACCATAAATGATTGAACTATTACTGTATCATACAACAAAGTCCACTAGTTGTTTAGTCCGCAGTGAGAGATGGGATTTTATTTACTCTGTGCTTATCATGAATAATGGATGCGGCATGTTTTAGTAGAGAGGATGACAGAGCAGAAGGGGATTCCTTCTTCATGGAGGTTGGAAGAGTTTGTTCAGCTTCAGTCATGTAAGACACCTGTCCTGTGGTGTATTTTATGCTTCATGCTTTACAGGCTCGTTCCTCTCGGGTCAGAGCTGAAATCACTTTTGCTAAATCAAACCTGGATAAAGGTTTTGACCTGCAGACACCTGCTGTGTCTGAATACTCTGCTGCAGTTTGTAGCTCCTCAACATCTGATTAGAAAGCTCGATGATCATCTCTCCATAAGCCGAGGGATTTGTAGGATTTGTTGCAGATATGTTGGGAACTGCTGACACATGGACCTTTTGTAAACAGCATGAGTTTGTGAGATCAGGATGAGGCCGTGGCCGTTTAGATTAGACAGACGGAGAAGAAGCTGTTCCAGGTTTCTGCTTTTACGTCTTCATGTTGTTCCCTCTGGTCTCCTCTCCATACTGTACCGAGCTGGTGGAGCCTAACAGTGACTTTATTTAAGACAGCGCCAACAATAACTGTTTACTGCTGTTCAGCATAAACACTCCGTTGTATTTTCTCCCACCATCTTTCTGTTATTGTTCCTTTTCTCCCGTTCAGACTCTTCCTCGTCACTTTTCTGACCTCGGTCTTCTTCACACTCGAGTAAACTAGCAGTCAAAGAAATGTATTTATCTTATCTTGTGTGTGTCAAGTGTTGAGGCTGTTTAACTGGGATAAACGTCAAGAGCCACAGTTCAGACATTCACCACACAGACGTATCAACCTTTAAATATTTTTTTACTCTCTCGGACTCTTTTCAGTCTCAGTAGATGTGGAAGTCGACTCTAAACGCAGCAGGAACTCTTCCTTTTCTGGTTCGAGTCAGATCCGCTGGCTGGTGCTGTCTAACGTTAGCTCCTGCTTTGAATCTCAGGCTGTTTGACTGCATGCCTGTTGGTGTGTGAAATATGTGTACAGACGTGGTCGGCTGCAGACATGCACGTGGACACCGGACACACACACGTTTCTATACATACTACAATCAGTGGTCTGCGTACGCACACAGGTTCCGCTCTAGAGAACATGATGGGGACCTCCTGACAGCGAGAAGAGGAGCTCCTTTGTTTGTTGTATTTGGCTGAATGACATGAAAACAGCGTGTGCGATAAGAACAGGACCAGGGACGATGAAAACAGTACAAACATTTTCCAGCATGGCAGTCGGTGCGCTTGTAGTGCGTAGAATCCGCACAGGGGTCACAAACTTCGGGCTGCACATGGACATCCACACGGTTTGAGAAAGAGAAGGGTTAGAATAACGGGAGTTTGGTAGCTCATAGTTTTATAATTTTTCCTCAACATGTTTTGACAAATATGATTTACATTTTAGTTTTTCCTTTGCAACTTTAATGCAGCGACCAGAAACAAAAAGAATCAGGTTTCATATCTGATCTGTTTGATGACAGAGTTGTGCACTATAACATCGTTTTACAAGTTTGACTTGTTTTGAAGTGGAAGCCGAGCATGAGGGAAGACCTCTTGAATATTTAATGGATGCTCTGCCCTCCATTTCACATAAGTGCATCACAGTGAGAACATCCTTTTCTTCCCCTCACATTAACCCTTTCAGCTCGGGCTCTGATGAGAAGTCCACCCTCCTCCTGTAAGTGCAGCTTACTTTTCCTGTGAATATGTGAAATGTCGGTCCATCCTCCTCCAGTAAGCTGCACTTACAGGAGGAGGATGGACCGACATTCATTTCTTTCGTTATTCACAGGAAAAGTGACAGAAATAGCTGTGTAAAGAATAAAAAGAGAGCTAAGGAGTTCAGACCCAGTTCACTTTCTCACCTCCACACAGCTGACCAATCACTGTGTGAAGTGGGTGTGAAAGTCACATTGTTGGTTTTGTAAAATTACAGACATTGGAAGGGTTTGAACTTCTGTTAAATTCTCTTTGTACTACTTATGTTACTTTTCATGTGAACAGCTGAGGTCAGCTGTTATATATTCAAACAATATCACACCCCACCCTCCACGACGGCCAGCTTTCCACTCCACCTTCCAGTGTGGACGTTCACAACAGATAGAAACGCTTTTGCCTCCTGTCGTGTTCGGACAACACATCGTATGAACTAGTTTTTCAGAGTATAACCCGCCCCTCGGTGTATATGAGTTCTGAGCTTTTGATAACAGCACTCCAATTGAGCCAGAGTGCAGCCTGGTTCTCAGTTTGTCAAGTCTCAGTGGATTTTGAGATCTAATATCGACAAACCACTTGCACTGTATCATAATGACCATCAGTACCTTCCAAAAGGGCTGGTAGAGGAGAGAGAATTACATCCATGATCAAAACACACATGCAAGTCAGTGATGGCTGATAGCTGCAGCTCATTTCCCACATGAAACATCACAGATGCAGAAGCTTTGTCTGTTAATGATCCAAACAGATTGGACTGGTCTGCTGGACTGTGGAAGGAGCATTAGCGTACTCTTAAATCAAGCAGTTTTCCCTTTAAAGAGTCCCACAGTTCAGAGATTGGACTGATAATCACGCCCGAGTTTGAGCCCTGCCCCAATTAAAAGAAGTTTGAGTTTTTTATCTGTAGGCATGTTCTGAAGCGTCTTTTTCTCTGGTTTCTAAGTGGATTTATGGATGTTAATTTTGGATGGACATCAGAGATAATGATATCCTCGGGAAGTTGGGAGTCAGTGCTGCAGCTCCACCTGCTGACCGTGTTGGTCAGCAGTCAAATCAGCAGCCAAACTACAATAACTGATTAATTTATAACATTGACCTCGTCTGGTCTAACAGCGTAAAGTTTACGGTTTACGCCATTAACAATGGCAGAACAGCGGAAGAAACTTTTCAAACGGTACCTTTTCTCCATTGGAAAAGGTACCCTTTAAAGGTTGGAAAAGTGTCTGTGACATCATACTTCATACTATTGTATGATGACCGGCTGTCACGCAGACTTCTTCGCGCAATGCAAAGGTCACCCAGCCTTCCCCAAATTTCTACATTAGCACTGCACCATTCACCAGCAGGCGATATGTGAAAAAGTGATGGGCTTTGATCACGTAATGACTCCAGTCGTAAAGCTCATAAACAGCATCCAAAGCTGAACAGCACAGGTCACTTAAGGTTCTGTAGGGGGAGCTGTCAGCTGAATATGGTGACCTGTTCCACTCTGAAATCCGATGGCTTAGCAGGGGAGGGGTTTTGCAGCGTTTTTTTAATCACTTTTGGGTGAAATCAAAGAGTTCATGGAATCCAGAAGCAAGGACGCCTCGCTGCCTCAGGACACCGAGCGGATACCAAACCTTTCATTTCTAACGGACATCACTGGGAAACTGAACCATTCGAACTGTGAACTGCAAGGCAAAGGTAAGACTGTCTCTGACACGATCAGAGCTGCGAATGCTCTTAAAGCCAAGATGAACATTTTCTCTGTGCATTTACAGAGAAAGAAATTGCTGCACTTTGCCTCTGTGCAGTGAGCGCAGGATGACAATGCTTCTGCATCTGGGGCCTTGAGAGTACTCATAAAAAGACTTGGGCAAGAGGTCGAACACAGGTTCTGTGAGCCACGTGTGTCATTCAAATCTTTCATGCAAGTGGACATGACGTGCACTGCTGAGTGCAGTGGAGAGGCAGGGATGGAAATCCTCACGTTGCAAAGTGACACTCAGCTCAAAGCCCACCAGGGCTCACCAAACCTTTGGTGCCTTGTGGAACCAGAAAAGTACAAATGTGTATGCATAGCAGCTATGACAGGTTCAACCTATCTGTGTGAATCAGCCTGTTCTGATATGAACTTCATTAAGAACAAACACGCCTTACTGATGCTCATCTACAAGACTCACTCAGAGCTGCAGTGCCAAGTAATTACTGATTACAGTGCACTTGTGAACAGTACGCAATGCCAAGACCTTTACAGAGCCATCAGGTGTTTACAGATGTTTTCTTTTGAAACATCAGAAAAGGAGTTTAGGAACTTTAACTTTAAACTCTAATATTATTGTACAGAAATGTGACAAATATTGTATGACCTTCAAATGTAGAAACAGATGAACTGTTGAGATTAACAGAGAAATCCTTAAACTTGCATGTTTAAATAAATATATAACCGTTTTCCTGTGATCACTTGGTAAAACATCATTAATAATGATTGTGAGAAATTATCAGTAATCAGTGAACATAGACAGTCTCCTAATATATGTAGCCTATTAAATGCATAATATTCATTAATTACAGGTAAACTGAGCAAATGTATATTATATCAAGATTATGTTACACAAGTAGCCCTCCATATTACCATCAGTCTCAGGTGAGTGGTTGGTGAGCCCTGGTTCAGAGCCTCTTGTTAAATTAACTACCTGCAGAGGTGACCTCCCTCCATAACTCTCTGACATCCCTCCCCGTCTTTCCCTTGGCATCAGGACTGTGTGGGCTGTTCTTCAGGGACTAAACCTCCTTATAGGATCTGCATGATGATCGGCCATTTTCAAATGTAATTTATGGCTGCAGAGCATCTTCTGTGCTGTTCAGTGACATTGTGTTGATTTGAATAATAGCACGAAGGCAACAGGAAATGAACAGGGCCGGTAGAGAGGAGATTAATGATCCATCATTGTGTGTGTGTGTATTTGTACTGTGTGCATACTTATCTACCTGGCTGTGTAGCATTTTTTTGTGGTACATGTGTATGACTCCTTTGTGTGTGTGTGTATTAGGCTCCAGTTGAATGTTTTTTTTTTTTTTCCACGTTCTTGCACAATATCAGACTGTTTTCTGTGATGAAACAGATGATTCAGTGAGGTAAGTCTCTACAGTGAAGCCTCAGGTTACATCGTGGTTTCTCATCCAGGAAGAAATTAAACTCTTTCTCTCTCTCTCTGTTGTTTGTCCCTGACCAATCAGGCATGAGGGACGTATTGCTCATGTCCTCATGTCACTGAGGAGTCTCAATCAACGACTCAAACATTATTTTGAAGAGTTTCTCTGAAAGTTTTGTGAATGTGACTTCGGAGCAGTTTGAATCACTGAACGATGCCGTGGCCGCATTTCAGAGCTTACTGCATCTTTAACCAGTGAGACATGAATCTCTGCATTCACGTCTCTAAAACGAAACTAACTGTCACATGAATGTGTTGTGTCTGAAATGGGTTTACAATAGATGTAACCCACCCCCACCCCCACACCGTATCTGGACCCAGTCTGAAGCAGTTTAGTGTCACAGTGACGGAGGGTTTTATCTGTTGTCTTTACAGCTCCTCTCTCTCCATCTCAGACAGAGCAGCTAATAACCAGCAACACAATCCATCCGGGCCGCATTCATTTCCTCCAGCCTCACAGCCCATTACACACACACACACACACACACACACACACACACACACACACACACACACACACACACACACACACACACACACACACACCCCTCAGGCTCAGTATGAATTATTTTGGTGTGGAGATTACATTGTAAATACACTATAGTTGGTTATTTTGTATTTTTGCGAGTCCCATGTTTCATGAAACACACACACACACACACACAATATATATATACACAGTATATACATGGTATATACATACAAAAATGTTACATCACCAAAAGGTTTGGGTTGTCTTTAAAAAAAAGCTGAAGACTGAATCTTTTTAAATTGGTATTTTATTGTCTCGGGGTGCATTAAACTTCCTCTGCACATAGTGAAGTGAGCTCACACTGCGTCTGCTGTAAAGCTGCAGTCATGCTAACGTGCACAGCGTTCGCTCGGATACATTTGTGTGGCTGTTTGTTTTATTACTTGTATGTAGAATATTTTCTCACCGGCACGAATGAAACATATATATAGATATGTGTATATATATGAACGCCTGTTTCTTTGATTTCGCAGTAGTGCTGCAGCTGGTGCTGCTGTTCACCTGTCATGAGTGGTCACCTACTCATGGTGACATAAATTACAGTCGACGCTCACTCGCATGCAGGTTTCCTCTACTCATGCTTCATCCTCACTGTGTCTCCTTTCTAACTCTCGTCTCGTGAAGCAGTTCTCTGAAATCTCCTCATACAAAACAAACTGTGACAGCTAGCATGCTAACGTTACATCATTCAGACATGACTGACACACGTACACACACACACACACACACAGCTAATTTTCTCTTTCTCCTGCGGTCTGAATGTCCAGGATGAGTCTGGATGAGTTTGGTAATAATTCAGTTATCGTTCGTGTGGCTTGTAGGATCAGCTGCACCAACACGAGCAGCTCTGGATGTAAACAGCTTTGAGGTTTAAATGAGGCAGAAAAAGGCGTCCCAGCTTCATGATTTCCTCTTTTGCTGTTACAGCTCAGAAATAGATCTCACAACATGAACTAATGTGCGATGAGAAATATGGTGTTCATGGAGACGGTAGCAGTTCCCTTATTGTCCAGTGGCTGCGTGAGGATGAAAATGATGGTGACAGCAGTGAAGGTGCTGATGGTGATAATGGCAGAAATATAATCAGACAGGCAGGAGTTGATGTTAATGACCAAACCGTTTTATTTAGCTTGTTACTAGAACATGATCTGATGTGTCTGAATGCTCCAGCTCACAGTCGGATCTGCATTTTATGGAAATGATCCTTAAGTTCTGATTTGTGCTCCATTTGTCTCTCTGTCCTTCATCTCTGTTCTTTTCCTTCTTTAAAGTCTCTGGTCCTTTCTCTCTCGTCCCGACTCACCTGCTGCATCACTGTACACACTGTGTAAAACATTTCCATTTCATTGGCTGTCAGTCAGACTTTACTCATTAGCTATGATAATCAGCGGTGGAACAAGTGTTTAGATCCTTTACTTATTATTTCATCCCTATTTGTATTATTATAAACATATTCAATTGTTAAATATATTAGGTTGTTGCTAACATCACATTTTAATTGCTACAGGAGAAATTTAGGATTTCACAATGAATAATGGAGCAGATGGAGGGTAAATCCTCTTCTCTGATTGGCTTTCTGGTTTAATTTGAAGATAGAGTGAAAATGCAGACGCTTGATTCTGTTTAACAGAAGTAAATGTGTAACCAGCAGAAGACGATATTATCAAGTGTCCTTGTTTATTGCTGGATTTAATGTTCATCCACAAGAATATTTATTGGAGATGTTACAACATTGAGAAAATAGTAAGCTGCTGGATCATCCAGCCGACACTTTGTGTCTTTTAAAACAGCAGCAGAATATTTGTACTACTGATACGTCCTCATTGTGAAGTCTCTTGCTTCAACCTTTTGTTAGTGTTAAACGAATCATGTTTGAATTGTCAGTTCTGACTTGTGCAGCTAATTATTCCCAGTTTATTCACCTGGTACACACACACACACACCCACACACACGCAGGGCTAATTTTCTCTTTCTCCTGCGCTGTCTTTACATTGTTATGCACCAACATACAGAAAGTGTCTCAGTAACAATAACAAGGCGACATTCAGCTGGACGGTCCAGATACAGAGGTTTATTACCGCACAGATAAAGAGAGGACAGGAGACAGGAAGTGCGAGGACGGGGAGATGCAGTGAATACAGTGAAGACAATAAAACAAAATCACGTCTGCCCTGATTGTCCTGTCAATCCCGCTGCATATTCACCACACAAAGGCAAATCTTTCCTCACAGAGTGAATAAACAAGCCCATTGATTAAACCTTTAAAAAGTTCCACCGTCTCCGAATGAACTCACCAAACATTGGTGCTTCAACTCCAGCATAAATCATTGCAACTGATGTTTCAGAGGTTTTCTATTTATTAATTTATTTCCCTTTTGTTTTCCTGAACTTGTGTTCTAACTGATGATGACAGTAATCATGCTTCCAGGGGAGAGGAGGTGGAGGAGGAAGGAGGAAGGAGGGGGACGGGAGTTCAGAATCAAACCTTATCCTTTAAAACTGTTTCTATTTTTACTTGCTAAAAGCTCTTCTTCTTCTCTAGCTTGTCTACTCTAAAACATTTCACATTGTGACAGAGCTACACTTTGCGGATTGGTTTGGCTCTAATCAACTGACACACCGGCTCTGGAAAGAAAAGAAAAAGGCTAAAAAGCTCTACAAAAAGATTTTTTTTTTCACTCTATATATCTCTGTACGAGACAAGAAGGCATCTGTAGCAAATGTTCATTAAAGGTATAAGCCGTGCTTAAAGGGACAGCCCTGTGCACTCAGTAGCAGTCCATGCTCTTCATGGTCACGTCCTTTGTCTTTTAACTCAAACACAGTTTCCTGGCTCAGGCTTTGAGGCAGTATCCGCAGCTTCTCCCAGAGTTCTTGCTATTTTTGGTCTGTTTTGGTTCTGACAGGTTTCTGCTTGCACTGTCCTCCCTACGTCTCTGTTTTGTCTTTCCTGTGTCTTTTCCGTAAGCACCGTCCCTACCCTCTCTGTCTGTTTGAGTCCATCCTGTCACAGTGCGTTGGGTCATGGCTATAGGGCTTAGTGGGCAGACCTGGGCAAACAATAATACATGTAAATTTGGTATTGAACAGTATTCAATCTCTTAAAATTGCACTTGATCTGTTGTATCAGGCAGCTGAAAGCCTCAAAGCCTTGCAAAGGAAAGATAAAGTGTAAAAGCTCTTTGTCAGTATCGGATTACTGGTTTGCTCAGGTCTAGTGCTGGGTGCAGTGGGAGGTGGTGAGGAGGTAACCGAGAAGCAGAGGAGGAAGGAAGTGAGTGAGAGGTGATGATAGTGCCAGTCTGTGTGTCTCTCTGTGAGTCCTGTTACTATGGCAACATGATGGGAGTGTCTGAGAACACGGACATGATGGAGTCTGTCTCCCCTGCCCTCTTCTGCGACTGGTTGTGGAGCTTTGAGTGCTGCTCTGCCCCTAGCAGTAACCCTGGCCCCAAATGTCCATGCACTGCCCCGGCTCCCGGCTCCGCCCTGAGTCTGCCGTTCTGCTGCTCTTTGATTGGCTCCAGAAAGACCACATGCTTGTTGGTACTGACCTTGCGGCCCGGGCCCTCAGTGGTCGCCGGGGGGGTGGGGGTGAGGATGGAGGATTGGGCGCTCCCTGCCCCAGCCTCGTTCCCCTGGCTCGGGGTGGCTAGGGTCGAGGCCTTAGGACAGGGAGGGCAGCGGCAGGGCGTCAGGTAGAGGTACATGAGGACTAGCACCAGGCTCACCACACAGCCCAGCAGGGTGGTGAATCCGGTGTTAAAGGACTCGTGAGACTCGCTGTCATGGTGCAGGACCACGGTCACATTGACCTCCCACGTTTCATTGCGTCGCTGCTGCTGGTCCAGAGCCATACACCAGTAGATACCAGTATCCTCTACACGCGCCTCCACTATCTCCAAGCTACCATTGGTGTACATTTTTAATGATCCGTTGTTTCCTGGCGGTGCCACATACTCCTGATTCGGCGACACCCAGAGAAAGGTGACATGCTGTCCGGTGAGAGTGGTCACACAGTGCAGCAGCACTGCCTTTCCTTTCTTCACTGAAACACTGCCCTCCTGCTCTTTCAGCAGCCCACTCATCACAGTCAGGTTGCACTTTTCAAAGTAGCGGCCATGCTGGAAGAAGCGCACTGTGCCCCTCTGTATCCCGTAGACCAGACAGATGTGCTCCTCCCTGAAGTCTTCCACTGAGGCGAAGCCTCTCTGTTCCCAGTGCCGGAACAGACTGTACATCGAGCACTCACACACCAGGGAGTTGTTGTGAAGGTAGAGTCCTCTCTGGACTGAAATGGGTAAGTTTGATATATCCTCCAGGGGTAGTTTGGGCAGGCGGTTTGAGGACAGGTCCAGCATGGACAGGTGAGGGTGGCTGTGCTCTTGGATGGAAAAGAAGGGGAAGTCAGTGAGACGGTTATGACTGAGGTAGGCCTTGCGGAGGCTGCTCAGTCCAGCCAGAGCTCTGCTCTCCACGTGGACAATGCGGTTGTTATACAGCAGCAGTTCCTCCAATCCAGGCAAATCTAGGAAATAATGCTGCTCCAAAACACGAAGCTGATTGGACGACAAGTCCAGGTGTCGGAGCAGAGTCCCAGAGGTGTTTCGAAATGCCCCCGGGCGAATAGTAGTCAGCTGGTTGTGCGTTAACCGTAATGTCTCCAATCGATGAAGTCCCTCAAAGCTGCCCCCTTCCAACTGCACAATCCGGTTATGGCTGAGATCTAAAGTGACAGCAGAGACGGACATTTGTCTGGGGACCTGCTCCAGGCCCACGGCAGCGCAGCTGAGGATGTCCAAGGCACAGAGGCATCTGCCTGCCTGGGAGGAGCCCTGAGACAGGCAGATGGTGGCCTGGACCGGGCTCAGCTGGGGGAGCTGGAGACAAACTAACAACACGACAACAGACCACCATGACGGTGATGCTGCTATAACTGCTGGTGCCACCACACCCTGCAGAAAACCTCTGTTACCACCAACATACAACATGATGCCACCAGCAGGCTGTGGGCATCAGCAGCAGCCGGGTCTGTTAATAGGCTTCTCTTTGTGACCCAGTTTATATCTCTGTTTCTGTCTCCACTTTAGAACAGCCGGTGTTCTTAAATGTATTTTTCACATCCTTCATGCTGTGTGATTCATCTCATTTTGATGTAATTTAACACATAAATGGAGTCCTGACAGACACTCGAGACTTTTTCATTTTGATCTTGTTCCAGTCCCTTCACATATACTTCTTTTCTCTTCTGCTAATATTCCTGCCACAGGCAAATATGCCAGTGTAAATGTTTAACTCCCTCACTCTGAGTCTCTTATCATTTTCAGGACACATCTAAGACAGAAAGCTTATTACCTTTGTTGTGTTTAAGCTACAGGGCACACAAACAATGTCACTGTAATGCATGCTCGCTGGCTTTCCTTTACGCTTGCAGCTCGTGCTCTGGTGTGATCGTTTATTTTGTCTAACCCGGTTAATGTTGAAGGAGGCGGCTGCATCTGCATCCACCTGCCAACACGGCAGCCATCTGGAGAGGGCAAACAGGAAAAAGAGTTACAGGTCCAGGTGTGCCGCTGTAAACAAACTAAATCATTCTGCTCTGTAATTTGTGTTTAGCAAGCTGGAAGTAAGCAGTGGGAACAGAATCCAACTCTGTTTGCTCTTGGCTCAGGGCATTAATGTGGAAAAAAGAGAAATATTTTGGCAATAGGTTCAACGATAAGGTAGTGATGGACAAAACATCAAGTTTAGTTGCTTTGAAACTCATCCAGGTGTTCAGAAAAGTGGAAAAAAGAGGAGCTGCAGGTATGTTGAAATATTCTCTTTTGTCGTCGATTTTATTCCATCCAGAGCGTTCAGCATGACTTCCTCTCACCTCTCTGCAATCCATTTAGCCCATAACTGCAGCTATGTACCTCCAACACAGACAGAAAGAAGTCCTTCCTGATTGTTAGCTCCTGAATTTGTTGATGACTTTCCATGTCGTCTTGTTTGAACCACCAAAACACTGCCTTTTCATTGGTCCTTCAAGTGGACATGAGACTCACTTTCCAGTGAAATAAACAGACCAAGGCTCCAAACCAAGCTTCAGGTTTCCCACATGAGCTGACCTTCTCTCCTCTTCACTCAGCAGCTCCTGTCGTGATGAAGGAGCCTCGTTGTAGTTGTAGCATGTCTTTGTTTTCACGCCAAGTCGGGTTTTGTGAATCCCGGCCCCAGCTGTCTGCCGCCCACAGCCCACCCTGAGTCGCGGATCAGATTTTCAAAGCCAGCGTCCAGTCCACTTCACTCCACTCGCATCTACACCGCTCTGTTGCTCGCTGTGTCTTTATCCTCCAGCTAATTTGTGCAGAGCCTTTTTTTTCAGCAGTGGGAGGAGGGTGAGAGATTTTCAAAAGGCTTCATGCAGAAGAGAAATGTCGCTTCGCTTTCTGTGAAATCACAAACATGAAACACGCAGCTGTGAGCTCCACCTCCTCTTCCTCTTTATGTTCTCTCCTCCGAGGATCCGACAACACACAGATACAGAGAGGAAAGTTGTAGTGAGTCCTCTCCAGATGTGAGGGATGGAGGCTGAGTGTGTGTGTGTGTCGCAGGCTGAGCTGCCTCCCGTCTCTTTACGACTCGCTCTCAGCTCAGTTGTGAGCTCTGTCTTCTGGTGCTTTCCCAGCTCTTCCTCTCCTCCACTCTGGTTTAATCCCCCCCACCATCCTCCGCCCATCTCAGACCCTCCTCCTCCTCCTCCTCCTCTTCTCCTTGTTTTACTGCTTCGTTCGCTTTCTGTCTATTTCTGTTTCTGTTTCAGGCTCACGCTGTGGTGTTTTCATCACCACGTCTGTCTGTCTGTCTCTCTCTCCCTGTCTCTGTCTGTCTGTCTCTCTGTCTCTGTCTCTCTCTCTCTCTGTCTGTCTCTCTCTCTCTGTCTGTCTCTCTCTCTCTCTGTCTGTCTCTGTCTCTCTTTGTTGCCACAGCAGGAGGATTGCAGTTCAGTTCAGTCTAGCTCCAGGTCCTAACAGGAGTTAGATGCACATGAGGAAGGCATGACTGCGTCTCTTCTGCAAACGTTACTATTGTTGGTTTAAATCTAAATGGATGTTGTTTATGATAGCAAACAGACATATGTGTCATTTCCTTCTTGCTTATTAATCAGCAGTATGTTATAGTACTTATAGGCCACGTTTTTGTAGTCTGTGTTTATAGATGAGATTACAGTGCATCATTCTGACCTGTGTATCCACGATAATAAGGATGCTAACTGTACCTGGAGACCATGCTCATCTCGTATGTCTCGTTTATTTAGCCATGTTAGCTCTACATGGGCAACATGGACTCTGTTTACTGCTAAAACAAGATGGTGAATATGGTAAACATTATACCTGCTAAACATCAGCATGGTAGCATGTTGACGTTAGCATTGAGCTGAAAGCAGCGCCTGGCTGCAGCCCCTCAGACTGGTTTGGATGGTTGTAGGTATGATGGTTTCTGGTTTGTTGTGGGAAGCCTGGCCCCTGGTTTAGGATCTGGACTGGAGGACATGAATGTCCGAGCTGCTGCTTTTATTTGCTCTGTACTTTATAATTCTACCTGCTTTAATTGAAAACAACAAAAAGAATAAAAATATTCTGTCTGGCACGATGTAAACCTCTCTCTCTTCTAGATGCAGTCAACCCCCCCACCCCCCATTGTGAGGGTTTTAGATCTTTCAACCCGTCAGAAACTAATATTGTTCGCTGGTGTCACAGCTGACACTGGACAAATCTGTTTATAGATTTTATATATCTATAATATATTATTCATATGGAGCGGGGTGTTGCTAGAATATATATATTTATATTTATATACAGCAGCTGTGAGGCTTCAAGCTGTTTCACACATTAAGGAACTAATAGGATGTCATTTGCTTTACAACAGTCCTGTCGCTGGGGCTTCATTTTTCACCTCGCAGTCAAACGAGCTGACAGGACCAATACCTCAGTTATCTTTATTGATATTATTGATTAAATAATATCTCTACCAACAGGCGTCTCCATCGTAACAGAAAGTTTAGCCTTTCATTTAGTATCTCTTTATGAAAAAGATGATTCTATGAATATGTTCAGGGTTACATTAGATTACAGCTTCTGAAACTCTTTCTGTTGGCCTCTTTTAGTTCTTTTTTTCTAAGTCGAGGGGAGGGTCCACATATTAATAACAGTGGGGGGGGTCTTGCTTTTTCAAAGAGCTAAATAAAAGACCCATCCCCCCCCACCCCCATTATCAGACAGTCCCTTAATATAAAGAAGTCACACCTGACTGCAGATCCGTGTCCAAACCCTGTACTGTGTTTGTTCAGATAATATTTCATTAGTGAGGACGTCAGAACCTAACAGAGTCCACACACCGTGCACAAAACACACACACACACATTTTTCAGTGTCTTGTGTGTATAAATATCTTGACATACCTCGTTTGCATAATTATTCTTTATAACCTTTCTGTGACCTTTAGTTACAGAACCAAATCCTCTTCAGTGTAACTCCTCAAGTCTGTCCAGTCTGTTCAGTCCTGCTGCACATTCTCAGGGATTCATATATATATATATAGATATAGATCTATCTATCTATCTATCTATCTATCTCTCTATCTCTATATCTATATCTGACTCGATCAATCAGTCACCTGATCAGAGCCCAAAAAAACAGGTCACTGTTCACCACCTGCTGAACCACAACTGCTTTTACTCAGACCACATATTCACTCTCTGTATGTGTGTGTAATCCTGACACGGGATTAAGATCAGAGACACACAGCCAGGTACACACACACACACCAGTTATTAGTGCTGTAATGAATCACAATCTGCGTTTAATCTCAGTGGTAACATGAAGAGATGAAACACCTGAAGTTCTAAAGTTCATATCACAAATTAGTTTGCAATCATTGAGTTTTTCTGGCCCCTTTATAAAGTTATGTCGACAAAAAAATTACGTGGCTATTCAGCAGCGTAATATTTGTTTTCTGTGTGAAAGTTCTCGTGACAAAAATAACAGTTAGAAAAAATATATAGTTGTGTGAATTAATCGCAGGAATAAAACGGCTCTGGTGTGTGAAGGCCTCAAAGACTGTAGAGCCAAGACCAAGACTCAGATCAAAACTCCCTGTAGGTTTGTCACTGCGAGCGACTCCTTTCACACTAATCAATTGATCTATGTCTGTTGATGTTTGCAGGGGAAACTGATCTTCAGGTGTAACATTAGAGAGATCTTTTGTTTTTATTACTTAATGTGTGCACTCTCAAAGTCCTGTCGATGGTTTAGGCCTGTGTTGGTTTAGTTTTATTAAACAGTATCACTAATTTTACATCAAACAGCACTTAAAGAACCTTCATGATAAAACTGATGTAGTTTTGGTTCCTCCTGCAGCAGCGAGGAGTCGTTCCTAAGATCTTCTGAGAAACATGTCTTCAGCTGAAGAAGGTTCCTCAGATGACTTTCACCATCATCTTAACAGTAAGATGCTTTTGGGAAGCGAGGCCCAGAACGAGTGTTGATCACCAGTCAGATGGTGGTTAACGTTCGTTCACGTTGACAGGCGGTCGTCCATCATGTGATGAAACAGGGAACAGTCTCTTGGTCCGGTGGCCTGTCTTTTGTCTTTTCCCTGTACTTTATTTTTACTATTCATTCATGTTCAAGTCATCTTCATTTGCCTTGTCATTAGAAATGATTTGCACTTTTGTTGGTTTATAATTAAAGAGGGAACACAATGGACGCGTGTTGCCTTGAAACACAGGACTTTGACAAAGACACAGGCGGTGACATTTCCCAGCCCGGACGCTGTGACTCACGCTGCTCCTCTTTACAGGGATTTCTGTCAAGAGATGTTCTTTTCATCTTTCTCCGGTCCTTTTCCCTCCGTTTGGATAAAACCCGGCTAGGGATCATTTTATTGTTGCAGCGAGAGAGAAGAGGGAAGGGAGGAGCACCTGAAGACTGAGAGCAGAGGAGTCTCTCAGTGTGAAGTGTCATGGCTGCTATAATGATAAGGTCAGAGTAGGTTTTACTGGAAAATGTCACCATGTTTCCACGTCGGCCCGTCAGGGTTCCTCCTGTGAAGGACACAGATGACCTATCAGCAGCTGAGGAGCAAATACATGTTCCCATCCAAACCCCAGAGACACGTGGACTTCACAGTATACCAGCTGAGTGCTTTAAATAAGAGAAGAGTGATGAAGAGCTATTCGCTAAGCCCCGCCCCCCTTAGTTACTGTTGCTACACCTGTCAATCTTCCCTTCAAACGTGGCACATACACAGATTACAATGATAACCATCAACATTCATGTTTGAATCAGTGGGCGTTTCAGACACAAGTGGACAAAAGCAGCTTCTCATCTGTAGTCAGTTGATAGCTGTAGCTAGTTACGGTGTATTCACGTTGTTGTGGAGAAACAGCTGTTGTGTGCGCCTCATTAATGTGTGCGTGGTGTGTTGTGACGGCTCTGTGTGGATGTCCACGGTGCACCGAGCTGCTCTGACCTTTGTGGGTATCAGCCAATCGCTGTTGACCTCTGCTTGAACTGAAGACGGATGAAAAACTAATGACTTAATACATCATTGCTCCTCTAAAGTGAGGACGCATCACCGGGATGGAGGACAAAGACAAAGTGATGGAGAGAAATGTGGAGAAAAATTAAAAATGTCATTTGAGACTGAGAAAGCATTGAAAAACACAGTCTGCTCCATATTTAGATTAGATATTTTCCTGTCATGAAATCAGTTTGTGTCACTTTGGTGTCAGAAAGTTTAAGGCGTTTATCATTTTAGTGTGTATTGTTGTATAATAACCATGAATTTAAAACAGTCTTTGCAGTATTTAGGAGTCCAGTTGACCGTTAGCCTAGCCCCCTGTAGCTACGCCTGTTAATCTTAAGGTCATGATATCATGCTAACAGACTGAGGTTAAAGCTAACAGAAATAAAGAAAGGATAGAGCTAGGTAGTCCTAGTGTTATCGTACTGTATTTATGAATAAAAATGTAATTAGAATTTCATTTTGTTATAACAGAACCCTTGGATGGAAAACCTACTTGGACAAGTAACACAGTGGTTAGCCTTATGCATTAATGTTTGTACTTTAAAACAGCGTGCTCCAGTTTTACAGCAGAAAAGGATTTGCGGATTAACTGATGTGAAAAGGTAACGTTAACCAAATAAAGAGCTGCTAACGTTAGCCTAAACTCTGATAGGACTGACTCTGTAACTCCACCTGATAACAAACTGTTAGCTAATGACATGACACTAGGTTACTGCTGTAGGTAGTAACACCGGTTAGTTGTACGTCTGTTTAGAGTAAAACAGTCTCAGCTTTTATCAGGTGTTTGTGCACGTGGTTGTGTATGTTCACCTTTCACTTGTTGTGCTGAAGCTGAGAGATGGTGGGCGGGACGAGACATTTTGCCTAACAGCGTGTGTGTGTAGGTGTAGGTGGGTGGTGTGTAATATACCTTTTTTCTCCTTAGCTCAGGATGCTGTGAGCATCCTTTTCAGAGCTCACCGTACATCACATGCCTCCCCTAAACGACCCACTTTATCTTTCCTCTGACCGTCTACACTGCTGCGTTTCAATATAACATCTGATGCTCACCCAGGACTCATAGAACCATAGTTACATATGTAACTCTTGGTTTTAACGTCTGTGACGGCGGTGACGGCTCATGTTTCACTCGAATGACCTGAAGTGTCTTTCCTACCGGCCGACATTGAAAGCAGTGGCAGTGTCTCCGAGCCTCCACCTTCACTGAGGGACAGGACGGAGGTTCAGATCTGTTTGAACTTCAGCAGAGACAAAAGAGGAGCTGTGAGTGAGTGGTCGGGAGGAGCTAACTACTAGCTTAATCAGCACACCTCCGTTAGAGACATAAATGCGGCCTGCATGGAGCTTTAGTAGCATTTTATTGTTGTAGCCGGTTGAGGTGGAGCTAGTTTGAACTACATTATAAACTATAACAGTATTTTTTATTTCAAATCTGAGTCTGTAAAGTAACTTATAACTACAGCTGTCTGATAAATGTAGGGGAGCAAAAGCATAAAGTGGGGGGGTCAGAAGCCACAGTATACACAGTATACCCACCTACCAACACATCACTACACCACCGCTTGCTTCACAGCAGCTTGGCACTAAGAAGAGTCCAAAAATAGTAAGAGAGAAAGAGGGAGAGCAGTGTACAGTATCAGTCATAAGAACAGAGAGAGTGGGAGTGTTGGAAAGGCCCGCTGTAAAAGATTGATGCAGAGAGGTGGGGGTGGGGGGGTGATTATCACCAGTGATAGATCGGACAGAGAGAGTGTGTTCACATTATCAGAACAGAGACAGGTAAAGGCAGATAAAGGTGAGAAGAGGAAGTGAAGGATCACGTCCTGTATCATGGTGGTGGTGTGGTGTGAGATTGAGGGTGACTGATTGTGTAAATGGGAGCACACTGAGTCGTGAAGGCAGGAAAAGGCAGCATTTCTTCGATTTCTTCTGGTTCAGTTCCAAGAACAAACCCTGAGCTGAAGCTACAGAGCGATGGTGTTTTCTACTTGCTGGTCAGAGTTTGGTTGCTCAGCATGTTTTACCTGCTGCTGTGCAACACTAATGCTTATCACTGCTGACACAATGTTCACTGACCAATCACAGAACATCTCTCTGACACCATTAGATCCCACCTCGCTGTTTGATTTCTGTCTCTGTCTGCTGTGAGTGTCAGGTGGTGTGGATCAGACGGATATCTGATCTCTGAACAGCTCAGTGCATCCAGGAAGCTTTCAAGACAGATTGAATTTGATTGTTCAAACCACCTTTGACTGTCGTTCCAGCCAGATGTTGAAAAGGTGTAAACGCATCAGACACAGTCTTCCCTCCTCCCACAGTGTAACTGTCAGAGAGCAGTGTGTGGAAACATCCACCGTCTCCTCTGTCCGTGAAACAGCAGCTGAAGTTTCACAAAAATCACTCTGAAATGAGCCGTTTGTTCTCCGTCTCATTAAAGCAACATGTGATTTCCACACACACGATCAAATACATCTGATCCCTGATCAGTTTGACCCCCGATTGATCTGTGTGGGTGAGAGCCTTGTGAGTCAGAGCCGAGAAGACGATAAAACTTTTGTCTGGATTCCTTCAAGTGTTAGCTTGTTAGCTTCTGGATGGCTGTTAGCTCGCTGCTAAACTCTTATTGTTGTAACTGAACCTCTAAAGGTCAGAAGTTCTTCTTCCGGTGTTTTTGTGAGTTATCAAACAGCTTCAGGTGCATCAGCACCTCCTTCTGGACTGGAGGAGGACTGACCTGGTTTACATGTAGCCCAGAACACAAAGACGGACTGTAATCGGCTTTGTGACCAGCAGAGACGCAGATATGTGACTGAGTGTAACTGAAAGAGTCTTAAATCTCATCTGGACTTTATCTGACACGAGACTCTTGAGATGACAAGTGGAATTGGAGCTTTAGTCAGTTTGGTCACCTGTCACCTGCTCATCACCATGGCTACATGTATCAGCTAAATGCTGTTCACTGTCTGGGGTTAGATTCAGACTAGCAACATTAACACTGATATTCTTTAGTGAACATCAAGAGGGAGATTCAGATGTTTGTCGACATTAATCCTGAACTGACTCGTCCGCAGCACCTGATGATGTTACGTTAGCTTACCTTTTTACAAACGTCATCGTACTGCTAGATGTTTTTGTAGTTTAATGAATTCATTTTCCTGATCTGAAAAACATGTTGATGACTGTGTTAAATTTGTTGCAGATTTTTCTCCGTCTGCATATGACTTAGTTTCTCTGCCCACATGTGACGCAGGTTGAGCCGTGGTCTTCACCAACATGTGGTGACATAGAGAGGATTTGTGATTGGTGGATATTCTTCCTTCTGTGTTGCCCAGTTCACCTTTGCAGAGACAATGAATCATATCTTGTCGATTTGTTGCCTTCAGGTTCTTTTCATAGGAATTGTACAGAAGAACACTGTAATGCTTGATAAAGTAAGGTGAACATGAGCGTCACCTCCTCTAACAGTTTGTCCTCCCCTTTACTCCCCTTCTCTCTCAGGATATCCCGAGCTGCCTCCGTCCTGCTCTCTGACCCCTGTTTCCAGCTCCACTCCATCCAGCACCTGTTAGGAGAGGGAGGAGAGTCCTCCAGCTCCTCAGCAGCCGTCACCTCCACCCCCCGTCCAGTAGTCGGGTCCTTGGGGTCAACCGTGGCCCCTCCGATCCCTTCAGCTGCTGGAAACACAGGCTCTTCAGAACGCAAGCACTTCTCCCTCCATGCATGTGAGTGAAACACTTTGTTATATAAAGCCTTCAGTGTCTCAGAGGGAGCTGTGTGATAAGTGACTCGAGTGATGTCACTTGAGTCAGCATCGGTTGGGGCTGAAGATGAAAACAGTCTGTTGGTGTGGACTTAGAAAGAGCTGAGAGAAAGAATGAGCTGACAGACCTCTGCAGCCTGCTGCTCATCTCTGCTGCTGCTAGCATAACACACCACAACTGTCAGAGGAAGAGGTGCATTGTAGGTAATGTAGGCAGCAGGTTTTGACAAGGAAGAAGAATGTGAGGAATAAAACAGCGTATCTGGTTCTGCTGCATCGTGAGTCCGAATCTGTGGAGGACTGTTTTAAAGATGAACAATATCTGAAAAGTACAGAGGTGTCATGGAGGAAAAAAATGAATTTGTGCTCTCGATTTAGCAGCACTTCTCACCTTCATGTCTTCAGTCTTGTCTTCTGTGTCCCTTCACTCTCACTGTGGATCTGCTGGATTTAATAAGGTTTTATTTGATGTTGGACTCAGCTCTGTGGACCTTTGAGATCCCTTTAAACGTATTTTACAAGAGAGCAGACTGTTTCACCATAAAAACTGTGGATGATCCAGTTCATAAAAACTTAAAAGCTTCGTAAATGTCTTCTTCAAACTTCAGCTGAGTGAATGTACTGTGCCAAAGGTATTTGCTGCCCTCTATAAGACACTATTACTTGATTACCGTATTTCCTCAAATAGAGGCCTTTATTGACCTGACCTGCAGAAGGTACCAGGCCTTTATCTGAAGCAGGCTTGTATTAGAGGCAGGCCTTTATTTCTAATTCCCTCTGAGTATAATTCTCTCATGTTTGCCCTGTTAAAGTTACGGCATCACACTCTTACTCAACACTTCCTGTATCAGTTTCAAATTAAAAGCCCTCTAGAGTTTCAGTGAACAGAAATCCTTTACCCTTCATTTCTTAACAAGACTTTTATTGTGAAACATTTGCAGGAAACGTGTTGTGTAAAACGAATTGACTTGCAAGGTTCCTGTACGGCAGGAATGTATGTTATGAAATGTTACGTTACTACAACACACAGTTTGTCTGAGACATTACACACACACACACACACACACACACACCTGCAGTGACTGAAATCAGACAGTAACTCTTTAGATGAGTAATCCAGAACAACAAAGTGTTAAAAACAGCAGGATTATATTGTTGTAGTTATTAAATTAAAGCGATGGAAATTTACGTTATGCTTACTGTAGTAGACACATAATATGACAGCCACCGGGAGTTTATCCACCTGGTTTTTCCCTGGCTGTATTGAGCGCCGGCCTTTATTTGTTCGTGTCAACCACACCCCCAGCCGTTACTGGAGACCCGGCTTTTACTTGACTACCGGATTTTATTTGAGGAAATACGGTATTTTGATACTGAAGAAAACTTAAAAACAGGAGGATTCTCAGGCAAGTTCTGCAGCTATAAGAAGTTTATTCATGTCGGGAAGTGTAAGTCAACCTGGATGTAAAAATACGTGTATCATGTCTGTGTGTTGACTCTGAGAAAGAGTGCGATTTTTCACTCAAATAGTAGTAAAAAAGTTGGAACGATTGTTTGGTATATAACAGAGTCATTCACATTGCTGCCTGCATGACTACAAGTTGAGTATTTCTAGCGAGATTTTTTCATGGAGAGCCAAAGATTATAGAGATCTACTTTAAACACGTTTTAATGTTGAGATAAAACTGCTGAGGTCCCATGTCTTTAAGGACACGTCAGGACAGTCGCAGAACTGAAACATCGATGTAGTGCCTCCTTTCAAAGTGAATCAGGTGGAAGTTGGGCTGAGTCTGTGCCTTGGAAACAGGCCCATTATGTTTTTAATGTGATTCAGACTTCACTTTAATTTTATTCAGGGCTGAAGTCGCATTCATCATGGCCACAGTGCTCTCCTTGTGCATAAGAAATGGACTCGTGCATAACACAATGAACAGTGCACTTTGCTCCGTCACCAGTGTATCTCATGGTGTACTTGTATGTTTTTTATGCTGCAGTTGAGATTTTTGTTGTTTTTGTGGGTTCTGAAGTGCTTCATGTATTTAACCTTCAGACTGACCGGGGCAGCATCATTCATCATCCATCATCCATGTCTGTTTTCAGTCAGTGGATGGTTGTAAGTAAACATGTACAGTCAGGAACAGAGCAGGAGTCGCAGACACTGTAGCACAGATATCAGTTAGTTAACCCTCTAGACCCCAGTAGAATTCTAGAATGTTGCTGCAGTTCACCGAGAACTCTCACTAAAATGAGCATTTTTCTACTCGATCCAAATAAACAGCTCTATCTCAAAAACAGAAAGAAATTGACAATCACAAGTTGTTTTCATTTAAAAAAAACACAACTTCCTCTTTAATTTGGTACCAAATATGTGGCATGTGTAGCTTTTTAGACCACGTTTTATTCAACACATTTAAAAAAAAAAAACAGACAAAACAACAAACAGCACTAAAACTATTGTAAAGAGCTATTTCCTTTAAACCAAACCGATTTCCCTACACAACTCAGGGATTAACCATTCATTACTTAGATTTGTCTATATCTCAATGTGACAAATATACAAATATGTAACAAATCTGGAAACATTAAAACAATTATGTAGTAAATTACAGTAAATTATACATTTTTGATAGAAAATTCTACTGATTAAAATATACAAATACATTTTCTATAAAATATGGTAGAATTGGGCATTTAGCTATATTAATTTTACCCAGAGTTGGAGAAATCACAAAAAAAAGTCCAAACTGACTGTAAATGCAGATTCAGGAACAAATTGAACAGTTGAATTTAACAAACTGCCAAACATTCAAACAGCCCCCATCCACTTCTCCGACAAGCAACACACCCTCTCTTGTGTCCACTGAACTTGATGAGAGAGTGATTTGGCTTCAAATTAAGGACGATGACCCGGTGCACAGTGACGTCTACCACACCCTTTACCCCCCGCTTTCTTCCATTCTAACCATCACACAGGGCATGTACAAGCTTCAACTTGAAGGCTTTGAGGGAGAAAGGCTTCAGGTTCCTGGGTAAAGGCCTCTGCAGGTTCACCCACACAATGTAGGCATTTATGATGGTGATGTTCAGCATTCCCCAAAAAACATACTTCCACCACTTCTTTCCTGTGCGACCGACATCATAGTAGCTCCTAAGCTGGTCCAAATGGTCAACTCCCCCCATCTTGGAATTGTAGTCAACAACCAATTTAAGCACAGTTATCCAGTCATCCTGTCGAAACCTGGTCGCTGGTTTCATCACATCATCCCCTGATGAATTTGTGGTGACAAAAAACACATCCCGTTTGTCCTTCCAGCGGCAAATCATGAGATCTCCTACTGACCACTTGATACTCTCGCCTATCGTTAGTTTCCCATTTGTGATGGCCCTGGGAAAGTCCTTTCTATTTGGCCTAATGGTACCACAGAAGTAGGTGTCAGCATGCAAAAGATCACTTGCAAGGGAGATGGAGGAGAAAAAGTTATCTGCATACAAGTGGTGGTGTGACAGCAGATAGCCTTTCATTAGGTTCATGACGACTGAATATGCCAAGCCAAGTTCAGCCTGTTCCTGTGCCTCATTCTTCCCTGTGTAGACACTGAATGCCAGGCAGTAACCACTGAAGCTGTCACAAAGGCACCACAGCTTGATGCCCCACTTCACTGGCTTTTTGGGCATATACTGTTTCTACAGCAGTCTACCATCAAATTTAATCATTGCCTCATCAACAGAAAGGGCTTGCCATGGATGCAGGAGCTTGGGAAAATTTTCTTCCAGGACACGGAGGAAAGGCCTCACCTTGTGCAACTTGTCAGATACACTGGGGGAAGCAGGATCTGACAAATGTATGTATTTACAGAGCTGCTCAAAGCGGTTGTGGGGAATCTTGCGGGAAATGTAAGGTACTCTGAGGGCCTCATCAGTGGACCAGTAGTCAACTAGTGCTGAGAGTTTATGGATGCCCATGAGGATGTTGATCCCAATGAAAGCTTTCATTTCCTCCTTGCATGTCTCAAAGCATGAGGCAGAGGAATTTGCAGCTGACAAATTTGTGTAAAACACTAAATCAGTGAAAAAACAGGCACCTACAAGTTGCAGAAATAAACTGAGAACATCCCCTAGGGTTGTCTGAGGACCAGGCTCAGTGGTGCAGGGCTGAATATTTGGATTTGGGTTCTCTGAACTCCAAGGATATGTTGGCCTTGGTGACCTCTACTTATGCCAAGACACTTTATCAAAACTGCAAAAGTCACTACAAACTGTACATGTAGTTACAAAGAGTAAAATCTCAGTGAGTCAATAATAGCCTATAATAACATCCTATTTATTTTTACCCAGGTGTACATAATATGAAATGAAACTGTAATGATGCCAAACAATCAAAGTTCAATGAGTAATGCAATGGATTCTAAAAAGATAAAATAACTCCAAATCAATTTTACAACAAGAATGTGATCCACAATAGTTCTCCCCATCTGCTTCCTAGTGTCAACAAATCATAGCATAATCACACTATATTTTTACTTAGGTGTACATGATATTAATAAATAATTATGACAACCAATCAAAACATTCAATAAGAAATGCATTTCAGTCTAGCTAAACCCCGAGAAAGTAACTTCAGGTCTATTTTATAAGGAACATGTGATCCACAACAGTTCTCTGAAAGTGCCATGAGATAACTTTATGATATGGCGCTATATAAATAAACTGAATTGAATTGAATTCTCTCCGTTTGCTTTGAGTCAGCATTCAGTCTGACAACAAAACAGATCCTTCACTGGATAACGCTAGGATTTCAAAATAAAAGAGAGATGTCCCACACTTCAACCACACAGAAATGTTATAATAAACAGTAATGTGGTAGTAGGTAGTGTCTTTGGCAACTTATATGCGGAAAAATTGACGAATTTATATGTGGAAAAGTTGCCGTGACCCGGTCAGTCCTCCCTACCGACTCTTCGGCGCACTGCTCCCCGGAAAACAGTGTCCGTCTCCGGCAGTGAGAGCCAGGTAGGTCCCGCTGTTTACTGTCAGTGATTTTGTGATGTGATTTCGAGCAAAACACTTGAACTCACAATGTCTCCGTCGCTTTCCACAATGCAAGGTGGGTCAGGATCTCTCTCACAACCGTTTGGCTTCCATAAGGCTGTAGAAACGGGGACGCTTAGTCGGCTGAGCCATTGTTAGTAGAAACCACGTGGAAACCCGCGAAAAAAATCACAGATCTCAACGTTACGCTGTTTATTTCCAGTTCCGCTTATTGATGACAACTTATCGTATGTACAATACAAAGCTCAGGACTTTATTTTCCGTGTTTTGATACACTAGGAATGATTTTAAAATTACGGGCGCTATAGGGTCTAGAGGGTTAAACTTTTTATCAGTCAAACCAATTATTGATACATTCCTCATTGATTTTGTTTCAGATTTTAATCTTTTTTTTATTCCTGTAAAATGCAGGAAGACTAAAACATGACTGAAACACTGTATTTTTTTTGGGCAGAATAATAAAAGCACCACCAGCTGCACGGCTGTCATCATTAATCATATTTAAAAGATGCAGTCATACAGGTACAGACTGTCAGTACCAGAGGATTCAACTGAGTGCAGCAAACACACCCAGTTTAACAATCTGTTTCACAACAGCAGACTTGTACGATAGGTCTGCTGAACGCTTCAGATTCCTTTTTAATCTCTCCTACGTGACACTAAAGAAAAAGTCTGTTCATACGACTGCTTCTAACATGAAGCTCTGTGTTTTACCAACCTGGAGTTCCATAAAGTTTCAGTTCATAAATAAAAGTATGCAGACGTGCAGACGGAGACGATACACTGATACAGAGAAGCGTCTCGTCTCTGCTGGTGTTGAACAGCAAAAGGCTCGGTGCCCTGGAGTTGAGCTGTCGCCACAGGGGATGGCCTGGTCGCCACGGCATCCTCCTCTGTTGTCATGGGAACACAAGCCGTTTCCATGACCACCCTGGGTTGCATCATCTGGAGGATTTGCTCTGTCTGTGTGTCTGTCTGTGGAGGTCATACTGGACTCATCTCTACTGCTCTTCAGTCAGTTTACTTTAATAAACACTAGAATGTAGTATTAGGACACTTTGAAATGTTTATTAATGTACAGTATTATACAGTGGTGAAAGTACCTTTACTCTAGTACTCTACTTACTTTAGTATTTCCATTTTAATCTACTTTATATTTCTACTCTACTATGTTTCAGAAGCAAGTATTGTACTTTTTACTTCACTACATTTGTTATATGTACTAGTTACTTTACAGATTGAGATTTTACATAAAAACCATATGATCAGTTTATAAAACATGATGCATCATTTCAGATTAAACCACCCAAAAGTATATAAACAGTTAAAATCAGCTCCACTGCTTCCATGTTAATGCATCAGTAGTAGTGCTCTAACAACACAACAAAATAACACTGAAAGGGCCCATTCTGGACCTTTCATACTGTGAGTACGTTCTGCTGTTTGTTACCTAAGTTAAATTTAGTTAAATTTGCATATGAACTGTGCAAGCTGCTTGTTGGCGTTCTCGCAGGATTTGCGGGGTCATCTTAGCCTGACATCGAATTAGTCTGGAACCTCTCTGTTCATTTTCCATGGGCGCAGACCAAAGTGCCTTTAGATGCAGTTGGATAGATCTATAACCAATCAGAGCAACAAAATATGTGACATAGCGCTGAGTCAAATACAGCAAACACATCTTTCTGATCAACAACAGCTTTAAATGCAGCTGTTTGTTCTTCCTTCAGAGAAAATATACCGTCCAGTTCCTTTAATACTGACGATATAGCAGATTCAGAACGTTACACATCAGTGGCAGCCATCTTGTTTATGAAAATACCTCAACGGCGCTCCTCTGCACAGTCATCGTATCAAACCCGCCCCATGTTAGATGAATGGTTGTGATTGGTCGGCTGGAGATCTGTCTGAACGGGAGGGGGACCAGATGCATCTGCAGAGCCAATAAAACATGAGCTCGCAGATTCATGACCACCCTGGGTTGCAGATGCATCTGCAGAGCCAATAAAACATGAGCTCGCAGATTCATCTGGTTCTCAGAGTACCAGGGTAGAGGGTTGTCTACCTCCAGGTCTCCAGGTTCAGTGTGGATCTGTGCCAGCGAGCGATGTCATGCTTTGATCTGATTGAGAGGAGAAACCGGTTCAGGTGCTTCCAACTGTTTACCTTTATACATTTCCTCATACATCTCTGTGGGAGTGATTGAAATGTGTTTCTATCAAACACTGAGCAGTTTTGTGTCTGAGTGTGTTTGTGGGATGTAATGTGTGTGTCTTGAGGCCTTGCCCTCACTTCTCCAGCTGACACCTTTTGAGAACACGCTGATGAGACTTCAGCTTCAGGGTTGAAGTTATTTCGGTCATTGCTTTTATTTCTGTGTGCAGTGTTTTGGGTTTGTGTCGTCTGTCACATGCTTGTCTTTGGCCTTTCCTCCGTCCTCCATTTGTCATTTAATGTCTTTGTCCTTTTGCTTTGTTGCCCAGAGACCAGAGAATTTTTATTTTGGTCTGTTTCCGTACAGAATTTCTTCTCTTCTCCTAGTTGTGGAATGACAGCATGTTCTTACTTTGTGCGAGTATAAATGTTCTCTATAAATGTAAATTTTATAAAGAAAGGACGATTAAAGCGTGAAGTGTGAGTTAACACAACGTACAGCTTCAGCTCGAGGCCTCTGGGCTGAGAGCCGATGCTGTTCAGAGATGTGTTGTCAACTTCTGTGGTGAACTGCTGACTGGAGTTGTCCTGCTGTTATTACAGACATGTGAACTAACCACAGACACTGTGACTTTTAGCCCGTGAACCTCTAGGACTAGGAGCAAATGGTGTTTGCTAAAGGCCTCTAATAAACACAAATATTGATTTTTTTTTTTTTCTAATAATGGCCATCCTTGTCAAACAGAGGTGAGAGGTTCTGCTCCAAGGCTGATTTTTAGTTACTAGACTTTTAGAAAAGTCAGTGGAGTTTTGAATGAGGTTTTCTTACTTCTGGATCAGAACCTGGAAGTTCTGGTTCCACTTCGGCTCACTAAAGACTCAGCGCTTGTTATAATGAACACACATCATCCAGCTGCTGTCTGTTATTGTTCCTCTGAAGAAAGTCTGTGACATAATGTCAGAGTAATGATGCACCACGGGAAGGAATCCTTTCACTACACTGTGTGTGTGTGTGTGTGCGTGTGTGTAGTTTGTTTTAATGCGCGTGTGTTGGTGGAAGCACTCAAATCCCTGCAGCCTTGAATGTATTATGGATGAGGTTCTGTGGTGTAGTAGAAGCACAGCGCTTTCTTTACAAGCTGAAGAGAAAGAGAGAATGAGACTGTATTCTCTCATTAACATCCAACAACTGTTCCTACAGAGTATGCAGACAGTTTATTTACCCAAAATAAAGGCTGGGTGAGTGGAGCTGGTTTGCTTTTTTTCTGTGTTGCTGTTGTTGTTTGGAGTACATTTACTCAAGTACTGTACTAACACTGTGTCCTAACAGCAAGCAAGCATCTGACTATCGCGTTGCATCAGACGCTCTCTGTCCACACTGACTCCGTTAAATATGCACTTCTGTTACGTCATGTAAACAAACCAGGTACCTGTCAGCTGTACACTCGATCAGACTGGAGAGTTTTGTATTTGTATTAATCAATAGTTCTGCACCTCACAAAAATCCTCCTGCTTTACTGGATGAATGTGTAGTTGTAATTAAAGATGTGTACCAGAGAAATGCCAAAGAAACTAGACCCAACCATGGCTAATAACAGCATATATCCTTATCCTCAGTGTGACCCGGAGGAGTATCTGAGTAGGAGTTGGTGTTAGTGAATGGACGTCTGTAGCGTGGGAAAACGGATGACCTTTATACAGATACTGTGCCTGCACACACATGCTCATTCTTACAAGCTCTAATAATGCAAGTGTAAAGACACATAAAGCATGTGGTATGAAGACAGTAATGAATTTACTGTCAAAGGAGCCTGTTTTGTAAGAAAACTCAGTTTTTGTGGTTTGATAGGTGCAGTATTTGTGTGTATGTGCATGTTAACAACAGTCTTATTTAAGTATATATTCCCATCACAGCTTTAGTACAAAACACATTGACCAGCAGCCATTAGTGACTCCCTGTATGCTGCCTGGACAGTTAGTACTTATACACTGGGCTCTACGCACAAACAACAACAATGAAAACAAACAACAATTTAAAATCACATTGATCAATAAAACACGAATATTCACTGCTACTCTTTCATACATGGTACCCATTCCATTGTACCACTTACATACAGCATCCCATGGTACCTCTTACCTGAAATGTTCCATGGTACACTCTACTTATAATATTCCTGGGCAACCGTTTCATATAATATTCTATAGCTGCGTTTCCACCAAGCTGTCCAGTTCAGTTTGGTTCAGTTCGTTACACATTAGAACGGTTACTGTTGCGTTTCCATTGGCAAAAGTTGTGGATGGTACCAACAGAACCACTCCATTCTGTCCTGTTGTTTTGTTATCCCTCTGTTGAGGTACCTGGCACACTGACCCAGGACTTAAAGGTGGAGCTAGAAACACTGCAGTCCGTTGATTGGTCAACAGAATCATCACTTCTTGCGCGTCTGAGCAAGAAGTGTCATTTCCCAAACTCTCGTTTTTTTTCTGCAGTATTTTCCCTGCCCCCTGCAGCCTTTTCTCAAACAAAGCTTGAGTATTTGTTGTAATAAACAGCCACATACCAAGAAGAAAGAACAAGAAACATTTGGTGTCCTCCATTGAGTTCTTGTGTTCCTTTATTTACTGTGTCGCGTTAGATATGATGTCACGCTACTAACGGGGTTGATGCGGCTATTACCATCCGGTAACAACCTCGCCTACATTTAAGAGTACTGTCTGTGGTGGAAACGCAAAACAAGTCTAGGGTTTAAGCATATGTAGGGACAGGTTTCAACGGTACTATACCAAAAGTGTAAACGCGGCTTATCTTACTACTTACACCATATCATGGTACCCCTTTTTCCATGATATTCCAATGTATTCCCACAATATTCCCACCATATTCCTGGGATTTTACTGAGTTATATTCAAACTCCTCCACTACATTCAAACTACTCTGAACATAAACACAGCTGCTGCAACAGCCTGCTGCACACTATCAGTCTACATATCCAGCAATGAATCAATACTCTGGAATGAGACACACCCCTGTGTTACAGGTGAAGCAAAGCTCCACCCCTCACCTGAGACAAACCAGGAAACAGTTTGTTCTGTTCAGTTCTCACTGAGAAGAGATGCACCGACAGACAGACGGTAAGATTTACCTTCATTACAAAGCTGTGACTTCAACTGAGGGAGGACAGTTACAGGAGGGAGTACTCAAGTACTCAAGTACTTCAACTGCAACCTGCTGCTGACTGAAAAACACTCAGAGACTCAAAGTGAAAGTAACTGAGGCAGCTTTCTACAGCAGGGAGGGGAAACACAGCTGACTTCCTGTTTTAACGTGCTTCCTGCTGTGTTTTCAGCTTCACTCAGAGACAGAATGGCTTCCAGATCAGAGGAGGGTCTCTGCTGTCCGGTCTGTCATGAGGTCTTTAGAGATCCTGTTGTTCTGTCATGTAGCCACAGCTTCTGTAAAGACTGTCTGAAGAGCTGGTGGAGAGAGAAACCAACACAGGAGTGTCCAGTTTGTAAGAGAAGGTCTTCAAAGAATCGACCACCTTGTAACCTGGTGTTGAAGAACCTGTGTGAGGCCTTCTTACAGGAGAGAGATCAGAGAGCTTCAGAGCCTCTCTGAAACTCAAATTCTTCTGTCTGGACCATCAGCAGCCAGTCAGCAACACACAGTTTAACACACACACACACCTGCAGTGACTGAAATCAGACAGTAACTCTTTAGATGAGTAATCCATAACAACAGTGCTGAAAACGGCAGGATTATATTGTTGTAGTTATTAAATTAAAGCGATGGAAATTTACATTATGCTTACTGTAGTTGACACATGATATGACAGCCACCGGGAGTTTATCCACCTGGTTTTTCCCTGGCTGTATTGAGCGCCGGCCTTTATTTGTTCGTGTCGACCACACCCCCAGCCGTTACTGTTACGGTTACCCGGCTTTTACTTGACTACCGGATTTTATTTGAGGAAATACGGTAAATAGAAGCATGGTCAGATCTTTCAAAGTGAGGTGTTTTGTACCGCTACATTTGACTGAATATCTCACGCTGTGTAGCAGCAGTGGTCAGGGTTGGCATGTTAGCATGCTGATGTTAGCACATGCTTCAGGGTTGCAAGTTTGTTGAGTTGACTGATGATAAGTTAGCTGGGTTTGATTCTTCCACAGCACTTAGTCACCAGACTGTGGAGGTCAGAGTGAAGCGTTCAGAGTCACTTTAAACAAGTGATCTGAGACTGAGAAATGTCCACATTTACATGGACTCGTTTCATTGACTGATCAACCCAAACTGTCAGTGAACACGTTGAGTTTGAGTCTGCCACTGCAGTAATGAATCATGTGCTCCTGCCGGCGTTTCTGGAGCCATCTTTTGTTTAAATTGGATTGAATTGGAGTTTGTTCTCAGTTCTCAGTAATGGTTCTGCGAATCTGCTGTAGCTTAATAGCCGTTAGTCGCTGGCAAATACCAAGAAGAAGATTCCTCTAATTTCAGAAAGGCTTTTCCTGGCATCAAGAGAAACAGACTGTCTCTCTCTGTCTGTCTGTCTGTCTCTCTCATCATCACTGTTCACGTCAGTCTTTTATTTTCTGTTTCTTGCTACATGTGCTTTCAGTTTACAGTGTAACAGAAATTATTTCCCTCTGTTTAGTCTGGTTTTATCCGTCTCCACTTCTCTCTTTCTCTGTTTTTGTTTGCCTCCCTCTCTCCCCCTTTTCCTCCCCTCCATATTCCTCCAAATATCATGCGTTGTGATTGTAATCTCTCAGTGCAGACCAACATGGCAGCTGTCCAACAAGCCAATATCACAGCCCAGACCGGGGTGCTACCACTCCAACTGAAAGAGGATCTGTCTGATTGCAGGAGGGGGAGGGGGAGGTTATAGGGGAAGAAAATGGAAAGACAAATCGAAAGCCATCAAGTGAGAGGGTGAATGTTGAGAGGGAAAGGGAGAAGGGAGGGGGTGAATAAATGGGGTAGAGGAGAAAGTTAAAGGAAAGCAGCAGGGAAGAAGAACAAAAGCTCTGTTTGGTGACTGCAAGTTTCAGACTCAGTTAATTAGCAAATGGGTTCTGACTGATGAAGACAAAGAGAGTAATGGTGATCATGTCCGTACCAGTTTTTACCCTCTGCCCTGTTCTTCACTACCACATGTTGGCAGCTGGTCTGAGAGCTTTAAGAAAAATATCACAAGAGGAGAGAATTAAGAATAAAAAAGGCTACATTTCAAACTATATGGTCTCTATTAACAGTCTGCTGAATTAGTTATTAGCGGCTCCTGTTTGCAGTGGACCCATGGATGTACAGGATTACTGTGATAATTGTCTCTCATGTCCAGCTGTATGAGGCTGTGAACAGAGCTGGCGGGTTGGCAGGTTGAATCGGGAACAGATCTGTGATCAATGTTGTTACTGAGCAGAAATGTAACTCGCTGCAGGGTCCTGGTTTCTATCCATGAGCAGCTCAGTCTCAACTGCCCTCACATTCTCTGTTTATTAACAGGATTAGACTTATTATTTTCCTGGTCAAATATTATTTTTCTGTTAGCTCTGCACTTCTTTATTAGCCTTATTAAAAAGGGAGGTTCTACATCGAACTCCATACAACTCTACATAACATATTCTACTTTAATCATTTTTGGGCTGGTTATCGAACGTCCAGGCCACAGAGAAGCTCAGATGCCCTTTATAGTCCTGACCTCCAACTCCTCTTCAGGGATCCTGAGCGTTCCCAGGCTAGATGGGATATTCTGCTGTGGGGTCTCCTTTCTGAAGACTGAATACTTCCACAGGGAGACTCGGTCAGCTTGAAAGAGAAGTGACTCTTCTTCAAGCTCCTCTGTTTTCCTACAGAGACTCATGACTTCTTACCCACATCCAGACTGTAGCGCCGGGCGGCAAAGCATTCAGTATTTCTGTAGGAGATTCAGAACCTGAAAAATGACCAACAGAATATCAGGTTCAAGGTTCAATTTAATCATCCATAAAAACATGGAACTATTTTAAGAAATATCTTCAATCTTGTCAGTCTGAATCCTCATGAATCCTGCAGTGTGAAATGTTTACAGCAGGCAGCTCATATCTCTGGTCAGTTACATGTCTTTTGACGTTAAAAAAGCAACAGCATGGGTGCTGTATTAACGAGTGCTCACTTTCCTCGAAGTGAGCGCTCGTCTTATTGAGGAAATGTTCATTGTAATCATTGTTTATATTGTCTACATCGTCCAGTCCCGCCAAACCTCTTACACTCGGCTACAAACCTCTTACACTCGGCTACAAACCTGTCACACTCGGCTACAAACCTCTCACACTCGGCTACAAACCTCTCACACTCGGCTTCAAACCTCTTACACTGGGCTACATGGGGGCAAAGTAACATGAGGACACAGAGTCATGAGCCTTCTGCATCTTCAGTGGGCCAAATGGACAAAGTCTGATCCATGTTTTATTGAAGCGAGGAGTAAAGAGTTGATCTATCAGTTGGGAGGTTGAGTGGGTCCTTCTAACTACAACACTGACCTCAGTGTCCAGCAGGGAAATATACAGTGACTCCCCACATCCTTCATTCCTGCTTCTTCCATTAAGGGCATAAAGTGGGCTCTTTCTCGTGGTCATTCCACTTCCTGTCCTTATACCAGCTTGAGGTTAGCATATCTTTTAAGGTCTGGTCGGACAAAGACTTACAGTAGTGGTGTTGAATCCACGGTTGTTCTGTGCTTTGCAGTTTGATTGCAGCTAGAAAATGTCCTGTATTGGTCACTTTGTACTACAAGGATGCTATACTGAACAGAATCAGATACTGTGTGTGAAACAAATAGTGATTATTGGCGTAACTTTGTGTAACTGGATAGAAGTGACGTGCTTTTTCACATCACCTTTTACCTTTGTGGTTTATATTTGGTGCTTCAGCTGTAACAGGATCTCAGTGTTTCCCAGATATCATTTGTAGACTCCTGTTACGCTGCTCCTGTATCAGCCCTCAGATCACCTTACGTAGTAACAATCACAGCAGCTCACATTCCCTCATATGGATCGCACACTCCTGTTTTACTGGTTTATTCATGTTTATTGGAGTTTTACTTAAAATAAAAATTAAATGATCAACCCAGTGAAGACAAGATGTAGTACAGTATGAGTATTGTCCAGGTCACACAGTATGTAGTTTGTCTTTCAGGATTATTTGTAATAACATTTTTATTGCAACATCTTTTTTCCCCCAACAAAATGTTTAGCAGTTCATACAGCCATATATTCATTAACTGAACAGTGACTAATAATAAAGTAACCAAGTAATGAAAAAGGGACATAATAAAATAAACAACAATAAATAAATGTAAAGTATGTTTATCGGATCAAATAAGTCTTAAATAAAAAAAACAATTCACATGTATATGTTTCTATCCAGTGAATGAATGATGAATCTCAGTGTACCAGAATCTTAGAAACCCACGTTCTCATGTTTTTGCTTTGAACCCTGGATCTTTTGAGATACCCCACAGATAAACCATTTCACCCTCCTTTATATCCACTGCCTTGCTAATCTTCCTCCATATTTGAATAATGTTAAAAACACAAAAATGATTCACTATACTGGATTGTACCAGCTCCGTTTCTATACCCCTCCATTTTTGATTTGTTGTCATCATCATTACAGCATGTCACAGATCATTGTCTATCTTGAGATACAATAAGTGCTATAATGTTTCCATGGTTTTGCCTTTAGTGTTGAAGCTTGTGAAGGTTTGCATTTTGTCAGATATTTGCATAAACAGAACATCAGGTGTTTTGCGTGATCTGTTTGACCTGAAAGATGCAGTGCAGATAATTGCATAAGGAAAAATTACAGAGCATATTGACTTCACACAGTGCTGCATATTAACAGGTCTGTGTGTGTGTGTGTGTGTTTTCCCACCAACAGACACAGACTACATCAGTGAGGAGGAAAAACAGAAGGTGGAGCTGATGTTGGCGTTCCTCACAGAAGAATCCAAACAGGCTGCAGCCAGCACAGCTGTAAGTACCACTGCGAACATCAGCACAGCTACCAGACATGTTCTGTGCCCTAGCTGTGTGCCAAGTGTTGTTTAGACTTATTCATTGGTGCCTTGTTACTCTGTTCCTGTATCCTGACAGTCAGAGGTTTTTGTTCTAACTGCAGCAGTAAATTTAGCGTGTGTTTTACATTTGTCTTGACAGATGTGGGACGTATAACAGCTCAGATTTCAGGTTTTGTTACTGAAGTGTTGAGAGGAATGTCATATTGCCAGTTTTCAGGCTGAAGTAGATCCCCATACCGTCATTATCCTAAAGTGCTAAAGACAGAGATGTTTAGAGAACGGCTCAGGCAGGCGGTCCTGAGTACTGAAGTGTCTCAGAGAACCTGAGACTGTGGAGAGCAGTAAATGGAGCAGTTAAGAAAAAGAGCTTAAAGTTTTCAGGCTGGTCGGTGAACTGTGTAACAGATGGAGAGGTAGCAATACCTTCATTTTTATGCCTTTGCAGTTATATTTTTCACCCCAAAAATCACTGGTATATAAACCAAACACGAAACCTAAATAAATGCAAATACTGCACTCTGCATCTTCACGAGAATACAACCATTTTAACTAGTGGACACCTAACACCTAACTGACTGGACTTGCTATAGATTCCAGTTGTTGTTGCTGTAGCACTTCTACATATACAATGACCTGGAGGACTGAAAACCTTCTCAGACATGTAGCCTTATGTAGTAAAGCACATCGTGACTGAAGCTCAGAAAGTCGATGACAAACAATATATTTATAGTGCGACATGAAAAAATTCAATATGAATGGATTTTATCAGTCCTGTTTGTATTCTTTGTCTCTTTTCTATTTGGGGGATAATCAGGCTCTATGTTTTGAAACTGCGGTTCCTACAATGCTTTGGGGGATGCAAACAGGAAGTATAATGTTGTCATTGAATCAGTCAGTTAACTGTGTGCTACAACTTTTTGTTGTTCAGTCTGTATCAGTGTCCATGTAGTCAGAGTCCATCAGCAGCTCCTGTCTGCAGTGGACCATGGATGTACAGACAACTATCACTGGATCACTGTGATACTGAAGAACAGCTCTGCAGAAACACTTCACGGAAAAAGTAAGAGGAAGTTTAGGAAAGAGCCAGTGAAGCTGCCAGTTTGGACACACTGATCCTGTTGCCCTTGAGGGTGAACCTGGTCAGGAAAAACCCATTTCCTCCTCCTGTCTGTCCTGCTCTTCCTCTCCGCAGTGGAAACCTGATCCTTTACTCTCCCCTTTAGACTCCACCACAGAGCTAAACTGGCCAGAGAAAGGATTTATTATTGATAAGGGAAGGAGGAGATGGAGGAGGAAGGAAAGTTGTATAAATCACTTTTTTTCTATGTCATGGTTCAAGAACCAGTCGATCAAACTTCTTCTTCTGTAATAGACAACAGATTGTATTCATTGTGAACTGCATTTCTTTGACTCTGTGACAAGAGACTAGAAGAGAGTAAAGGAAATAAAATAAAACCCACTCAGATAGAGTTTAAGTGCAGTGAGTCCAGAGCCGGAGGTATGCTTCCACAAACCCACTAATGGTCCTCTGCTCTCTGCTCTCGCTTGGCTTGAAGGAGGATATTACATTATGTCTAATGTAAGGTAAAAGTATTCTCAAGTCCAATCACTGTGACTAAAAAGTGGCGTATAGCTCTGAGGTAGCAGTAATGTATTCGTGCATAGAGGCTGGTGAAGTTGAATAATCTATATTTTCTTTTGTCCTTCACTCTGTCTACTATGTGTGTTTGATATACAGATTCTGGATGTGGTCTTCAGCAGTGGTTTGTAGCATACGTTTAGCCAAGTGGCCCATCAGTAAACAGTTCTTCACTGCTCTCTGGACATTACCACTGAAAAGGAAACATTTTGTGGCAGCAGCAGCAACCTTTTCTGTAACTGTCAGGACCTCGTCTCCCATGATCTTCTCTGTCACTTAGTGTACGGCTAACTGCTTATACTTAGCCTCAGGTTTATGTAACAGCAGAATATAGCACTTTGTTTGAGTTTGTTGCACAATGCTGTGATGGATAAAGGAGAAACTGCACTCAACATGTTTGTTAGGCCTCAAGGATTTAATTTCCAAAGATGAGTGGTGTCCAACAAGCTCAGGTTGCCTTCAGCACTATCACTCAGATAAAACCTGCCATCAGACCATTGGAGGTGAAACACAGACTAAAACACAACTGGAGAAGTAATTTCAGTGTATTCATCAAAGGTGTTGCTGAGCTGTTAACATCCTCTGTCCCTGCGGTGGTGCTTAGTTTAGTTTACTGCACATATGGGTGCAGATTTTATGCCGTTATTCCCACGACCTTCTGCAGGTGTGTGACTGCGTGGGTATGATAGGCTGCTGCTGTGTTTGTACCTGCCAGCTGACGGTGTGTTCGGTGACGCCATCACCTATCTGTGTCTATGTTGTTGAATCAAACTGGGGACGTCATTAGTACACGTGTTGGTGGAAAGAGGAGTTTGGAGGTGTTCATTCTGCAGGTTTAGCATTAAATCTATAAAACCTTCTTGTGGTGTACCTCAAGGATCAATTCTGGGCCCAATTCTTCTATCAATGTACTTGCTTCCTCTTGGTCACATAATTACTAGACACAATATATTGTTTCATTTTTAAGCAGGCGAGAGACAGTTATATCTTCCTGTCAACCCTTCTTGCCCTTAAAGACTTTGATAGTGTTTGGCTTTGGCTCTTTGAGGATAAGATCGATATAATTATACCCTGACCTCAAAATTAATGGAAAATGTGTTTTCATTCCAAACAATGCCAAAATGTCTGACAGAAATTTGGGGATTCATTTTTGATTTAAGTCTGAATTTTGATAACAAGGGGCTATTCGGTCTTGAGACTTAGAGGAGCATCTCTAAAATCTAATCATTTCTGTCTGCTGCTGACCTGGAAGCCTTTATTTCATCCCGACTGGTGACATCTTGGGCAGCTGGCATCAGAACTGGAATATATTCAAGCCAATTCTTCTCTTGTAAAATAGCGTCAGTTTAAAGTGTAACAGTGAGGTACTGTATACACATAGATGAGGTGTTAGTCAGTCAGGGATAGTCATTACTGTCTCGTGTTAAGAAAAGTACTACAGAAAGGTATTAAATCCAAATGGAGAGGACCAGAGAAACCAGCCTGCCTTTCCACCCCCCCACCCAGGATTCCTCTTTCTCATTCAAAATCAGAGAAACTGTTGAGTAAAAGAGAGCAGCAGAGATGGGACAGGATGTGGTCTTGGTGCTGCAGATGCCCCCTTCAGCTGCTGGTTTGTTATTAAATCATTAGACAGTTTGAAAAGCTGTCAGGTTGGTTCGGTGCTGGAGTCTGATTGCTCTTTTCTCTAAATGTTTCCATAGACGATTAACACCTTCTCACTCACACACACACACACACACACACACACACACACATCTGATATTCCCAAACACTTCACAGATTTATAGACACAAGGAGGACGACACTTTTTTGTTTGCTTATGTTTGCCAAGACAACAGCTTGGGCTGTCAGGGCAACCGAGGGTGGGTGGGGGGGGGGGGCAGAGAGAGACTATGAACACAATAGATAAACAGGAGAGACCAGTGTGTACATGTGTGTATGTACATGTGTGTGGTTTGTGTAAAAGAGGCAACAGCAGGTGTCTGATGACTACCAATGTGTTGACCTTTCTGCTCAGGTTCGGACTGCATGTTCCACCTCATCACTTTACTTCAGCACTAACTAGACCTGGGTGGGATTTAGTTTCAGATATTGGTTTGGCATGTAGTGGCTAAAATAATCAATGTTCTGCCTGGTTTCATGAAGGTAAAATTGTTAACACCTTAGTGCCTGTAATATCGGCCTACCATTTGGGGACGAGTCCTCAGAATGTATGGCAGACCTGACAGGTGAAACGTCCCTTTTCACTCTGGAGGGACAGCAGTCCAGGAGGTCTCCCATTCATCTGCAGTCTGTTTGTATCTCTGTGCACAAATCATCTCTCTCTGTTTAAACACAGCTTCTCTACCTCGCCTTGTTAGAAGACCAGCGAGAGGAAATAGAGACGGACAGAAACCAAAACACATGACTCGGTCTGTATTTCATTTATATTTCTGTTTATATCAGAAATATATAGACAGTTGGGTGGCATCCACACAGCAAATTTCTTGCACTGCTGAATGCTGAAATGTGCACAGTGACAGAATCACTGAGAATATCAGAATATCTGATAACGTTACAGCAAAAGTTTTGGAAAGTCCAAACGACAATTCGCTGTTCCACTCACAGTAGTCCAGCACATAACTACCATACGGACATGAGGGAGGTATTGATCTGAAGTTTCCATCCAAACGTGGCGCAAATTTTAACCAAATTTGGAGAAAATCTGCAAAAGAAAATGTGAATGACTGTTTCTGTTCACTACTGTCTTGCGAATATTACGAGTTGGTTCTTCAAGCTGAACAGCTGGTTTGCATCATCAGTCAAACTTCAAATGGTGAAAAACAACATAGACAATGTGATGGAAATATGATCTTTCTGTTAGTTTCATGTGTAAATGTGAGGAAGGTCACCATCTCCTCATCACTCCACAATTCAATTCAGTTTTATTTATATAGCACCATATCATAACAAAGTTATCTCAGGGCACTTTTTCATATAGAGCAGGTCTAGACCGACTCTTTATATTTACAGAGACCCAACAGTTCCCACCATGAGCAGCACCAGGAGACAGTGGCAAGGAAAAACTCCTTGTAACAGGTAGAAACCTCGAGCAGAACCAGAACCAGAAGAGAGAGCAGGAGGAAAGAGAACATACAGCAGTACAGTACAGGAAGAGGAGGAGAGAGAAGTTCAGTGCATCATGGGAAGTCTCCCGGCAGTCTAGGCCTATAGCAGCATAACTAAGGGGGGGCTCAGGGGTCACCTGAGTCAGCCCTACTATAAGCTTTATCAAAGAGGAAAGTCTTAAGCCTACTCTTAAATGTGAGGAGGTTGTCCGCCTCCCGTACACAAACTGGGATCTGGTTCCACAGGAGAGGAGCTTGATAGCTGAAGGCTCTGGCTCCCATTCTACTTTAGAGACTCTAGGAACCACAAGGAACCCTGCATTCTGGGAGCGCAGTGCTCTAGTGGGGTAATAGGGTACTATGAGCTCTTTAAGATATGATGGTGCCTGACCATTTAGGGCTTTGAAGGTGAGGAGAAGGATTTTAAATTCTATTCTGGATTTTACAGGGAGCCAGTGTAGAGAAGCTAATATTGGAGAGATATGATCTCTTTTCCTGGTTCTTGTCAGTAAACGTGCCGCAGCATTCTGGATCAGCTGGAGAGTCTTAAGGGACTTATTGGGGCAGCCTGATAGTAGAGAGTTGCAATAGTCCAGCCTAGACATAACAAATGCATGGACTAGTTTTTCTGCATCTTTTTGAGATAGGATGTGTCTGATTTTTGCAATGTTACGTAAATGAAAAAAGGCAGTTCTTGAAGTTTGTTTTATGTGGGAGTTAAAGGACATATCCTGATCAAAGATAACTCCAAGATTCCTTACGGTGTCGCTGGAGGCCAGGGCACTGCCATCTAGAGAAACTATATCTTTAGATAATGTGTTTCGAAGGTGTTCGGGGCCAAGTACAATAACTTCGGTTTTGTCTGAGTTTAACATCAGAAAATTGCAGGTCATCCAGGTTTTATGTCCTTAAGGCATGCTTGAAGTTTAGCTAATTGATTGGTTTCATCTGGCTTGATCGATAAATATAATTGGGTATCATCTGCATAACAATTCAAATTTATGGAGTGCTTCCTAATAATATTGCCTAAAGGAAGCATATATAAGGTAAATAGAATTGGTCCAAGCACAGAACCTTGTGGAACTCCATGACTAACTTTGGCGTGCATAGAGGATTCATCGTTAACATGTACAAACTGATATCGATCTGATAAATAGGATTTAAACCAGCTTAGTGCAGTACCTTTAATGCCAATAAAATGTTCTAGTCTCTGTAATAGAATGTGATGGTCAATGGTATCGAATGCGGCACTAAGATCTAGTAAGACAAGTACAGAGACAAGTCCTTTGTCGGATGCAATTAGAAGGTCATTTGTAACTTTCACCAGTGCTGTCTCTGTGCTATGATGCACTCTAAATCCTGACTGAAAATCCTCAAACAGCTTATTGTTGTGTAGAAAGTCACACAACTGATTGGCGACTGCTTTCTCAAGGATCTTAGAGAGAAAAGGAGGGTTAGATATAGGTCTATAATTTGACAAAACCCCTGGATCAAGAGTGGGCTTTTTAAGAAGAGGTTTAATTACAGCTACTTTAAAGGACTGTGGCACATAGCCTTTTAATAAGGACAGATTGATCATATCTAGTAAATAAATGCTAACTAAGGGTAAAACTTCTTTAAGCAGCCTAGTTGGGACGGGGTCTAAGAGACACGTTGATGGCTTAGATGAAGAAATCATTGAAGTTAGTTGACTAAGGTTGATGGGAGAAAAGCAGTCTAAATGTACATCAGGTTTTACAGTTGTTTCTAAGGTTCCTGTGTTTGAAGATAAGTCAGTACCGGCTGAGGGCAGGAGGTGCTGAATCTTGTCTCTAATAGTTAGAATTTTATCATTAAAGAAGCTCATAAAGTCATTACTACTGAGGTCTATAGGAATACATGGCTCAACAGAGCTGTGACTCTCTGTCAGCCTGGCTACAGTGCTGAACAGAAACCTGGGGTTGTTCTTATTTTCCTCTATTAATGATGAGTAGTAAGCTGCTCTGGCATTACGGAGGGCCTTCCTATAAATTTTAAGACTAACTTGCCAGGCTAAACGTGATTCTTCCAGATTGGTGGAACGCCATTTCCTTTCAAGTTTTTGCGATGTTTGTTTTAATTTGCGGGTTTGCGGGTTATACCATGAGCTAACCTCCTCTGTTTTATTATCTTCTTTTTTAGAGGGGCGATAGAGTCGAGTGTTATTCGTAGTGAGCCTGCAGCACTATCAACAAGATGATCAATTTAGGAGGGACTAAGGTTAGCATAGGAGTCCTCTGTTAGATTGAGATATGGCATTGAATTAAATGCAGATGGAATCACTTCCTTAAATTTAGCTACAGCACTATCAGATAGACATCTAGTGTAGGAATGTTTGCTTAATGGTGTGTAGTCCAGTAATAGGAATTCAAAAGTTATTAAATAATGGTCTGATAAAAAAGGATTCTGTGGAAAGACTATTAGATGTTCAATTTCTATGCCATAGACAAGAACAAGGTCGAGGGTGTGGTTAAAACAGTGAGTGGGTTTATGTACACTCTGACAGAAGCCAATCGAATCTAACAATGAGATAAACGCAGCACTAAGGCTATTATTTTCTACATCCACATGAATATTAAAATCACCTACAATAATTATTTTATCTGTTTTAATGACTAAACCTGATAAGAACTCTGAGAAATCAGATAAAAATTCAGAATACGGTCCAGGAGCTTGGTACACTATAACAAATAGAATTGGCTGTACTGTTTTCCAGGTTGGGTGTGAAAGGCTAAGAACAAGGCTTTCGAACGAGTTATAATTTAGTTTAGGTTTAGGTTTGATTAATAGGCTTAAGTCGAAGATGGCTGCAACTCCACCTCCTCGGCCTGTGCCTCGAGGAATGTGAGTATTAATGTGACTGGGGGGAGTGGATTCATTTAGGCTAACATATTCATCGTGACACAGCCAGGTTTCAGTAAGACAGAATAAATCAATATTATGATCTGATATTAGATCGTTTACTAGAACAGCTTTAGATGAGAGATCTGATGTTTAAGAGTCCACATTTAATTCTCCTATTTTGTTGTACTGTTGCAGTGGAGGTTTTACTTTTTATTAGGTTTTTATGTGTAACTCTTCTTCTGTTTACTTTTGAATTAAATAATTTAAGTGGTCTGGGGGCAGACAACCTCTCTGTGGAGTTTAGGGTGGGTAACTGCTCTAATGGAAGCGCAGAGAAGCGTGTAGGACTGCAACTCTGCCTCCTGGTCTGGACCACAGACTGTATTAAGTCTATGGTCTGAACTCTGAGTTGTCATGGCTTTGGGCTAATAAATTCGGCCAGATTTCTAGATATGAGAGCGGCTCCAAGTGGGATGAATGCCATCTCTCCTAATCAGACCAGGTCTTCTCCAGAAAGTCCGCCAATTATCTACAAAGCCCACATCATTATCAAGCTTTTATCCAAGGGTTAGGGTTGACTCTTTTTTCATGACTCTTTTTTGCGATATTTTGCAATTCATTTGAAAATTTCCATTCAGGTTTTTTTATGAGCATAAAAACAGGTGGATGGAAACCCACCTATTGTTTCAAGAGAGTCTCAACATTAGACTAACTGGGATTCAACATGTGAATGTGACTGTAGACCGATTCTGCAGAAGTAGCTTGTAAACAGGAACTCATTTTGTCTCTAACGTCATCTATTTCTATTCAGAAAAAAATCTCAAAAAGTCATGAGGCGTGAAGGGCGAGCAGCTGACAGACAGCTGCTTTAGAGTACGTTTGTCTTCAGTGTCAAAGAGAAATCCCAGATTGTGTTTATCGTCACTGATTAAGTGAGAGGATTGTACAGAGCACGCTAGTAATTCAGCGCTAACAGTGGTTCCATGAGAGGTAGAGACTTCCACAGATACATGACGGCAGCATGTGTGGGTCTGTAGTGTGACGCGGACCACAGTCAGGAGGCCATTAGTGAAGCGTCGGCTCTTGTTCAGTCCAGCGTTCAGCCCCTAATCAGACCCTGAGCACTGGAAACAGGTCTGAACTGTGAGGTCCTGCTGCTGCGTCTGTCTCGTTCTCTTTCAGACTCGTTCTTCACTCTGTAAATGTTGTGGCAGTGAAACATGCTGCAGCTTCGATGAATCCTCTTACACAGCTCAACTTTCCAGCGAACACAGCACACACACCGCAGTCCAAACTGCTGAACATATACACTAATACACTTCATATTGAATGTGTTGTGGGACACTGTGAGATGTTAGCATTTATTATCCACAAGGAAAATAAATGTGTTTAATAAAACCAAAAGGAAATAATGTTATTGAGAAGAAATATTCTTCTGTCAGGTGAGCGTCATTTTAAAGATGTTTTCAGTCTTGGTTTTTTCACGAGTTAGAACATTAGTCACCCTAAATGTTCAACTTTCATTCATGCTGACTGCTTATGTGATAAAACATCTTCAGAATCAACAGCATGTGACTAAAACGGAGTTTAACTAGCAGCTCTCTGAGCCTGTAATCTTTGTCAGTTCATCTCATCTTTAGTAACCTGATTTCTAAATGTCATGTAAATGAGAAACCTGGTTTCTGGAATCTGGGTAGGAGATTAGAGAAACCTGATCTGACAGGTGATTTCCTGGCCGTGTTCACAGGTAACACAGCCTCTAATCAGCTTGTTACATGTGAGCATGTGCAGAATAAAGACTGCAGATAGACAGTGTGACAGCAGAGCGGGTTGATGATAGGAAAGATAAAAGCGATGCATCCTCGTATTTAAAATAATTCATGAATTATTTTTAATTGGAATAATCTTAGAAATGTATATTCATGCTATTGTTTTGTACATTAACCCAACATGAATGTGTCCTCCTATTACTACTTTTTCTTAAATTACAATGGCTTTGGTCTATAAAACTCCAGTCTTGTATAACTCTGGTTAGTGTCAGTGTAGCTCAGTTTGGGTGAGAAGGTCTCCCTGGTATTAAAACAGCATCTTCTATTAGTTTGATTAAATCAAATCAAATCCAGACGTGTCTCCACACCAGCTCCAACAGACTGATACCTGACGTCCTGCCTCAGCCTCCAGCAGCCTGTTAATCTCAGAAGCAGCCGACCAACAGGACGACTGATCTTATTAAAGCTTTAGAGGAAAACATGAAAGACGAAGGACTAAGTCAGCCATTTAAAAAGGCTGTCGTGTTCAGGATTACAGGAGGTCACTTTTCTTTTTCTCTCCTCACCTTCTCTTGTCTTTTCGTCACACTGTTACAGGCAGTCCCGTTCAGTGAGTGCTGGTTTAAAATGCTAAAGATGGACACATGATGGATGAATAGACAGAAGACAGAAACATCTGGTGGAAGCAAATATATGATGACTAATGGCTTTTGAGCTTCCTGCTTTTTCACAGTACCGACGCTTTGCTGCTGCTTCTGTTCTGCTTACATTCCTCACTGATATCTTCTTCTGTTAAAGACGTGGACAGCAGCTGCAGGTACTGCATGTTTGTTTCCACCACAGTGAGTTTTGTAGTTCAGCGGTTTGGAGACGAGACTGGCTTTGTGAAAGTTTTCAGCCTGCTCTGTGAACAACGATGCGGCAAACAAAGAGCAGCGATGTGACCGATGAAGAAGGCGGCACTAGAAACCAAAGACATGTGATTCAGTGTTTTGGTTTGCAAACTGAATCTAATGAGGAAACCGCTACGCTATCTCAGAGTGAGAAGTATAGCAGCTCTTTTGGAGATTCATGCTTTTGATGCAGCAGCAGGAAGTCTGTTTCATGGTCAGTGGATTTCACCTGAAGAGTCTGGAACATTTTCCTTTTATCTGACCGACCCTGGTCTCTTGGTCTCTGGCCACTCGGCTCTGCAGCTTCAGGAGAACATGCAGTCTGACGGGAACACTGATGTTTCAGTGCAGACGCTTTAAACCTTCCTGACTCATATCTCAGCCTCCACAGTACATGTACACACACACACACGCACACACACACACACTGCCTTCATCCACTCGCCTGGATGAATCTTCAGTTAGTCGCTCCTCAGTTTCACTTCTTGAGTTGTTTGTTTGGAGCCTTTGTCTTTGCACCTGATATATATAAAGTGCCCTGAGATAACTTTGTTATGATATGGCGCTATACAAATAAAAAAAAACTGAATATTCACACCTGTCTTTCACTCTGTATTTTGATCCATGTTAGCTGCACGGCTCTGTGGATAGCATCTGATGGTCGCTGGGTCCACAACTTTGTTCCAGACTGAAACATCTCAACAACTATTGAACTGATGGATTGTGATGAAATGTGGTTCATCGTTCATGTTCCCCTCAGGATGAACTGTAATAACTGTGGTGATCCTCAGACCTTTCCTCTAGCCCCACCATCAGGTCAACATTTAAAGAGTCCTCCACAGATTCATCATGTGACTCCTGGAACTCTGTCAGACTCATGATGCAGCAGAACCAGAGAGATCCTCTGTTTCATTCCTCACGTTCTTCTTCCTTGTCAAATCCTGCCGCCTACATTACCCACAATGCACCTCTCCCTCTGACAGCTGTGGTGTGTGATGCTAGCTAGCGGCTAACGTAGCCTGCAGCAGAGGTCCGTCAGCTCACGTCTCTCTGACTCCACACCAACACACTGTTTTCATCTTCAGCCCCAACCGACGCTGACTCAAGTGACATCACTCGAGTCACTCATCACACAGCTCCCTCTGAGACACTGAAGGTTTTATACTGGAACTCCCCAACACCTGGAAACACCTGGAAACACCTGGAGACACACTGAGGTGGAAAATCACTGGAATTTAAATTTGGTTTATGACCAAATACCTGAAAAACTAATGACATTCCCATCAGCCTCAGCTTCACTTTGTGTTTAGGGCTGATTAGCTAATATTAGCATGCTAATTAACTAAGATGCTAACACGCGAAAGTAAGATGCATTAACATTTAGCTCAAAGCACCGCTGCTCCTACAGTCTCACAGAGCTGCTACCACGGCGGGAGACGTGTTGTACATTAGCAAGAAAAAGTTCAGAGAGAAAAGAGAAAGCATTCGTTTCCGTCTCTCATCAGTCAATCAATCAATCAATCAATAAATAAATAAATAAATAAATAACCGTCATCTATCGAGCAAAACACGTCAAACATGTTCTGGTTCCAGCTGCTCAAACATGAGGATCTGTAGCCGTTCTGTTGTTTTATAATCCCAGTACACTGAAGATATGAGAGCTGTGGGCTGTTGGTCGGATCGATCGAGACTTTGGGAAACTTGTGATGACTATTATGAAAAATAACTGACAGGTAAATTAATGATGCAGATTAGTTGCAGCCCTCGTTCTGTTTTTCTGCTTCATTTTTTAAATCCTGGTGTGATTGTTTCTTTAAAACACGCTGCTCTCCTTCTTATCATTATAATCCCGTCATCTGTCCCTCTGCTTGTTTTCCTCCTCCCGTGCTGGCGATGTTTGCCCTCGTCTCCTTCACAAGCTGCCACACTTATTTATTTTTGGCATCCTTCGGCTCGCCCGAGACCAGACACATCTTCCTCTCCACGCTGGTATTTCAGGATTCAGATGATCGGTGGCTCCCTGAGCGTCTTCACCAGTCACCTCATCCATGTCCTCCTCTCAAACCGTCTGCCGCCAGGACTCATGCACATATACAGCCTGCAGGGCAACACACACACATTAATACTGACCTCCATCACTGTCTCTGTGCTGCAAGTGACAGATTGTGTTGTGATATTTATTTTATTCCTGCACTCGACAGTCTCTGAACTCAG
>SEMN01000493.1:320000-321541 GCA_005408345.1 Macquaria australasica | reverse complement strand
CTCTCATGAAACTCATATTGAATCATTCAGTGAAACTTCTCATTATCTCTGATGTCCGTCCAGATAGAACAAAGAGCTTTTCTTCAGTATCACAGTGATACTGTGATTGGTCAGTTTGGGCTGCTCGTGTGTTCTCCTACATGTTTGTGGTATCTTACCTTCTAGATATCTGATTGCTAACAAGGTGAAAGACGTGTTTTTTAGGATCATTCGTCTGTATTTTCTACAGAAATATCTAAAGCAGGGTGAGTTAGTGAAGATCTGTGTCACTTGATTTGGTCCTCATTCATCCAGGCTCTTATGATCATATACTGTCTGGGTTTACTGATTATTCCTCTGCTAAAGCCAGTAAGTATTTTGGTTTTATTGTTAGCAAAAACACATTTTCATAATGTTCTCCGATCACAGACCTTATTTTTTGTCTTAGAAACTGAGTCCAGGCAGCACATTCAAACTGTTTTGTACCCTAAAAAACAAGAAAACGTGTAAAACGTAAAAAGTACTTTAATCAATATTTCTTGTTCAATATTCTTCACATTCACTGTAATGTGAAGATTTCTCTCTCAAAACTTCTGCCTGTTTGATGTTTAATTCTGTTCTGTGTTCAATAAAGTAAAAAAAAAAGTTAAAAAAGCCAAGAAAAAGTGGGACTCTGTAAATCTGAGTTGACACCTCAGTTTTTAGATATAAACCAGATGTAACGTGTTCAGTGAGTCCACTCTTTATGCTAAGCTACGCTAAGCAGCGAGAAAGACAAGACTCCTTTATTATTATTATTATTAATATTATATTAACAGTTGAACACAAAGACGTCCTCACAAACACAGAATAACCTGTTTTCTTTCTCGTAGCCGACCAGCGAAGAAGACCTCTGCCCCATCTGCTACGCTCACTCCATCTCCGCCATCTTCAAACCCTGTTCCCACAAGTCCTGCAAGTGAGTCCACACACACACACACACACAGTGAGGATACTTCAGTTTTCCTTAAAGCTGTTTGTTCCTTTAAAATCAGGCCCTGAAACACAAACAAAAAACATGTAACATCTCAGAACACACACACACACACACTGTACTGTGTATTTGATATATAAATAGTTTGTACACACACACACAGTATATAGGTGTGTGTTCTGGTGTCAGCTGTTTAGGAACTGCTGATTGTGGCTGAAACCCTCTGTGGGCAGCAGACCGTGGTCCAGTTCATACCTCAATACATATTTCATGTGATCCTGGAGGTGCGCTCGTATGGATTATTCTGGTGCTGATTGAGAGCGCTGTCACGAGGAGTAAACCATGCGGAGCCGATTCTCATCACCTCTAAGGCCGAACTCAGGCTCGCGTTCACCCAGGTGTCGGACTACACGGACCCTCTCTCCTTTTTCTACACCTTTAATTCTTTTCCTGCCGCTCCATGAAACGGCGAGGTCGCCTTGTAGATGAAGAAGCACATCCTTTAACCAGAACGTAGGGAAACATGGGGTCAGAGGTCTCCCTTAAGGACATTTTCTGAACAGATACGAGGTTTACGCTATGATTGTGC
>SEMN01000493.1:2500-315000 GCA_005408345.1 Macquaria australasica | reverse complement strand
GGCAGTCTAGGCCTATAGCAGCATAACTAAGGGGTGGCTCAGGGGTCACCTGAGTCAGCCCTACTATAAGCTTTATCAAAGAGGAAAGTCTTAAACCTACTCTTAAATGTGAGGAGGTTGTCCGCCTCCCGTACACAAACTGGGATCTGGTTCCACAGGAGAGGAGCTTGATAGCTGAAGGCTCTGGCTCCCATTCTACTTTTAGAGACTCTAGGAACCACAAGGAACCCTGCATTCTGGGGGCGCAGTGCTCTAGTGGGGTAATAGGGTACTATGAGCTCTTTAAGATATGATGGTGCCTGACCATTTAGGGCTTTGAAGGTGAGGAGAAGGATTTTAAATTCTATTCTGGATTTTACAGGGAGCCAGTGTAGAGAAGCTAATATTGGAGAAATATGTTCCCTTTTTCTGGTTCTTGTCAGTAAACGTGCCGCAGCATTCTGGATCAGCTGGAGAGTCTTAAGGGACTTCTTGGGCAGCCTGATAATAGAGAGTTGCAATAGTCCAGCCTAGACGTAACAAATGCATGGACTAGTTTTTCTGCATCTTTTTGAGACAGGATGTGCCTGATTTTTGCAATGTTACGTAAGTAAAAAAAGGCAGTTCTTGAAGTTATCTTTGATCAGGATATGTCCTTTAACTCCCGCATAAAACAAACTTCAAGATTTTATGGTGACAATACAGCTGAACCTTAGAATACAGACAAATGCAACAAAATGTGATACATACAGACACCAAGTGGGTCCATTACACATGTACAGTATGTGCTGACTTGATGCAGCCTACGTTAAGACAACCTTACAGGACAGGACCAGGTCTGTCCTAAAACAATAGTCAGGCTACATATATAAACAGGCTTTGCTTGCTGCTCATATTAACTTCAGATAAACTTTTGAATACATTTTTACACAGAACGAGGAATGTGGATTTTGTCCTCCATCGCTTACAATGAAAGTCCGTTATGAAGGGATCTGTTAGTGTCCTGTATGAACAGGAGGAATTATTACAGCAAGACAAAACTGTTTCATTGTTCATATGGGCACCTGACTGTTGTTTTAAGACAGACAACTGTGAACCTCTCCTTTAAATGCCAAAGTCAACGTCAGCAGGTATAAAAAGCAGCTGCCAAATGAAAAACATGAAACATGTAACAGCCTCGTCTGTTAAAACTGCATTCAGAGGAGTGTGTTTGTGTCACCTGTTGGTCTGTCCAGCAACCGGACACCAGCCTGAGTGTCCCGAGTTTATAGATCGAGACAGAAATAGCTGCACCAGAGAAAGCAGAGAAGGACAGAAAGATGGTGGAGGAGGAGGAGGACTGCACAAGGGCACTGATAGCAGCACTGTGTGTGTGTATTTATAGTGGAACAGGAGCCTCTCTTTTTCCACTGATCGATGGAGAAACAGAACAGCACATGACCTGTCCACTATTGGCAACCTGCTCTGTGTGTGTGTGTGTGTGTGTGTGTGTGTGTGTGTGTGTGTGTGTGTGTGTGTGTGTGATAGAGAGAGAGATGAAGCATGGGAAAGACGGAGCAAAGAGAAAGTTTCAGCAGCTTTAACCTGTAAGAAATGCAGGACTATGTGCATTTAATTTGGACTTTATCAACAGCAGCATTGAGTGATTCAATGCTTTTGTTCTGTGCCTTCATTCTGCCTCTTGGTCACATCTTAAAAACCATAAACTATCATCTCTAGGCAGACGACTCCCAAATCTATCTTCTAGTCAGCAGAAATCTACCATATCTAGTCAGCAGACAGACAATAAGAGCAGTAAGTAAGCGTAAGTGCAGGATTAAGTGTTCGATATCAAAAGACAGAACGAGAACAACAAATAACATCCATCCAATGTCACCACAGCGATCTTGTTACGGTTACAGTGTTTCCCAATAGTAGGTTAAATGTAATGACTTATCAGTTTTCCAGAGGGATCAGTCATGTAGTCATAAATGATCTGGTGATTAATCTTATTGGATCACTGTCTGAGTTTTGTGGCATTTTGAATGTATTTTCAAAATAAAACACCATCAATTTTCTCAGTGTGGAGTCAAGATCCAGATCACGTCTATTTCAGCCTGCAGCACCTGGACTGTAAATGAACTAAAATACACTTTAAAACAGATGAAACCATTTACTATAAAAGTGTAAATATTTAAAAAGTAAATGTAATAAGATGTATTTAAAATCCACAGAAAATAGAATCATTTTAAAAATGAATTTAAAATCCTTCTCCTCACCTTCAAAGCCCTAAATGGTCAGGCACCATCATATCTTAAAGAGCTCATAGTACCCTATTACCCCACTAGAGCACTGCGCTCCCAGAATGCAGGGTTCCTTGTGGTTCCTAGAGTCTCTAAAAGTAGAATGGGAGCCAGAGCCTTCAGCTATCAAGCTCCTCTCCTGTGGAACCAGATCCCAGTTTGTGTACAGGAGGCAGACCCCCTCCTCACATTTAAGAGTACGCTTAAGACTTTCCTCTTTGATAAAGCTTATAGTAGGGCTGACTCAGGTGACCCCTGAGCCCCCCCTTAGTTATGCTGCTATAGGCCTAGACTGCCGGGAGACTTCCCATGATGCACTGAGCTCCTCTCTCCTCCTCTTCCTGTACTGTACTGCTGTATGTTCTCTTTCCTCCTGCTCTCTCTTTTGGTTCTGGTTCTGCTCGAGGTTTCTACCTGTTAAAGGGAGTTTTTCCTTGCCACTGTCTCCTGGTGCTGCTCATGGTGGGAATAGTTGGGTCTCTGTAAATATAAAGAGTCGGTCTAGACCTGCTCTATATGAATTAGTGCCCTGAGATAACTTCGTTATGATATGGTGCTATATAAATAAAACTGAATTGAATTGAATTTTCAGCTTCATCATCATGTTTATTGAAGCAGAGTGACTGTCAGTCAGGAACACAACTAAACCAGAAATGACTTCCTGTTCAGTTCTGTTCATCATCAGGGATACATGAAAACACCTGTGCAGGTGTGCACTTTGTGTCAGTGTGACAATAAAAGAGTAAAGAAAGGGATGGGACAGAGATTAAGGGCTCTTCTCTCTGTCGTTTACATTAAGGGTTCCACATGTTTCAGAAGCCAGATCTGACCTGAAACTGACAGAGTGCTGCTGCCCCCTACAGGACGGTCGTCTGCACAACACACAGGCTGCATGGCAGATCTGAGAGTCATCCTCAGATTATAACATCAGATTATATGAGTGAGGATCAAACGTCTGCAGAACTCTTTTATTCTTTTTAAATGTCTTTAGACAAAATGTTAGACTGAAAACAAGATACGTCTCAGTTTATTAAGAAGACAAACTGATCTGTGTGATCCTGCCACAGCTGTCAGGCTGCAGGATGAGAAACACTTACCAACTATTATTATTATTATTATTAACTGAAGTGTCATTTTGGAGCAGGATGAAATACGACTGTGCGTCTAACAATCAGACGGGTCACACGATGATCTGCAGCTCCTCAGCTCAAACACTGGAATGCTGTTGGAACTGAATAATAAGATGAAGTTTATGATATTATATATGTGAACATGCAGCTGAAGTCCAGTTCTCACACAGACAGGCGGCTTTTTCAGCTGTTAAGTCTGTTGTTACTCATTTTCATACTTTGTTCATATTATCAGCTGTGGGTCGGCAAGGCTTTTCTTATCATTGTTTAAACTGTAGATTACTGTCTTGATTAATCAATGAAATGTTGTGTCTATAAAACAACACGTTTCCCAGAGCTCAGAGATGATCATTTTAACATCATAAAAACAAAAAGAAAAGAAAATCCTCTGATCTGGAACCAGCAGATGTTTTCTGATATTTTTGCCTGAAAAATGACTCAAACAATAAATTGTCATGTCTGAGAAAACAAGATAATGTTTTATTGATCTTCAGCTGATGTGTTGAATGATGCTTTTAATTAAAATGTTCTTCAGAGATTTTACTAATCAGACTGAGTCTGCAGCCGTGCTGGCAGACGCTGTAACATCAGCAGGTGTAATGTTCACCACGTTCACCATCTTAGTTTAGCGTGTTAGCGTGCTAACATTAGCTAGTTAGCAGTAAACACAGAGAGCAGCTGAGGCTGATGGGAAAGTCTGTAGTTCTGCAGGTGTTTGGTCATAAACCAAAGTGTTGGACACATTAACATGTTGACCTGATGATGGCGCTAGATGAAGAGTCAGAGGATCACCAGAGTTATCACAGTTCATCCTGAGGGGAACATGAACGATGAACCACATTTCATCACAATCCATCCCATAATATTTGTCGAGATGTTTCAGTGTGGATCACAGATGTGAAGCTGTTTCTTCCTGCATAAGAATTTAAGATACTTGACATTATTTATTGGTTTAGAAACATTTGTTTACCAGTTGGTTTTCACAGGTGATAATTCTACTGTTCTGTCAGCAGAATATCCAACACGACAATAACATCCGATGACAAAGGAAGGTTCAGTTACCACATTACACCAAAGTTATTAAACTGCAGTTAAACTACCAAATGTATATTTTACAGTTAAATACTGTCCGTCATACAAAAAGGAATGGAATCTAAAAGGAGGAAGACGAGGAAGATGAAGCCGAGTTGACTCATTGGTTAGCATGCAAACATACACCTCTCCCTGTGGCAAAGCAAACAAAGCTAATTGCTGTTTATTCCAAAAATTATAGAAGCCAAGACTGTTGACACCCCCGACACTCCCCCTCCAGTGTTCAGCCAGCTCCTGATTTCACTGTTGGCTGATCACTGATGCTCATTCACTCACTGAGTCAGTGTTTACGTGAAGACACAAAACCTTCTTACCCACTACCTACACCGTTCCATGGGACCCTTACGGTACATACCACCCCTCTCCAACAATATTCCCACAACAATCCCACATTCCCATAATATTCCCACAACATTCCCAGGATGATTTTACTGAGTTATATTCGAACTCCTCCACTACATTCAAACTACTCTGAACATAAACACAGCTGCTGCAACAGCCTGCTGCACACTATCAGTCTACATATCCAGCAATGAATCAATACTCTGGAATGAGACACACCCGTGTTACAGGTGAAGCAAAGCTCCACCCCTCACCTGACTCACCTGAGACAAACCAGGAAACAGCTGGTTATTCTTCCTCACTAAAGAGAAAAACAGACTGAAAACCAGACGATCAGATTCACCTTCAGACCAAACTAACAACTTCCTCTGAGTGAGTTCAGCTACAGGAGAGAAAAGTGGAAAACTACAACACTGCTGCTTCAACCTGCTGACGCTCCACACACTGAATGTGAGTTTGACTAAAAGCAGGACTCAAAGTGAAAGTTAGTGGGGTGGGGGGACATCAGCTGACAAAGCTCCACCCCTTACATGACATCACCTGAGACAAACCAGGAAACAGTTTGTTCTGTTCAGTTCTCACTGAGAAGAGACGCACCGACAGACAGACAGACGGTAAGATTCACCTTCATTACAAAGCTGTGACTTCAACTGAGGGAGGACAGTTACAGGAGGGAGTACTCAAGTACTTCAACTGCAACCTGCTGCTGACTGAAAAACACTCAAAGACTCAAAGTGAAAGTAACTGAGGCAGCTTTCTACAGCAGGGAGGGGAAACACAGCTGACTTCCTGTTTTAACGTGCTGTCTGCTGTGTTTTCAGCTTCACTCAGAGACAGAATGGCTTCCAGATCAGAGGAGGGTCTCTGCTCTCCGGTCTGTCATGAGGTCTTTAGAGATCCTGTTGTTCTGTCATGTAGCCACAGCTTCTGTAAAGACTGTCTGAAGAGCTGATGGAGAGAGAAACCAACACAGGAGTGTCCAGTTTGTAAGAGAAGGTCTTCAAAGAATCGACCACCTTGTAACCTGGTGTTGAAGAACCTGTGTGAGGCCTTCTTACAGGAGAGAGATCAGAGAGCTTCAGAGCCTCTCTGCAGTCTGCACTCTGAGAAACTCAAACTCTTCTGTCTGGACCATCAGCAGCCAGTGTGTCACATCTGCAAAGATTCAGAAAAACACAGCAACCACAGATTCAGACCCATCGATGAAGCTGCACGACAACACAAGAAGAAACTTCAGGAAACTCTGGAGCCCTTAAAGGAGAAGTTAAAGGTTTCTGAACAAGTTAAAGTGAAGTTTGATCAAACAGCAGAACACATTAAGATTCAGGCCCGACACACAGAGAGGCAGATTAAAGAGCAGTTTAAGAAGCTTCACCAGTTTCTAGAAGAGGAAGAGGAGGCCAGGATGGCTGCACTGAGGGAGGAAGATGAGCAGAAGAGTCAGATGATGAAGGAGAAGATGGAGGCTCTGAGCAGAGAGATAGCAGCTCTTTCAGACACAATCAGAGCCACAGAGGAGGAGCTGAGAGCTGAAGACGTCTCATTCCTCCACAACTACAAGGCTGCAGTGGAAAGAGTCCAGCAGCGCCCCCTGCTGGAGGATCCACAGCTGCTCTCAGGAGCTCTGATAGACCAGGCCAAACACCTGGGCAACCTGACCTTCAACATCTGGAACAAGATGAAGGACATGTTCTCCTACACTCCTCTGGTTCTGGACCCAAACACTGCTCATCCAAGACTCATCCTGTCTGAAGATCTGACCAATGTGAGAGGAGGACAGAGACAGCAGCTTCCTGATAATCCAGAGAGGTTCGATGGTTACTGGTCTGTCCTGGGCTCTGAGGGCTTTAACTCAGGGACTCACAGCTGGGATGTCCAGGTTGGAGACAGTTCATGCTGGTTCCTGGGTGTGTTAGCAGAGTCTGTCCAGAGGAAGGGAAACATGATGTCTGGATTCTGGGGAATATGGTTTGATAAAAGGTAAATACTCAGCACGCTCACCACCAGGTTCACTCACTGATCTCAGAGTGCAGAAGAAGCTCCAGAGGATCAGAGTGAATCTGGACTGGAACAGAGGAAAGCTGTCGTTCTCTGATCCTGATACTAACGCACACATACACACCATCACACACACTTTCACTGAGAGGATGTTTCTACATATTGGCATTGGGGAAGAAGTGAAGATCTCAGCAGTGAAGATGGAACAGAGCAGTTAGAGATAAAGAGGAGGATTATATTCATGATGAGGTTTATTTCTTCAAAAGTCTCTGAGTTGAACCTGTTAAGCTGCACCTTTCCTCCTGCTGTCTCATTATTCCAAAGATATGTTCACTTTGGTTTCACCTGTTGTTTTTTATTGCTTTGATTTTCTTTTTGTTTTTTACTTTGACTTTTTGTTTCTATTATCTTCCTTTTCAGATGTAAAATGATTTCACTTAGTTTCTGATCTTTGTGTTTGGTTGGTTCAGCCTTTTCTTTCTTAGCGATGCTGTGTCATTGAAATAGTTGTTCAGGTTTTATTATTTGGACTTGTGTGTGTGTGGAGCCATGAAGACCAGCAGCCACTTTGTGGAAGCTGATGAGGATCCAGATCCAGAACAAAGAATCAGCTGATCAATAACTGCATGTTTGAGCGACCAATCATTGTTCAGATCCAACAAACTTTAGTTTAAATTCTAGTCCAGATTCTAAAGTTTCCAAACATTCAAATCAGTGTTTAATTACATTTATGAAATGTTTCAATATGTAAAATATGTTTGAAATGATCCAAAATATATGAACAAGTTTCTATTTGATGTAATGAAGCTGAGATGATTCTGTCTGTCAAAGTGTTTCATTCAGTTTCATCAGCTGAATTCTGCTGTTAGTCATTTAGTCAGAGGAGGAGTCGCTCTATTTAAGGTGGACAGCTCAGCTTTAAGGTGGACGTCTCAGTTTGGGTTCAGACTTTCTATAACGTTGCTGATTTCGGATCAACATGTGAAAAGATCGACAATAGAAGGAAAATAAAACCATCAAAAACTGAAAGTAACATCTCTGAGTTTCATCAGTGTTTAATGGCTGAATGTCTGTAGTTCTGCAGGTGTTTGGTCATAAACCAAAGTGTTGGACACATTAACATGTTGACCTGATGGTGGCACTAGATGAAAGGTCAACACAACAAATCAACCTGAAGATTTCTGCAGACCCATCGAGCCAGCGAGTTCCTGAGCTGATGCTGATGATGAGGAAAAAGAGTCTGATTTTTTAAATTTAATCAATGTTTGTATTCAGAGTGACTCCCGCCGGTGCAGAATTGTGATGAATGTCGATCCTAAGTGACGTAAAAGTGGCTTGAATTGTGATATGACTGTTCAGACTGAGGTCACATTAAAAACCTCAGACCTGTATCTGATTCAGGACCACGTGAAGAGCTCAGAGTCCATGTGGTTTGTGCTATTCACACTGCTATAAAAAACAGATCTGAGTCACACAGGAGCAGAAAAAGCCTGCAGTCTGAAGGCAGACTGGACCTGTGTGTGCCCCAAAACATCAGCTAAATAGTTAATCTTCTGTCAATCAACTAATTGATTAATAGACTAATCATTCCAGCTGTACTTGTGTAAACTGTTGGGGAGTTTAATTTATAACGAAACATCAGATTTTATAAACTCTGTTTTGTAAAGTAACTAAATCTGTCAGATACACGTGGTGGAGCAGAAGTAGAAAGTGACATGAAAAGACTCAAGTAAAGTACAAGTACCTCAAACGTGTACTTGAGTTGAGTGTGCGCACATGAAATCCTTCAGTTCCCAGTTCTGACAGCAGGTGGGAGTGTTGAGCTTCACTTTTCTTCTGAATGATTTATCAACACCACCATTTGTGTGGGTGTAGCTCCCCCGTCTCTGTGTACTGTGTGTATATGTACATGTGTGTACATGTGTGTGTTTGTGTCTAAAGGCAGAGAGGTCCAATCAACAAACGTCTGTCATCTGATGATCCTCGTCAGTCATCTTACATGGCTGTGCTGTCTGCTGTGTGTGTGTGTTTCCATCTACCTCATTACATCAGTGGCCTTGGTGAATAATCAGAATTCAGAACTGAAAATGAATCACAAACTCTCACACACACACACACAGCTCTGATTTGCTGATTTGAGTCTGCCACACCAAGGTCACGTCTGCAGCCAGTTCAGGTGTGTGTGTGTGTGTGTGTGTGAGAGAGAGTGAGAGAGAGAGAGACAGAGAGTGAGTGAGAGTATATAATGGGGTGTCCAGAGGTTTTGTCAGTGGTGGAAGAAGTACTCAGACCCTTTACAAATACTTAAACGTCTGTCCTGTGAAAATACTTCAGTACAGAAGTACTATCAGTGCAAACAAAGTGTAGTTGGACGACAGTAAAAGTTTAATGTTGTGTTAAACTGCATGTTTTAATGCGACTTCTCTGCTCACACTGAGCACAAACACCGACGCTCCGTCAGGTTTGTCCAGCGACAATAAAGTTTATTCAAACAAGACTACGGTGTCAGATTTAAGTCGTGAGCTCACAAGCAAATGATATTATTTCACACATAATATAACTCCTCGTCCTCCAGGCAGCTGCGAGCGTGAAACTAAACAGTGAGAGAACCACACACACTCTTGCGCGAGTCAACAAGGGAGGCACTGGCTGTCTTACGATTGGTCACTTTCAACACGATCACACGCGTCCTCCTTTGATTGACAGCTTCTGTTCTGTACTGAACAACAGGCTGACAGTTTGGCCAGAGTCCTGACAACATGTTGAAGACACAGTGGACTGAACAATGGCGGCCACACCTTCTGATGGGCGGGTGAAGCCTTATGAAGCTTCGTGGCTTCAAACTCAGCAAACACAGCGACATCTGGTGGCTTGTAAAACGTACAGCAGCAGTGTACAGATTTAATAAGAACACGGAGGCTTTTTGGACTTGGAGGAAGAGCGGGTCGTTCATTGATCCCAGGGTTGGTGGTTCGATCCCGGCTCCTCCTGTCCATGTCGAAGTGTACTTGGGCAAGACACTGAACCCTGAGTTGCTCCTGATGGAGGCAGCACCTTGCATGGCAGCTCTGTCACCATCACTGTGTGAATGAGACCACTCTGTGAAGCACTTTGGGAACAGTTAAGGTTGAAAAAGTGCTATATAAGTGAAGTCCATTTACCATTTAATACTATTAATATCGGCGAGGTGTGGTGGAGCTTTGGCCCCACTCATGAAGGGCTGCTATTGTTGTCAGGACTCCGTTTTAAGGCCTTTACACACCGGGGACGTGACAAATAAACGACATGAAAAAGTGAAATACTCAGCTGTGAATATTTCACATCAAAGCTAGATAGATAGATAGTTAGATCCTGCATCTGATGATGCTCCACACGTTGTCCTTGAGTTCATTATAACACAGGCTGACAAGCTCGACCTCGTACTGTTTCCATCTCAAAGGTCAGACAGGAAACATGTGTCAGAGGTCAGGATCCATGGACCCAACATGCCTCTGTCTCCCTCTCCTGCTCTCGTCTCGTAGCCTCGAACACACTCTCGGCCGACGGCTGTGTGTGACACAGAGTCCAGTCTGGATGGAAATCAGCTGAATACATGAAAGATAATCTGAAACCCGTCCCCTCACTGCTGAGAAACGTCTGTAACTCATGAGAAAAAGCCTGTCAGTCGTTAAAATTAACTCTGTTGGACTGATTGTTTGGACATTCTTATAACTAAATAAAATAAATACAGTTATAAGAAACCAACGTTGACCTCTGACCTTTGAGGACTTTGTTTCTCTACGTCACCTGACTTCCTGCTGTGAGTCATAATTCCTGCGAGCACTAGAGGGCGCCGTCAGGTGAACAGAAACAAGTCACGCTGTTGTTTTTCTTGGGAGGACAGTCGCCACCTTTTTATGACTTTATCCAAATGTTCCTGTATGTAAAAAAACAGAACCAGAACCAAGAGCTCACAGGTTCTTAAAGGTCACGTTCTGTGAAGCTCCAGGTTACAGGTGGTTAACCTGCGTCTCCTCGTTTTTATCTCAGGGCTTTCTGTTGACTGATGGAATTTGTCTCAGTTGTTTCTGATTATTTTCTATTGGTTTATTCCTTGTTTTACTGTAAAGCTGTTTTTTCACTTTGCTTTTGAAAGGCGCTGCATAAATACAGATATTATTATGTATATTATGAATATTAAGCTGTGTGCATTCGTAGAGTTTCATCCAATAATTAGGGAGCCGCCTGTGTGTCTGCAGACAGGCAGAGTGTCACTTTAATTACTTTACAGTAAGAGGAACAGTGTCATCTGTAGCAGCGAGACATTTTACTGTTCACTACGTCACATTAGTGCCATCACTTTTATTATTTCATTTCTGTCACACAGAGCGACGGCTTCTCTGTCTCTTTTTCTCTTTGAACTGGTGCATTCAGGTGCATTTAGTTTAAACGTGACAGCGTTCAAAAACCAGGAGAACCTACATATATTTAATTTGGTCTAGTTCATACGCTGTTGGAGCAGAGTTTAGGAACACTTTTAATTCAGCGTCTGTTTAAACCTGCAGAGGAGCTCCAGGTCTCCTTTGTATTTCTGCTGGAACATTATGACTAACAGGAGCTCGTCACTCACACAGGTGTGTTTTAATGACTTAGAGGTCGGAGGACTTTGCTTCAGAGATTTCAACAGAGGAAGGTTTCTAATGCTGAAACAGATTCCCGACAGTTTAATACAAATTAAACTGTAACGAAGTGATAAAAGAACAACCTGACATTCAGTTGTCAGCAGTGGTGGAAAGTAACCAAGTACAACGTGAGGTACTTTATTGTACTTCTTACTCCACTACATTTATTTTACAGCTACTTTTCAGATTAAGATTTTACAGAAAAATCACAATCAGTTTATAAAATGATACATTATCATAGATCAAACTACCCAAAAGTTAAAATCAGCTCAACATCGACCGACTACATTCAGTAACCACAGCTTCTCCCTGAATCAACCGTAGCCAAGAGCCGCTGCGATATTAAAAGCCAGAATTTAAAAAACATTGAATGTAATCCGGGGTTTCACAATCCAGTGATTTGATTTGGCAAATGACCCTAAATACTACAGTTCCCACAATCCTCTGAATCAGAGCTGTGGCAGATACTTCACTGCTGCATTTAGGAACAAGAAAGCTGAAAATTAGCAGAGTGGCAGAGAACTTCAGCTGGCGTCTCGCACTGAAGCCAGGGCAGCCTTCCTGGAGAGCGAAGAAGACTAACGAGGAGGAGGACGAAGACAGATGGGAGACAACATCTCTGTGTCGTTTGTGTGTTTCATGCTTCACTCCAGAAACTGTTTGTATTCGACTAATTTACAGCAGCGAACACGAAACGCCGCCTACAACAACACGAAGAGGTTAAATGACGCCTCTGACAGGTCACTGAACGTGTCGGTTAAATATTCACTCAACGTTTTTCATTTGTTTTCCTTTTGTTTATTTTGGTCATGTTCACATTATCAATTATTCTACTGATTCTTTCTTTCTGATGAATCTATTTATCGTTTAAAAAGTGATGTCTTCAGGTGTCTTTGTTTGTCTGAACAAAAGTCCAAAACCCAAAGAAGCTGGAACATGACTGAAACAATGTGGGTGGATTTTCATATAAAGATACTCAAAATCGGTTTGTTTTACACATATTTAGCAGAGAGATAAATGAATAATTAATAAAAGGACAGGATTTTAACTTGAACTAACTTAACGTTAAGGTGCAAAGGTTACGATGTGACAGCATCTGTATGTTTTTATTCATCTTGTATTTTATGTCAACTCACACTTTACGTTTGAATCACTCAGGAACGTAAACTCAGAACGTCCTGGTCGCTCTGGTTCAGCGACGATTACAATAAAGTTCATTCAAACGAGGCGGCAGCGTCCTCACCGATGCTGACAAAAGAGAGAAAGGCAGCTTTACTTTGTGTAATTCTACTGTGAACTAAGTGTGGAGCCACAGATGGAAGATAAAGACAGTCTGTTCAGACTCAACATGTAATACTTCTTTGATCTTTGGACAGGAAATCTGATCTCAGAACTGCTCAGACTGCAGACAGCCTGATTGTTGATGATTGTGGAATTAATCAGGTGCATCAGGTGGGTCAAACAGGAACCAACCTGGCAGAAATTCAGTTCTAAAATGAATCGGGGGAGTGATTGGTGGTTAAACCAGGCTGAATCTGCACAGTGTCTGCCCGGCTTCAGGGAAACATCGCGGCCTTTATTTAACACTGGAAAAGCCAAGACCAGATGGGGTTATTAACATTTAACAGAAACCACCATCTAAACCAGACTCAGGTCTGTGAACCTGGTCCTCTGGTGTCAAAGTCCTGAACTCAGTACATCCACCTGCTCTCCGACCTCTGACCTGCGACTCCTGTCTGGTGCATAAACGCAGCTTCATTCCCTCGTGAAAACACGATCCAGGCAGATTCACGTTGGTCACCACAGCGACACAGAGCTGGTTTCCACCACACACAGGGCTGCGATACCTCCAAGAGTTTCAATCTGCAACAGACCTCAGGGCTCCAACAGTACAGGAGGAGCTCTCACTCATCAGCCTTGCCGTTCAAATCAATCAGGTTGATTGACAGCCTGACCACCTGTCTACCAGTCGATCCAGCACCCCGCTGTGGGGGCTCCGGCTTTTTGTTCTTCAGAGAAACGCTGAGAGCGGCATCACAATAACAGCCCCGACCTGGAATCAATCAGACCTCTGGAATTCCATTAAAGAAACCTCTGGGTCTCAGATTGTGTGCGTTTGGCCAGAGGTAACTTAGCATGTTAGCCAGAGCTAGCATGCTAAGACAGGCGTGTGGTTTTGAAAATGCGAGGACAATTTCTGCACACAAATGTACCTTCAGCAGTATTTAGACAGCTTTCTTTCCAAACACTGAAACAGTGTGTAGTTAAGGCGTCCTGCTGCACTGAAGCCTGTAAACACAAAGACTTTCTGTCTGAAGTCTTGTTACGATATCATGACGGTGGTTTAATACATTTGTCTTCTGTTTCGCTGTTCTGAACAGTACAGACTGATTATTTTGCGTCTTGCCTTTGTTATGACCCTGGGTCATGTGTGGTGAGTGACTGATTTTGAGGGTGTGGTCCCTCCCTGCCTGAGGGTGGTGCTGTTTACAATGTTCTTTGTTCTTAGTATGTTCAGTTCCAGGTGGTGGCTGGTGATTGGACGGGAGACTGATGGCACCTACTTTAAAATGGCCTCTGTCCAGGCTGACGGCGCTCCCTCTTTTTGCCTGACTCCCAACCAGACTGTGCCGTGCCATTGGATTTAAAGTGATCTTCGTGTTAATGTGTTTAGCTGTTCTACATAAAATACTGTTAAAAGAGCAGTCCGGGTATCTGTAGGGGAGAGAAGCTGTTTTTGTTTCTACAACTGTTTTCTCCTGTTTATGTTAGGGAGTTAGGTAAGACCCCTGTATTTCTTTTCCTGTTTTGTTGGGTTAGGTAATTTAGTTGGGTTCTCATAGATTGCTTTGTTTGTTGTTTTGGCTGTGCTCTCCCTGATGTCAATTATACCCTGTGAAATGAATAAATCATTCCTGTTTGGACTGCATCCGTTGTGGCACTGACTATCTTTGGGAGCAGGGAAAGGGAGGGAGTCACTTTCTTTATGTTGTGCACCGGTTTACCCCTAGGCCGGTCGTAACACCTTTCACTTCCAGCATCAACCCTCCTCTACTCCATCAGTGTCTTTTTCTCTTCGTCCTTTAAAGCAATCAACAGATTTCCTGTCAAACTGTGAAAAGCTGTTTGAACGTGGCACCACCTCTCTGTCGTGATGTTACCTCCTCCTGAAAGCACACATCCATCAGCACTTTGCATCTCCTGACACTGAAGCAGCAGCCTGATCACTGTACTGCATCACACACTGCATGTTATACGTTACCTGACTGCAACAGAGGACATCACTGTGACAACAAATCACTGAAGGAAATGAACTGAATCGTCTTCAAAAAGACTGATGCATGGCACTGTCAGATCACAATTATCCAAAATCCCTTAAATAAGACAGGACAGAGGAAAAACACTGCAGAGGAAGCTGACCTGTGAACGCTCAATCACTGCGCCTGTTCTCTTAGTGACATCAGTAATCTCTGTCTGTGTGTGTGTGTTCACAGGCTCTGTGTGTTAGCAGGAGAGCTGAAGTGGGGGTGAGGAGGGAGAGAGGTGATGCAAAGATACTGTGTGAGGTGAACGGGACAGGTGCATGCAGGTGTTGTAAAAAACAGACAGACTGCTGCAATCTGAGTCAAACACCTCCCTCCTCCTCCTCCTCCTCCTCCTCCTCCTCCTCCTCCTCCTCCTCCTCCCTCTCCCTCTCCTCCCTCTCCCTCTCCCTCTCCCTCTCCCTCTCCCTCTCCTCCTCCTCACTCAGTCAGGTCTGAACTCTCATGAAACTCATATTGAATCATTCAGTGAAGCTTCTCATTATCTCTGATGTTCGTCCAGAACAAAGAGCTGTTCTTCAGTATCACAGTGATCAGTGACAGTTGATCCACTGCAGACAGGAGCTGCTGATGGACTCTGACCACATGGACACTGATACAGACTGAACAACAAGGTGTAGCTCACAACTAAGTGACTGACTCCATGGCAACATTACTTCCTGTTTACATCCCCCAAATTATGGGAATTGCCCCCCAGTGGATCCAAATGGATGTGAGCATGCTCAGTATCAGCTTTGATCTCATGGTAAATCATAATCACCACTGGAGAAAATATTTTAGGAAATCAGTAGCCTATGTACAAATATTATACTATTAAATGACGGTTCTTTGCTAATAAAAATGCCACATGTAGCTTTAAATGAGACAAACCAACACGAGGCTGTCGGCCTCCATCTAGAGTGCAGCTCGGGACACATTTCTGTCTGAGCCCGACCCAAACCCAACCTGAACCTGACCCAGTAAATGTAATCTGAAGCTGTCGATTTCCCTGCACGGTTTTCAGTAGTTTTAAACTTCCCTGATGACGAGTTTAGTTTGACGTCCTCCATCTTTAGCCAGGCTACATGAATATTTGCTGCCTGAAATAGCCTGTGTGTTGTGTTCATGTGAACCATAACCCCCAGCACCGAACAGGAAGCAGCCCAACACAGACAGCAGGTATAGAGTTTTACTCTATAATTTCACTTAAAAGAACGTAAAGCACCGTGTGACCCGAACACCACTTCTAAAATCCAAATCGCGGCCCGATCCGAAATAAATCCACCCTCTGCTTCCATCAGACTTCTGCTTCCTGATCCTCCAGTAAAGTGTTTGACTCTCGGGTTGCTGACCTGCACCGACCGACCCTGTTCACTCACTTTCTTCACACAGAAAGACTCTGTTTTAACCCTTTACTTCCTATGTGACACACACACACACACACGATGCAGTTATGATGCTGCAAACACAAACAGAGGACTGTTGTGATAAAACCTGAAGTGTGAAACTACTTCACCTGGGAATGTCATCAGCTCTGCAGGTCCTCCACCTCCACCTGTCACTGGGCAACGTACAGTAGGTCAGCAGCACAGTCTGCAGCCTGCTTTGAGCTAAATGCTAACATGCTGATGTTCAGCATCTTAGTTTAGCATGTTAGCATGCTAACATTAGCTAGTTAGCAGTAAACACAGAGTGCAGCTGAGGCTGATGGGAACGTCTGTAGTTCACATTAACATACAGTACAACTTCAAACCTGCAACTCACAATCATTCTCACTATCGCTTTATCTGCAGATTACTTAATTTGTCTATAAAATGTCAAAAAACACCAATCAGAACTTCCCAGAGCCCAAAGTGACGTCTGCAGAGCTCCGACCAAGAGTCCAAAACCCAAACAGATTCAGTTTACCGACACAGAAACAGCAGAACTCTGGGTCCAGATTTTCAAATGAGTGTTTCAGCTCAACTTTAAACTGAAGAAAGGATGAAAGATTTCCAACCACAAACCAGCAGACGTCTGCACAGACAACACGGCCGAGAGGATCACCTGACCACTTCAAGTATAATTAATTATGTCCACTTAGTCCAATCAGCCCCCAGCAGTCCCAGCATGCAACGAGAAACTGACTCAACACAAACAGCAGCGAGGGCAGAGCACAGCTGTGTTTGACTCACCTGTCCAGCTGGATTGGAGGTTTCTCTGCTGCCAACAGGTGCTCTGGCTCAGGTCCAGCTTCGGTCACTCTGAGCTTGTCCTCAGGTCTCCAGAAACACAGCAGCTGGGAGACTGTTCCTCTGGTTTCACTGCTGTGAAGAAGCTCCAGACCAGAAACACAGCAGCTATTAATCAGACACCAGCTTCACCTGCCTCCTCCTCCTCCTCTTCTTCTTCTATGGTGTTTGGCAGTTTGTTACTGCCCTCTGCAGGATGAAAAATGAACCACAGCTGATATTCAGGGATATAAACCCGTCTCGCACGCCTTTTATAAAATCCTTTCAGTGTTATATAATAAAAGCATGCTGGACTACCCCATCCACGTATTGGAAATAAACTATACATGAAATACAAAGTTAAACCTCTTTCCCGCCACAAATACCTGTGTGCTGCACGTATATATGCCAGTAAAAAGTGGAAAACACAAGTTTAAACTTTATTATTAACTGATGTTTTTTGTTATGCCTGATTTTAGGGGTCGTTGAACTACGTTTGTTTTTTAATCTGAGGTTGAAGAGAAAAATAATGTCCGTCTCTCGTCTTCTTTCCCCATCCCTTCTGCCATTCAACTACATTATCATGTTTCTTTCTTTAAAGATCCAGACATGTTTTAAGACATAAAAATACTAAAGATTTGTGTCTTCTATGTTTTCCCACTTAAAGTAAGTTGAATTATCTCGATAAAAAATCATAAACTGACCTCCTTCTCCCTCAGACAGGGAGAATCTCTGAAGATGTAGGTATTTTAACAGTTGGACACCAGACGCCTCCTGCCTCACTGAAAAGTCCACTCTCAGTGTTTGTGACCTTCAAGTTTCCCTGATTGGCTCCAAACTAGCTGTGATGTCATAAATCCTGCAGGTACGTCCAGGTGAGGTTTAAAGTTTTAACAACACTCTGCACAGTGACGCTCCAACATCACAGTGAAGGAACAGGAAGAGAAGCGTCTTTGAGAGGAGGGGGTCTTTAAAGGCCCTGGACCCGGCTCAGTCTGACCTCACAGCCAAGACCTGATTAAAGAGGCCGGGTGGAGCTTCTTGAGGTCAGGCCATCAGAGCAGCAGCTGAGAGAAGGAGAAGCAGCATCTGTCTGTCAGGTTCTGCTGCTGTCAGCCTCCAGAGAGAAGTCTTTGAATGTTCTAATGAACCTAAAATGAAGTTTACTTTATTTGGGTCAAATGTTCTGAAACGTTCTCTTTAATGGAACAGTTTGATCGATGCGACCAGCTCAGGTTGCCTCGGGTGCAGTTGTGTTAAAACAACTGTTTTTTAAGGATCAGGATCCAAACCAGGTTTCTGGGTTGATCTGGGATGGTGAATGGACTTCACGTATACGGTTCACACGGTTCCCAGAGCGCTTTACAGATTGTTCTCATTCACACACACATTCACACACCATCTAATGAGGCAACTGTAGTGAGATGCTCATGATAAGAACAGCTTTGGTAGAAAGTAAAACAGACATGGTGACAGAGCTCCCATGCAAGGTGCTGGCCTCCATCAGGAGCAGCTTAGGGTTCAGTGTCTTGCCCAAGGACATGTGGACAGGAAAAGCCGGGGATCGAACTCCCAACGCTGGGATTAATGGCCGACCCGCTCTACCTCCTGATCCACAGCCGCCCCAGGCCCATCAAATCTGCATTACAACAACATACTAATGAACCAGAGTCAGGTGACGCTAAACTTAAAGATGGAGAACCAAAGCAAAGCTATAATTTAGTTACAGTAATAATACAGTTAAACATGGTAGTGTTTAATCTGTTCTGAATACAAATCAAACTCTTTGTTGGCTGCAGGAGCTGCTGGTTGATCGCAGAACCAAAGTTCTTTATAAAAGAAAGAGAAAAACCAACTGTACAGAGACCAAAACATGCATGATATGAAGTTAATGAGATTGTTTAATGTTGTGTGTGTGTGTGTGTGTGTTTTGATGCGGCTCCCTGCTCCTTCATGTGCATCATGCTGTTACAGACTGTGAGTGAAACTTTACATAATGAAATGAAAATGTGGACTTGTGGTTAACATGCACAGTGAAGTGAAACTGAGAGGAAACATTTCACTGACTGTCAATCACCCGCTTCAGACGTGTGGGACTGCGTATTGATTGTTGAGCTGCTCCTCACAGTATCCGTCTGCCATGAACTGATCCAGATGATAAATGGCAACATGTTGTGATTGGTTTGAATTCTACACAGCTGGTTGGTATTAAGGATACGTGTGCAGCGATGCTAGCAGCTCTGTGCTAACATGTTGATGTTTAGCAGCTATAATTTTCACCATCTGAGTTTAGCTTGTTAGCGTGCTAACATTAGCTAGTTAGCAGTAAATACAGAGTGCAGCTGAGGCTGATGGGAATGTCTGTAGTTCTGCAGGTATTTGGTCATAAACCAAAGTGTTGGACACATTAACATGTTGACCTGATGGTGGCGCTAGATGAAGAGTCAGAGGATCAGCAGAGTTATCACAGTTCATCCTGAGGGGAACATGAACGATGAACCACATTTCATCACAATCCATCCCATAATAGTTGTTGAGATGTTTCAGTCTGGAGCGACGCTTGAGCCGTGCTGCTAGCATGGCTAAATATTTGTAAGCTAAGCTAAACTAAGCTAAGCGTGGCTTACAGGCTAGCTGCCTGTCTGTTTATGGGGCACCTGGAGGCCCGTTGTCAAGACAACAGGACATATCTAGATGCCACAGTGACACCCCGGAAGAGACAACAGATACACTGCGCTTCCAGTGAGGTCCCTGAGACTTAATCAGTACAGATACATGACACTGAAAGTCCTGTAAGGCAAAACCCTGGGACATAGTGACGAGTGTACAGCAGGAACAACTAAAGAGCATTTACTCTTCTTCTTGTCATTCATGGTAGTTAAACATCTGTCTTTGTTGTTTCACAAGCAGGTACATTTCCTGTTTCCCATCATCCTGACAGAACGTACGGAACATAATCACTGCAGGGAGATCCCATCGTCACATGGTTTTTAAAGAGAGTGTTTCTTCCCACAGCCTGGTTCTATTGATTACTGAATCAGCAAAAATGGAATCTACATTTTCACACACACACACACACACACAGATTCGTGCATATTGTTAGATGAGGAAAATGTCTGATTAACCTAATCAGACCCAATCATCCAGGGGAAGTGATGTGTGTGTGTGTGTGTGTTACAAGATGTCTTGCCTTTGCTTCAGTAGAAGTGTGTGTCTTTGCTTGTGTGTGTGTGTGTGTGTGTGTGTGTGTGTGTGTGTGTGTATGTGTGTGTGTGAGGCAGAGAAAGGTCTGACGGTGCAGATAAGTTTCTGTCTCGTTCTGCAGACTCTATCTGTTTGTTGGATCAGCTCTGAGGCAGCTCATTGATCCACTGCAGAAAAAGACCAGCTGAGCCGATCCGTTTATTTACCTTGAAGGATACTTCCTGTGTTTTTAAACCTGGGACCTATTTTTACATGTTTTGGGATCTAAATGACTAATAGGTACAAAAGTAGGAACGTGGCTGCAATGGCTGCAACATAATCCTTGCGGGCAACTGCGTCCACTAAAAGTGCTTGTTTTTGTCACTGACTCTGGTTCAGACTGTTATTCTAAGAGGAAAGGATCCCTACAGAGACAGTCGTCTTCCTGTAACAACTCAAACTCTCGCGAGATTTCAGAGCGATACTTCAGTTTCTGGTTTTAAACAAAAAGGATCTTACTCTTTAACAAACGGTCTATCTCTGGCAGAAGTGGCACATTTGAACTGATAATTCATTACTTTTAGTAAATGTCGTGGTTGCCTTCAATACCTTTAAATAAATAACCACTAACAGGTTCATGGGAACCAAACACACCGAGACACAATTCAATTCAGTTTTATTTATATAGCACCATATTATAACAAAGTTATCTCAGGGCACTTTTTCGAATAGAGCAAGTCTAGACCGACTCTTTATGTTTACAGAGACCCAACAGTTCCCACCATGAGCAAGCACTATGCGACAGTGGCAAGGAAAAACTCCCTTTTAACAGGTAGAAACCTCGAGCAGAACCAGGCTCAAGGTGGGCGGTCATCTGCCTCGACCGGTTGGGTTGAAGGGGGAAGGGGGGAGCGGGAGAGAGAGAGCAGGAGGAAAGAGAACATACAGCAGCTCAATACAGCATAGATATGGTAATGGCATTGATGTTAACACCAACGGAAACAACACTAAGAGCAACATTATAATAGCAATACCAATAACAACAGCAACAACAGCAATAGCAGCAGCGGGTGCAGAGCAGGAGCACGGGGGCAGCAGGCGGCAGCAACCACAGACCCAGACCTCCACAGCTCCAGAGGCAGAAACACCTGCAGAAAGCAACAGAAGTGGAGGGAGAGAGAGAGAGGAGAGAAAGCACACAACTACGGGAAGAAGTTGAATTAATAACAAGCATTGATGGGATATGAGGGCGTACAGATGGAGAGGAAGAGGAGGAGAAAGGAGCTCAGTGCATCATAGGAAGTCCCCCGGCAGTCTAGGCCTATAGCAGCATAACTAAGGGGGGGCTCAGGGGTCACCTGAGTCAGCCCTACTATAAGCTTTATCAAAGAGGAAAGTCTTAAGCCTACTCTTAAATGTGAGGAGGTTGTCCGCCTCCCGTACACAAACTGGGATCTGGTTCCACAGGAGAGGAGCTTGATAGCTGAAGGCTCTGGCTCCCATTCTACTTTAGAGACTCTAGGAACCACAAGGAACCCTGCATTCTGGGAGCGCAGTGCTCTAGTGGGGTAATAGGGTACTATGAGCTCTTTAAGATATGATGGTGCCTGACCATTTAGGGCTTTGAAGGTGAGGAGAAGGATTTTAAATTCTATTCTGGATTTTACAGGGAGCCAGTGTAGAGAAGCTAATATTGGAGAAATATGATCTCTTTTTCTGGTTCTTGTCAGTAAACGTGCCGCAGCATTCTGAATCAGCTGGAGAGTCTTAAGGGACTTATTGGGGCAGCCTGATAATAGAGAGTTGCAATAGTCCAGCCTAGACGTAACAAATGCATGGACTAGTTTTTCTGCATCTTTTGAGACAGGATGTGCCTGATTTTTGCAATGTTATGTAAATGAAAAAAGGCAGTTCTTGAAGTTTGTTTTATGTGGGAGTTAAAGGACATATCCTGATCAAAGATAACTCCAAGATTCCTTACGGTTTCGCTGGAGGCCAGGGCAATGCCATCTAGAGAAACTATATCTTTAGATAATGTGTTTCGAAGGTGTTCGGGCCAAGTACAATAACTTCGGTTTTGTCTGAGTTTAACATCAGAAAATTGCAGGTCATCCAGGTTTTTATGTCCTTAAGGCATGCTTGAAGTTTAGCTAATTGATTGGTTTCATCTGGCTTGATCGATAAATATAATTGGGTATCATCTGCATAACAATGAAAATTTATGGAGTGCTTCCTAATAATATTGCCTAAAGGAAGCATATACAAGGTAAATAGAATTGGTCCAAGCACAGAACCTTGTGGAACTCCGTGACTAACTTTGGCGTGCATAGAGGATTCATCATTAACGTGTACAAACTGATATCGATCTGATAAATAGGATTTAAACCAGCTTAGTGCAGTACCTTTAATGCCAATTAAATGTTCTAGTCTCTGTAATAGAATGTGATGGTCAATGGTATCGAATGCAGCACTAAGATCTAATAAGACAAGTACAGAGACAAGTCCTTTGTCTGATGCAATTAGAAGGTCATTTGTAACTTTCACCAGTGCTGTCTCAGTGCTATGATGCACTCTAATTTAGACACAGCACAAACAAACTTCATTTAGCACAAAGTAGTTCACTCTTCAGATGCTCTGGATTCAACTACATTTCTCCCACAATGTGTTTTTAAACCTCTCATACCATACGCTCCTCCTGATGGGATGTTTCTGTTGGTCTACTCACTGGAATCTAGTATTTCACACATTTATTCATTACCTTTAGCTCGCTATAGGAAAGAAAGGGAAGGTATGTCGTTGCCCTCGGCTGCACAACGCTTCCTGGAACAACAGCGTCCGACAGCCACAACACAGCGTCTCTGTGCTCCCCTGCTGTGAGCTGCTGTACTCGTCTGCTCTGCTGCACAGTGCTGACCTCCAAACCTGCTTATCCTACCACACACACACACACTGTTGCATGTTTCTGTACATGTCCTACATATTTCAGTACCTCTGTATGCAGGCTGTGTCCCTCTGAAACTGTTTAACAATGTTTGTTAGCGATGCACAGCTGTTGCTAATGTCATATTGTCCCTCCATCTGTGCATCATAATAACTTACAAGATATTTACACATGCAGTTTGGACTAGACATGTACCTGAACCCCAGTCTGTATGTGATGGATGTTTCTTCCACCCAAAGGTGCTCGTTATCATTCAGGGGGAAAATAAAAGTCAGCTTCATGATTGATGTGTCATGTTTCTTCAAATCGATTCATCTCATTGTGGATGGCCACAAGAGTTTTGGATTATTATTTCATTAATAAATGTTTTCCTGTTTGCGCACAGCCGAACAGATACTGATTCACTGACTGAGATCAAATCATCAGGCCGGGAGTTTAAAGATAAAAAGAGAGGGAGAGAGATTCAATTCAATTCAATTCAGTTTTATTTATATAGCGCCATATCATAACAAAGTTATCTCAGGGCACTTTTTCGAATAGAGCAAGTCTAGACCGACTCTTTATATTTACAGAGACCCAACAGTTCCCACAGATGAAAAGTACAGCATGAGGATGTGGAAATATATTTATATATTTATTTATTATATATAATATTTTTATATGCCAATATTAAATCAATTTGATGCTTTGAAGGCATTAGCAATGAATATTAGGTTAGAAAATACAACATTTGCCTTATTTGACGTGACGTCCGGTATAAACCCTGCCCACATCCGGTCTCCTCTGAATACAGAGACAGAGATCTTTCTCTCTCTCTCTCCTTCTGTTGCTTTCTGCAGGTGTTTCTGCCTCCGGAGCTGTGGAGTCTGGGTCTGTGGTTGCTGCCGCCTGCTGCCCCCGTGCTCCTGCTCTGCACCCGCTGCTGCTATTACTGTTGTTGCTCTTATTATTAGTATTGCTATTATAATGTTGCTCTTAGTGTTGTTTCTGTTGGTATTAACATCAATGCCATTACCACAGCTATTGCTTTACATCCCTATGTGGAACTGTATTGTGCTGCTGTATGTTCTCTTTCCTCCTGCTCTCTCTCTCCCGCTCCCCCTCCCCCCGTCAACCCAACCGGTCAAGGCAGATGACCGCCCACCTAGAGCCTGGTTCTGCTCGAGGTTTCTACCTGTTAAAAGGGAGTTTTTCCTTGCCACTGTCGCATAGTGCTTGCTCATGGTGGGAACTGTTGGGTCTCTGTAAACATAAAGAGTTGGTCTAGACCTGCTCTATATGAATTAGTGCCCTGAGATAACTTTGTTATGATATGGTGCTATATAAATAAAACTGAATTGAATTGAATAATGAGGTCTCTGCACTCAGTGTGGACCACATTATGTAGAACTGTTATTCTCTTCACATGGTGACACTAATATTGATAACAAGAACTAGTTAGTATATACAGCACCTTCCTAAGCAGAGTTAGAGAGTTTAACACACTGTATTTCAGAGCCGCTAGAAACCGTTCAAACGGTCCAGTTCCACACAGCCTTTAATAAAACCACCAGCGGTTCAGTTTGTTCAAGTCAAAATGCCTCTCTGGGATTCACCAGCAGCTCAACCGAAAATCAAGAAACCACAAAGAGGAGAGAGCGTCTGTTATCACAGTCCAAGTGTAATAACTCACGTATCTGTGTATCATGTCTGTGCAGCCCTAATCAGATTAGAATATTGATCGGACTCCAGTGGCTGGGCTGACTTCCTCCGTCCTGATGGAGCCTCAGCTGCAGCTCTGGCTCGGGGCAACACACCTTTCACGCTGACCGGTCTCTGCAGACTCCCGCCACCAGCAGACGGCTCATTAGCTCTCTTTATGAAGCCCGAGCCCTGCCAGGACTCCACCGTCACCTCTCTGACATCCAGGCCGGTGCTGAAGCAGTTAAACAGAACCGCAGGCCGGTTAAAGGAGATAAATACGCCCGCGGCCCTGCGGACAATAACTGTATTTCTTTTCTCACCGTAAATACCTCTGGAAGAGAAATCGATAGGAGGAGGACCTGATAACTATCCGTCTGTGGGGGCGGGCTGATTGGTGCCAACGTGTGTGTGTGTGTGTGTGTGTGTGTGTGTGTGTGTGTGTGTGTGTGTGTGACGGCTGGTGCTTCTCCCTTTGGTGCCTATTATGGAGGATTCTTGTTCAGGAACTGCTGTGAGGCTCTGCAGACCCCATCGACCCAAACATCCATCTGGAGCATGAAAGTGATTTTCTCAGTCCAACAGAAGACTGTAAGTCTCTCTGTCTCTCTCTCTCTCTCTCTCTCTCTCTCTGTGTCTCTCTGTCTCTCTCTCTCTCTCTGTGTCTCTCTGTCTCTCTCTCTGTGTCTCTCTGTCTCTCTCTCTCTCTGTCTCTCTCTCTCTCTCTCTCTCTCTGTCTCTCTGTGTCTCTCTCTCTCTCTCTGTATGTCTCTCTGAGTGGAAGCTGAGTGAGTGGTCGGTGTTGCGGTGTGAGAGTTTGTGCTACTTTCTTTACTTTTCTATGAAAGACAACACGACTGAACTCAATCTGTCTTTCAACTTCAAGGTAGATGGTTTTAATTCTATGGTTTTTGTCACGTCAGAAAACATGAAGTGTTTTGGTTGTGGGGCGAAGGGACACTTGATCCGCTCCTGCCCAGGGAGAGTTTTCCCTGCTGCAGGCAGTGCTGCCGCTGGCTCCGGGGAGGTCCGCCCCACTGCCGGCGGTGTTGCCGTGGGTCCGGGTGGGAGCCCTCTGTGGCGGGTGACGCGGCCGCCGGCCCCGGTGGAGCGGACAAGATTGTTGCCGAGTGTTTAGGCGGGGAGGATTCTACTGTTTCGCCTGAGGTTGGTGATCTGCAGCAGGGTGAGGACAGCACACAGCTTGGTGGAGGGTCACAGTTGTATGATGAGCAGCACAGTGAGGGTGAAGGGAATGGGCAGGGGGGTAGTGCAGGGGGTAAAAAGGGATCTTAGAAAGAGGACAGGTTGGTGTGTGAGGATTTAATGGTTGATGAAGACATGTCTGATGACAAGTCACTGGAAATATCACATTAGAGAAAGAATCCCGGACATTCACAAACTAGTGCCAAGGCTTCGAAAATAACTAAAAGGTGAAAAAGCTGGAAATGTCTCAGCAGACTCTGACGATGTTTTCATGTCTACACAGGAGAGGGAACGAAATTATTCATTGCACAAAATCAGAAAGTTCTTACAAGACACTAAAGGGGCTAAGATGGTGAAGGTGGAAAAATATTTTCCAGATCTTAGACTGTTTGTGGACTCAGTTCAGCCTCTGGTGAAAAGTTTCGGACATCTTAATACAGTCTGTGGTCCAGACCAGGAGGCAGAGTTGCAGTCCTACACGCTTCTCTGCGCTTCCATTAGAGCAGTTACCCACCCTAAACTCCACAGAGAGGTTGTCTGCCCCCCGACCACTTAAATTATTTAAATCCAAAGTAAACAGAAGAGGAGTTGCACATAAAAACCTAATAAAAAGTAAAACCTCCACTGCAACAGTACAACAAAATAGGAGAATTAAATGTGGACTCTTAAACATCAGATCTCTCTCATCTAAAGCTGTTCTAGTAAACGATCTAATATCAGATCATAATATTGATTTATTTTGTCTTACTGAAACCTGGCTGTGTCAAGATGAATATGTTAGCCTAAATGAATCCACTCCCCCCAGTCACATTAATACTCACATTCCTCGAGGCACAGGCCGAGGAGGTGGAGTTGCAGCCATCTTCGACTCAAGCCTATTAATCAAACCTAAACCTAAACTAAATTATAACTCGTTCGAAAGCCTTGTTCTTAGCCTTTCACACCCAACCTGGAAAACACTACAGCCAATTCTATTTGTTATAGTGTACCGAGCTCCTGGACCGTATTCTGAATTTTTATCTGAATTCTCAGAGTTCTTATCAGGTTTAGTCCTTAAAACAGATAAAATAATTATTGTAGGTGATTTTAATATTCATGTGGATGTAGAAAATGATAGCCTTAGTGCTGCGTTTATCTCATAATTAGATTCGATTGGCTTCTGTCAGAGTGTACATAAACCCACTCACTGTTTTGACCACACCCTCGACCTTGTTCTTGTTTATGGCATTGAAATTGAACATCTAATAGTCTTTCCACATAATTCTTTTTTATCAGACCATTATTTAATAACTTTTGAATTCCTGTTACTGGACTACACGCCATTAGGCAAACATTCCTACACTAGATGTCTATCTGATAGTGCTGTAGTTCAATTTAAGGAAGTGATTCCATCGGCATTTAATTCAGTTCCATGTCTCAATAAAACAGATGACTCCTATGCTAACTTTAGTCCCTCCCAAATTGATCATCTTGTTGATAGTGCTGCAGGCTCACTACGAATAACACTCGACTCTATCGCCCCTCTAAAAAAGAAGATAATAAAACAGAGGAGGTTAGCTCCATGGTATAACCCACAAACCCGCAAATTAAAGCAAACATCACGAAAACTTGAAAGGAAATGGCGTTCCACCAATCTGGAAGAATCATGTTTAGCCTGGCAAGATAGTCTTAAAATTTATTATTATTATTATTTACTACTCATCATTAATAGAGGAAAATAAGAACAACCCCAGGTTTCTGTTCAGCACTGTAGCCAGGCTGACAGAGAGTCACAGCTCTGTTGAGCCATGTATTCCTATAGACCTCAGTAGTAACGACTTCATGAGCTTCTTTAACGATACAATTCTAACTATTAGAGACAAAATTTAGCACCTCCTGCCCTCAATTGGTACTGACTTATCTTCAAACACAGGAACCTTAGAAACCACTATAAAACGTAATGTACATTTAGACTGATTTTCTCCCATCAACCTTAGTCAACTGTCTCTTAGACCCCGTCCCAACTAGGCTGCTTAAAGAAGTTTTACCCTTTGTTAGCATTTCTTTACTAGATATGATCAATCTGTCTGTGCCACAGTCCTTTAAAGTAGCTGTAATTAAACCTCTTCTTAAAAAGCTCACTTGATCCAGGGGTTTTGTCAAATTATAGACCTATATCTAACCCTCCTTTTCTCTCTAAGATCCTTGAGAAAGCAGTCGCCAATCAGTTGTGTGACTTTCTACACAATAATAAGCTATTTGAGGATTTTCAGTCAGGATTTAGAGTGCATCATAGCACAGAGACAGCACTGGTGAAAGTTACAAATGACCTTCTAATTGCATCCGACAAAGGACTTGTCTCTGTACTTATCTTACTAGATCTTAGTGCCGCATTCGATACCATTGACCATCACATTCTATTACAGAGACTAGAACGTTTAATTGGCATTGAGGGCACCGCACTAAGCTGGTTTAAATCCTATTTATCAGATCGATATCAGTTTGTACATGTTAACGATGAATCCTCTATGCACGCCAAAGTTAGTCACGGAGTTCCACAAGGTTCTGTGCTTGGACCAATTCTATTTACCTTATATATGCTTCCTTTAGGCAATATTATTAGGAAGCACTCCATAAATGTTCATTGTTATGCAGATGATACCCAATTATATTTATCAATCAAGCCAGATGAAACCAATCAATTAGCTAAACTTCAAGCATGCCTTAAGGACATAAAAACCTGGATGACCTGCAATTTTCTGATGTTAAACTCAGACAAAACCGAAGTTATTGTACTTGGCCCCAAACACCTTCGAAACACATTATCTAAAGATATAGTTTCTCTAGATGGGATTGCCCTGGCCTCCAGCGACACCGTGAGGAATCTTGGAGTTATCTTTGATCAGGATATGTCCTTTAACTCCCACATAAAACAAAACTTCAAGAACTGCCTTTTACATAACATTGCAAAAATGAGGCACATCCTGTCTCAAAAGGATGCAGAAAAACTAGTCCATGCATTTGTTACATCTAGGCTGGATTATTGCAACTCTCTATTAACAGGCTGCCCCAATAAGTCCCTTAAGACTCTCCAGCTGATCCAGAATGCTGTGGCACGTTTACTGACAAGAACCAGAAAAAGAGATCATATTTCTCCAATATAAGCTTCTCTACACTGGCTCCCTGTAAAATCCAGAATAGAATTTAAAATCCTTCTCCTCACCTTCAAAGCCCTAAATGGTCAGGCACCATCATATCTTAAAGAGCTCATAGTACCCTTATTACCCCACTAGAGCACTGCACTCCCAGAATGCAGGGTTCCTTGTGGTTCCTAGAGTCTCTAAAAGTAGAATGGGAGCCAGAGCCTTCAGCTATCAAGCTCCTCTCCTGTGGAACCAGATCCCAGTTTGTGTATGGGAGGCAGACCCCCTCCTCACATTTAAGAGTAGGCTTAAGACTTTCCTCTTTGATAAAGCTTATAGTAGGGCTGACTCAGGTGACCCCTGAGCCCCCCCTTAGTTATGCTGCTATAGGCCTAGACTGCCGGGAGACTTCCCATGATGCACTGAGCTCCTCTCTCCTCTTCTTCCTCTCCATCTGTACGCCCTCATATCCATCAATGCTTGTTATTAACTGAACTTCTTCCCGTAGTTGTGTGCTTTCTCTCCTCTCTCTCTCTCTCTCTCTCTCTCTCTTTCTGTTGCTTTCTGCAGGTGTTTCTGCCTCCGGAGCTGTAGAGTCTGGATCTATGGTTGCACCTGCTGCCCCTGTGTTCCTGCTCTACGTCCACTGTTGCTATTACTGTTATTGCCCTTATTATTAGTTTTAATATTATAATATTGCTGTTGGTGTTATTTCTATTGATGTTGACATCAATACCATTACCACAACTACTACTTCACATCTCTATGTAGAACTGTACTGTGCTGCTGTGTGTTCTCTTTCCTCCTGCTTCCTTGCCACTGTCTCCTAGTGCTTCTCATGGTGGGAACTGTTGGGTCTCTGTAAATATAAAGAGTCGGTCTAGACCTGCTCTATATGAATTAGTGCCCTGAGATAACTTTGTTATGATATGGCGCTATATAAATAAAACTGAATTGAATTGAATTGAATCTTGGGGATGAAGGTCTCACTGATCAGGAAATTTATAGGTTAAAGAAATTGATTGTTAGAGTGAAGGCACAGTTTGAAGATGATGAGGCTTAAACAGACTTTTCTCTTTGTGTCTTTCCTCCTGCTGTGGTTTTCTCCTTATGGTTCTTTTTTGATTTCCTTTTCTTCCATGTGTGACTTCAGAGTGGGCACTTTAAATGTAAGAGAGCTGTTAAGAGAGCCACTCTTTTCAAACTGATTGAGATTAAACAGATGTGTTAATGGTCCAAGAAACACACAGTAGCTCAGAGACTGCAATTCAGTGGAGAAGTGAGTGGAGCGAGGAAGTTATTTTGAGCCATCAGTCCAGTCGCAGTGGGGGAGTGGGGATTGTTTTTTCCAAGAGCTTCCTGCCCTCTTCGTGTGAAATAGAGGAAATAATTGTTTACTAAAAGTTACAACCCAGTATGAAGATAAGAAACTGGTTTTTATTAATGTCTATGTACCAACCACCAGGGTGCAAAGGCTGTCTGTGTTGGACGTGTTATGTGACACTCTTAAGAACTGCAGCAGTGATGAGTATCTCTTCCTAGGAGGTGATTTTAACTGTACAGTATACATGGAGTCACATGAGAGATCATGTGGTATCCTTGGCTAGGCTGGATCGATTGTACTGTTTTGAACATCACCTTAACGTTTTTAAATCGTGTTGTATAACTCCAGTTGGTTTTACTGATCACTGTCTTGTTTTTTGTTCTGTTCATATCAAAAATGTAAGAGTTAGTAGTGCATATTGGCATTTTAACACTGCCCTGCCCATTGGCCCATTGGCATTTTAACACTACACAGTGGGAGTGAGGAGGAGTGTGTGTCAGACAGCATCGACATACCAGGTTTTAAATTGAGCAGCAGCCAGCAGAAAAAAATGTACTCTGCAGATGATATAAAGAGTTTTCTACAGCAAACTAAGAACCAGCACGGGGTTAAAGTTGAAGAATATTTTCCTGACTTGTCAGTGTTTTACACATCGGCCAGACTCCACATCAGCCAAAGAGAAAAGTCTGGCCTCACTGACGAAGAAGGTTTTAGACTGAAAAAACTTGTGCTTAAAGTAAAAAAACAAATGAACAGTGATGATGTCAAAAACTCCAATGTGTGTTTTAATTAACTTATTGGTTTTAAATTTGGTTTTTAACATCTCACTTAATATGGACATTTTTAAAGTGGGAAGTTTAAATGTTAACGGAGCAAGAGAGGCAAAAAAAAAGGGCACTCATTTATGAAACTGCCAGAATGAAACATGTTGATGTCCTGTTTTTACAAGAAACCCACAGTGACGTTGAAAATGAGGCAGACTGGAGGGGAGAGTGGGAAGGGGAAGCCATTTTAAGTCACACCACCACACTCAATGGAGGAGAGGGCTTCCTCTTCTCCTCAGCCAGACTTGACCGTTTTTATTGTTTTAAGCATCATTTTAACATGTTTAAAATGTGCAAAATCATACCTGCCGGTTTTACAGATCATTCCCTGCTTTTGTGTCATGTTTTTATTAGAGATATTAAGCGAAAATGTGCATATTGGCATTTTAATTCTGTTTTAACGCTTGACAAAAAGTTCAGGGAGGTCCTTATTTATTTCTGGGGTGTTTTTAGGCAGAGGAAGGGTGATTTCAGCAGTCTTAGGCAGTGGTGGGACCATGGTAAGACTGAGATTAAACTTCTTTGTCAACAGCACACCCTCAACGTCACACGAGACATCACCAGATCTATAGAGGACCTGGAGAGTGATATAGTGGAACTAGAGAAAATGAGTGAGTCCACAGGAGAGCGAGGATATATTGAAGTCCTCAAAGTAAAAAAATTGGCTTTAGCCAACCTGCTAGAAGGCAAAGTACAGGGTGCACTGGTCAGGTCCCGGTTTCAGAACATCACAGAGATGGATGCTCCCTCTAGCTTCTTCTTCGGCCTGGAAAAGAAAAATGGACACAAGAAGGTAATCCACTCCTTGCTTTCAGACACAGGGCAAGAACTCATGGAACCAAGCCAGATCAGAAGGCGAGCCGTCAAGTTTTATTCCTTCTTTACTCCTCGGAGTACGAGGAGCAGGCCACACTGCAAGAGGAGTTCTGCAGTAGACTACCTCAGGTCTCTGCAGAGACCAACTCCCGGCTCGAGGAGCCGCTGCAGATGCGGGAGCTTCAGGCCGGCCTGCAAAGCATGCAGGGATGGAGGGCTCCTGGTGTGGACGGCCTAACGGTGGAGTTTTTTAAAGCCTTCTGGGACATTTTATCTACAGATATTTTAGATGTTTTTAATGAAAGTCTGGCCTCTGGTTCCATGCCGATGTCCTGCCACAGAGCAGTCCTCACGCTTCTGCCCAAGAAGGGAAACCTGCAGGACATCAAAAACTGGCACCCTGTGTCTTTGCTGTGTGTGGATTACAAGCTTCTGTCCAAGGCCTTGGCCAACAGGCTGAGGGGGGCTATGGAGCAGGTCATCCACCGGGACCAGACCTACTGTGTGCCCGGCAGGTCAATGGTAGACAATGTCTACCTGATTCGAGATGTTTTGGAGGTCTCCAGCTCATTGGGTATAGACACTGGTCTGATTCCTCTAGATCAAGAAAAGGCTTTTGACCGCATTGAACACAACTTCCTCTGGAAAGTCATGGAGAGGTTTGGGTTCAGCGCAGGTTTCGTAGCTAAGATAATGGTGTTGTACAGTGACATTGAGAGTGTGCTGAAGGTTAACGGTAGTGTGTGTGCTCTGTGTGCTCCAGTGTGTAGAGGCGTCCAGCAGGGCTGTGCTCTGTCAGGGATGCTCTATGCACTCTCCCTCGAACCCCTGTTGATAAAAATACACTCCAGTATTCAAGGACTGCTTTTACCTGGTTTTAATAGAGGCATTGTTTTATCAGCATATGCCGATGACATCATTGTTTTTATTGGAGGCCAGAAAGATGCAGACATTTTAACCAAAACTGTGAGCAATTTTTCCATTGCATTGGCAGCGAGGGTGGATTGGAAGAAAAGTGAGGCCCTCGCTGTCGGTGAGTGGCGTGACGGTCTCCCGGTTCTTCCCCAAAGTCTGGCCTGGAAAACAGGTGGCATTAAATACCTGGGAGTGTTCCTGGGGAAAGACACCATGGTCCAGAGGAACTGGGAGGAAGTCACAGAAAAGATTGAGGGAAAGCTTTTAAAATGGAAATGGGTGCTCCCCCAAATGTCTTTTAAAGGTAGGGTTCTGGTTTTAAACAACCTTGTGGCATCCCAGCTCTGGCACCGCCTTAAACCTACTAGCCCAAATTCAGAGAAAAATGGTGGAATGTTTTTGGGATGGTCTACACTGGTGCTGTTTTTAACTAGAGAGGAGGGGGGACAGGGCCTCGTCCACCTGGCCAGCCGAACCGCTATCTTCAGGCTCCAGTTTGTCCAAAAGTACCTGACAGGTCCAGCGGATTTAGTCTGGAGAGATGTGGCCAGCTGCATTCTCAGATGTGCAAATAACCTGGGGCTGGATGCTGCTCTGTTGTTAACTGATTGTAAACTGATTTTGTAAAAATCAAAAAAAAATCTCTGTCTGTCTCTCTCTCTCTCTCTGTCTCTCTGTCTGTCTCTGTCTCTCTCTCATGGTGGGAATTGTTGGGTCTGTATCTGGGTCTGCTCTATATGAAAAGAGCCCTGAGATTACTTCTGTGAGGATTTGGATCTATAGAAATGAAACTGAATCGATGGAGACCTTTCTATTTGTCCTTTCCTTCACCTTCCTCCTCCCTCCTCCACCTTTCTGTCGCTCCCTCTCTTTTATCTCCTGCAGGCCGACTCAGTATCTTTCCTGAAAACCTCTTCTGTCTCTGCCTGCCTCTCCTCTGTTTCTCTCCTCGGACTCATTGATCCACTGAGACTGTCTCATTACTGGGCAACACACTGAGAGGAGGGGGGAGGCGGAGGACAGAGGGGGGAGACAAGAAGAAGTGAGAGACAAATGAGAAAAAAGAGGAAAAACAGACGGGGAGGATGCTGCAGAGGAGAGAGAGCGATGGAGGGAGAACAATAAGTAATAAACATCTTATCTTTTAAACCCAGATATTTTAAATCCTTTCCTCAGCCGATCCGCAGGCTGTTTCTGCCTTCAACAACTATTTGACTGTTTGCCAGCGGCAGCCAGTCTTCACAATGCTAATTTCTCAGGTTACTGTGCTGTCTTAAACAACTCCTACTGAGGAGTGTGCAGGAAGAAATGAGCCAGAAAACCCCTGCTGGACCTGAGTGTTTGTGTTCCATTTTTGTGGGGAAAAGGAGGCAGTTTTGGCAGAAAGAGGCTCCATATTTGTGTTGGAAAATGTTCAAAATAACAGAGGTGAGGTGACACAGCGGTGCAGCAGCGTCTGTAGATCACACTTGTTGCAGAGGTGAGACACAGGACGGCTGCACTGGGTTTTATTTTGAAAGAGGGGAGGGTCTGAGTCTGGTCACAGCAAAGATCAGAGAGAGAGAGAGAAGGAAAGAAATATTACATCATACATAAAAAAAATCAACCAGCTGCCAAGTGCCTTTATTCAGAGTTCAGTTGTGTCAAGTGTTTGTCGTTTAGCTGACCCTCACTGATATAAATGGGGTGGACAAAATAATAGAAACACCTGTAAGTGTGTTAAACTGCACACTGACGCTGAATTCACTGAAGGATTATTCGGCTTTTGCGGCCGCTAAACCTGCACGAATAAGACAAAAAGAAATGGTACAATTCTCAGAGCACCCACAGAGAGTGAACACACCCCGAACTGAGCTGCCGAGCAAACAGCGTCTCAGTGCCCCGCTGCTGTTTGCACATATTTAAATTCACAAACAGCAGCGCTAACAGCCACACGCAGTTAGAGTGAAAATGATGAGCGTCTTCAGATAGTTGGTGGTAACTGAAGCGCAGTTATAAGGGGGGTCACGTCCAGACTTTCCAGGGATCATGGCAGCAGTGATTGCAGCAGACGAAGGCATCGGCATGCCAGGTGATATTTGGAAGGAGAATATCACTTTCTGATTAGAGCTCACTGTCTGAAAATGTCCTCGTTCTCTCTGCCGTCGTCCTGCCTGCTGTGTTCTTGGTGCAAAGCCACCATTTATAGCCGACTTTGCCACATGGAGAATTGCAGTCAGACGCAAAACTTTATGGCCGTGTGTGTGCTGTGACAACATTAGTGCAATATCTTTTGTGAATGGGACTGTGAGACAGGGCAGGTAGCAGTTGCAAGTGATGTGCAATTCTTAAGGTATATATTTTTTGGCTTTTCGCCTTTATTTGATAGAGACAGCTTTATAGAGACAGGAAAGGGGAAAGAGAGAGGGCCCGGGCCGTTGCGGTGAGGACTACGTGGTATGCGCTCTACCCGGTGAGCTACCGCGGCGCCCCTGATGCAAAATTCTTTTAAATATTTCAATAAAAAGCACACGTCACCGTCACGGCAGCAACCGCTGGCTGTCTAACAGAACAGACTGGCATTAGAGATGAACCATCCACCAGCTTCCCTGCACTGGTTAGTGTAGTGCAGCTTTATCTACAGGCTCCAGTCTGAACTGGAGATAACTGAGTGAAGAGATGACGCTCGCTGATGCATCTTCATTATGTGTTTAGTGAGTATAATAATTCTGATAAGACAAACAACGGATCTGCTTCAGGAAGTGGCTGCACGCTTACAGCTGAAACCTGAATCAGAGTCACACACAGATTCAAAATGAAAAAGCATCCTGTGTTTCATCTGTCACTGAAAAATGCATTATATGGAGTCGACATGGAGCCGCAGTGGTTGTGACGACACCTCAGGAGGCCACATGGTGAATACCGTGACCCATTCAACCTTGAGCTACATTTGGCACTGTGCAGCTTCAGTCATCAGCAGGTGAATAAACACTCTCTGACTGAAGCTGTCACAGTGCTAACAGGGGCTTTACAGGTAACCTGAGGAGGAAAGACCAGAAACAACAGGTCAGGTACAGGTTTCAGACCGGCTCATGTCTGATACTAACACATCTGCACACTGTTACTGAAAACACTGGCCTGTATTTATAAAGGGAGGTTGATGAGGGACACCTGAGCACACAGGTGAGAGGATTAAGGCCCGGATTCACCAGGGTTTAAAACGGCATTCAGAGAGAAATTCATCTGTGTGAATGTTGGAAAATACCAGGTTCTGTTTTTATGAGGCATCTCAGAGGAAATGAGCAGATGCACTTTTGTTCCTATTTATAGGACGAAGAGTAAAAGCACTTAATCAAGTTTCTTAGCTTGATTAAACAACTCCTGCCTCTGCTGATATTCATGAGAGCTGCAGGAGGTGGAGGTCACCTGATCTTATTAAAAGATGACGCGAGACTGAAGGTGAGTGATTTTTGAGACGGACTTTGTGTGAGATGCAGAGAAGACGTGACGTTTGATGTAACGACAACTTCTGTCCGAACCAACAACTTCAGCAGCGAGAACATCAAGTCTACAGATGCATTCAGTGGTATTTGCAGATAAAATAGAGAGACTCTCAGACACCTATTGTGCTAGCCTAGCGAGTTAGCGGTTACCTCTCCAGCTAGCCCTACCAGTGGTCACAATGCATCAAGAACCAAAAATTTCACAAAGACACAGATTCATGGTTAACTTGACTGTCTGCTGTGAGCAGGAATTAAATATGACAACAATCACCACTTATATAAAGCGATAAAGAATTAAATGAAGAAATAACTTATTTTAAAGCATTTTAACCCTTTTGTAAACACACTGAACTCCTACTGTTGAAGCAAAACTATACTACCATACTCTGTTGTATTGAACGGTCCAGACTGGGACCAGGATCAAGACAAAGTGTGATCAAGTATTTATCAGCACAGACAGACCTGTCACAGACTATCAGTGCAGCTCAGTAACACAGTGTTGATCTCTGTCAGAAATTGAATTTTGTATTGATACCTCCAACACCCACAGAAGGAAGAGAAGAAATCAACAGATATTCACTCAAACCATCTTCATATTCAGATCTGGAGAAGAGGAGCAGATCCCACTTTTTATTCTCTCTTTTGTTTGTGTTGATGTTCTTGCCATATGTGTCACTACACATTCTGGACGCTTTATATTTGACAGAATTTGTGGTGTATTAGATTTTATATGTTCTTGCATAATAATTTTCTTAACGTCTTTGCCCACAGAGGCATGCAGTGTTCTCCAGCTCTGCTCTGATTGGTCCAGCCTGAGTGATGAGTGTGCGTTTGTGTCTTCCTGTTGTTGTGCTTTGTGACAGATGTTTGTCTGACGGAGATCATGTTAGACTGATTCAGATAGATTAATGTGCTGTCGGAATAACTGGAAAAATGAGTTCCTGACTGGGAAAATTCACACGAGCGCCAACTCAAGTCGGAACAACAACTCGGACAGTTTGCGAATATTTTGGTGCACGACTCGTCGAAAGTTTGCGTCACATACGCAGAAACATCGAAAATAAATGAGAAACTTTTTATTAATTCATGTATTGCATATCAATCACATGTCATTTGCGATATGGTGTTAGTTGTAACTGTTAGTTGCTGTCCACGTAGAGTGAAAAGTTATTGATTAGCATCAACCCTGATAACAAGTCAGGTAAAGCAATATTTTGGTGGTTTTAGGGAATGCTCTGGTACAGCAACAAGTCAGAGAGAAGTGTTGTTTAAACGCTCTGAGACATAAAATACAACACATCTTCTCTGTAGCGGCCATGTTGTTTTCACATTATGACTTAAAAGCTCCTGAACACACCGAAGTCTGAAGAACGTCTTCCCATCTCTGGGAATGGGACCATCCGATCCGAGGAGCACTTGAACGCAGCATAACTCTCAGTACAGCGTGCAGACCTTTAGTCTGACATTCATTCTGAGATTCATACCTGGAATGAAAAGGCTTTTGTTCCAGTGAAGGAATCACCGGAGCCAAACACTTTGTCGCGATGGTCATGTCAACATGTGACTTTAGAGAAGAACAAAGAAAAGAACTTAAGCTGCAGGAGTTCTCTGAAGGAAGAAATCAATGGCACTGTTGTAGCGCTTTTAAAAACATTCATGAGAGGAAGTTGACTTTCGAATGACTGCAGCTGCTAGCTGGGATAAGTGGAATCCACTGGGTCCTAAAAACAAGATTAACTGGGATCCTGACTCACACTGACCAAAGGAAATCAGGAGGTTTCATAAAAATGAAAAGAGACTGTGAATGTTGTTTCTGCATATAAGCAGGTCATATAGCAGCTTTGCAAAAGTTTTATATAATTTTGGTAGTATATTGGTAGTATAACGTGTTTAAATCAGTGTTATTTATGGTTTACACCGACTAAAATGATTGATGGACACAAGCCAGAAATCAATAATATAGTTTCATTCCTTTTTAACCAAATATCAATTCTTGTATCAATCATCTTTGATTGGGGAGAATCAGATCATTTCATACACCGAGCTCCACCAATCAGAGAGGCAGTACAGCCACAGTGTTTGTGTACACCTGCATGTATCATGAAGGAGTTTTTTGATGTGTGTGTGTGTGACTGATTCATTATGCTGGTGTAACAGATGGCTGTTTATGGGATTGTTGTCGAGTACTGTGCTAAACTATGTCTCTGTTTTTTACTGTCCAACATTATTGATACGTTTAAACTGTGAATTCTTCAATGCTGTAATTATTTTGTTAATATGCTGCCTGGAGAACGTTTCAAGCCCCTGGAGAGTTTTTAGGTAATTCCACTTTTGCATTGCCTTGCATGTGTAAATACAGAAAGGAAACCTGCCTCAGGAGCTGCTGGTCCAGTTCTACACTGCTATCATCCAGTCTGTCACATCCATCACTGTCTGGTTTGGATCGGCCACCAAACAGGACAGGAACAGACTCCAATGGACAGTCAGGACTGCAGAAAGAATCACTGGTGCCAACCTGCCCTCCATTCAGGACAGAGTCAGGAAACAGGCAGGAACCATCACTGCAGATCCATCACACACTGGACACAACCTGTTCCAACTCCTCCCCCCTGGCAGACGCTACAGAACTCTGTACGCTAAAACAACCAGACACAAGAACACAGACACAGACTCAGACGAACAGTTCACATCACTCACACAGTGTCAGGAACCAACTGTACCTGCAAATTATTTTTTCACATTTCTTAAATTGTTGTCCTTGTTTTTAGCTGCATGTTTGTCTATTTCTGTGTATGTACATCGAGAGCAACGGAAAACCGGAGTCAAATTCCTTGTATGAGTTCACATACCTGGCCAAAAAGCTGATGCTGATTCTGATTCTGATTCTGATCTTGTGCTGACCCTCTGTTTCACAGGATCGGGCCGGTGGTTTTGGGTCACTCCCCTCTAGCCTGTGATGGAACAGACATGGAGATTGTGGATTAACATTCGCTGTAGTTGCTGTTCATGAGTTGCGGGACATGAACATGAATTATCAATTTAGTCAACCCCCAGATGCTCTAAAATTAGTAGAGATCATTAATTATCAATAATCAGTAGTGAAGATTAATTTGACTGGAACTGGACTTGTTGGCTGCAAAGTATAGTACCAACAACAAAATGGACCAAAGGTGTGAGGTGCATTCACAGCAGCTGTGTTTGTTCTTAGCAATATAAGAAGGAGAAGTGAGTGACATGAGCTCCTCTCCAGGTCGGCTTTCAGGTGAGCTATTTTTAAACCATCCTGTCAAATCCTCCACGGTGTACTCACATGATTACTGCTTCTGTCTGCAGCTGAATTGAGTGGAAAAGCTTCCTGTTGTCACTAATAGTTGACATTATATGAGATTAAAGCAGGCCATTATACCTTTGGGTGAAGTGGCAATTCATATGCAGGGTACCTGTCCAGGTAGTCTTCCTTGTTTGCTACAGGTGGCTTGATCCTGATGTGGGTTCCATCAATGCTGCCGGCCACTTGACGGAAGGCATGGGAGCCAGCCAGGTGGGCAAAACCCTCACCAATCCCCTCCAGCTCATCAGCAGGAAAATGGACCACCCTCTTGTAGATGGCCATGATGCTGCGTGCAACCCGATGGACGACATCATGGACTGTGGTAATAGGGACACCTCGGACACCACGCGATAGGAGGTGGCACTGGCCAGCCAATACAAATAAATGCCAACCTCCAGGTCTTTTCCCCATCCATGGTCCTTGGCGTACAGCAGAGACTCGACAAAGGCATTAACTGTGTGACTTGAAAGATGGAAGTCTTTCCTCAGGTCTCCCTCTCCCAGGTAGAGGTGGACTACAGGGGTGTGGGTATCGAAACACAGCCTGTAGGAGTAGCGACAAGATGTGTTACTTTTCACTTTTTTTTAAAGTTAGTATAGTATTCTAATGTTAAACAGTTCTAAATTTTAATTGTTTTTGTCTGATAGGCACTTTTGTATGTTTTGGCTATATAATACTGTCCTTTGAGTGTTTTACGACTTAATCTTAATGTGTTTTATGTGTTCATTTAGTTAATTCATTTGCTGCTTGATGAATTGCTCCAGTGGGGAAAATGAAAAGTTCACTACTCTCTACTCTACTACAAAAGTTATTTTTTTCACGAAATTCACTGTTTTTAAGCAATAACATGTTTTCTAATAAAACATGTTTGTCACAGAATATTATTTATTAACTTATCTGACATTAGGTTAAGAGCCTAAGTTAACTGCTTTGCTTAACCCTAGCTAACTCTTAAAGACAGCTTGATATATACTTACATTGGATTTATATTCACATATGATGGCCACAATATTTGTCCTTTTGGCATTCTCCCTTCTCCTTCTTCATGCCAAATTGTGGGCTTTAATCACAGACAGTCATGACATTTTTTATTGTATTTTAGTCTCTTGAAAGCATCCACAGTAATCACTTTTTGTTTTACCACAGCTGCGATGGTTTGCTGTCAGCCGTACGTTTACTTCCGCTTATAAACCAGCTAATCCTGACCTAGCATACTGCAAAATAACTCGATTTAAACAGTTTCATACTGCATACTATCGATGAATGCAGTATGCAGTATGTACTACATACTGCATACTGCGTTCATCTGTAGTATGTAGCAGGTGGTTTCAAAAACAGCCTGTGTGTCTCTCTTTAGTGAGGAAGAATAACCAACTGTTTCCTGGTTTGTCTCAGGTGAGTCGGTGGAGCTTTGCTTCACCTGTAACACGGGTGTGTTTCATTCCAGAGTATTGATTCATTGCTGGATATGTAGACTGATAGTGTGCAGCAGGCTGTTGCAGCAGCTGTGTTTATGTTCAGAGTAGTTTGAATGTAGTGGAGGAGTTCGAATATAACTCAGTAAAATCATCCTGGGAATGTTGTGGGAATATTATGGGAATGTGGGATTGCTGTGGGAATATTGTTGGAGAGGGGTGGTATGTACCGTAAGGGTCCCATGGAACGGTGTAGGTAGTGGGTAAGAAGGTTTTGTGTCTTCATGTAAACACTGACTCAGTGAGTGAATGAGCATCAGTGATCAGCCAACAGTGAAATCAGGAGCTGGCTGAACACTGGAGGGGGAGTGTCGGGGGTGTCAACAGTCTTGGCTTCTATACTTTTTGGAATAAAAAGGATTTTTGGACAACTGCTTCGAACTGGAGGCATCTTTATCACAAAAATAGTGTTTGAAATTTCTTCTAGTAAAAAGCTAAAATCCATGGTAAGTCCTCTGCACAGGTAGCGTGTGAACAGCAGAGCTGTAAACACAGAACAGGATTCATTTTCCTCCAATATTACAGAGATCAGGCCCAGAGGCAGCTCGACACAGCTCGTGCACTTTGCTACACACAGATAATTTTCAAACTTGTGTTTCTTTTCTCTGTCGTTTATTTTTCTGCTCACTTTTGACAGGTACATCAAGCTTTCCTGTATTACTACCGGCAAGACGTATTAATCTCGGGGAACAATGACTGTTTCTTTGAAATGTATGGATTTCAGTGGCTGTTCGTGCTGCCGCAGCTTTTCAAAAGGGGGTGAGGGGAAGATTGGTGCCCAGCTGGGATCAAGGTGGCAATCATTTATTTCTTGACATCCTTTTTTTCCTTCAGTTTTCCTCCAGTGAAGGTGACCTTGTTGTGACAAATGGCTTTCACTACCATCACTAGCAACACAGGAAACAACACTGACCAGCCTGTTCAATAAGTCATGAAGAAGAGATGGCTGAGTGGTTAAGGAGCAGTGCTGTGATGGCCTACCAGCCCAGTGGAGAACAGAGGGAAACATTACGATATGAAGACAGATACAGAGGCTGTCGTACAGTCGAGCCTCCTTCACTTCACCTCGTGGTGATCCTAAAAACAGAGCAACCTGCTGCTGCATCGCCTTCAGGCTGATGCTGAAGTGCATCAAAGCTGGTAAGTTGTACTCGGGCTGTGGTGGTAACATAAAGGCTGGGTAAAGCCTCCCTTACCTCAGCTTCTCTCCCGCCGGCCTGTGAGGGTGGTGATGGTGGAAAGATGGATTTATCAGTCTCTGTCTCAAAAGTGATTATAGATCAATGTTTGTAGTCTAACAGAATATCAAAACTCACTGGAATAAATATGTCAATCAGCTCTGGTCCTTATGAACAAAACGTGGTTGTATCTCTTCTATGCATGTTGTTATCAGATCCGAGCAACATTAGAGCAGGACTTGCTGTTGTTCTCCCTAACGGGCTGTAAGGACTACACAGCAAAGTCTCACTAACCCAAACAGTACCAAAGTCTCCCACAATCGATCTATTGTCTTGATAATCCGATCGCATGTATTGAATTTGGCTCCATGTAGCTGATCTGAACATTTGTTACCCTCAGTGAAGCTACTGGAAGTCGTCAGCTGGATGTCAGTCAGGTAAGCAGCTGTCTGGAGGCAAACTGAAAACTTCCCTCAGTCACTGTGAGTCCGTCACAAGTTTAACCCTGAAGAGTCTGTTTGTCTCATTAACCCTTGTGACTCCACAGCTGGAGGTAACATCAGCTTCTGTTTATCTGTTAGCAAGCTCAGCTGTGTGTGTGTGTTTGTGTGTGTGTGTGTGTATTGTGTAGGACTCCCAGCTGTCGGGTCCTGAGAAACAGACAGGTCCAGGTCCAGTCAGGGACGATGCTTGAATCTGTCATCACAAACACACACAGTCATGCAGGTTGTGTTGGGGTGCCATGTTGGTGGCTGGACTTCTAAATACAGTCGCCTCACCAGATGTTTCAAACCTCCTGCTGCAGCTGCAGACAATCTTCCACTTTTTAAATCTACAAGCCACACTGAACACAGTCCAGCTGAGGCTGATGGGAATGTCATCAGTTCTGCAGGTATTTGGTATTGGACACATTAACATGTTGACCTGATCATGGTGCTAGATGGAAGGTCAGTAGGATTCATCCTCTGGGGACCATGAATGTGTTTACAAGTTGTTGAGATATTTCAGTCTGGACCAAGGTGGTATCCATAAAAAGGCAGGGCGTGTCTGTGAGGAGTTTGCATATTCTCCCCGTGTTTGCGTGGGTTTCCTCCGGGTTCTCTGGTTTCCCCTGCCATCAAAACATGTATGTTAGGTTAATTCTCCTGTCAGTGCCCCTGGCTTAGAACTGGAGTTGGTCCCCGGGTGCTGCACAGTCGCTGCTCCTAACACTTAGGATGGGTCAAATGCAGAGAATGAATTTCCCTACGGGGATCAATAAAGGTTAACTTAACTCATGCTGGTGAGAAAAAACTAAACTCGGTTGGATACTACAAACTCAACTGAGGTCTACAAATAACAAGTAACTCTTCAGGGGGAGAAAACGTTTGTATTACGATACCACTAACTCTGCTGCAGATTTGATTCATGATGGACGAGGTGAGTATTTTGTTTGTGAGTTTTTGGGCTCAGCTCGATAGTTTGGATGAAAGCATGAATGGGCTCCCGAGGCCTTGGTGCATCAGAGGTGCAGCGCAGATAAAGGCTTGGTGTTATTCATTGGGTTTTACGAGTTTTGATTGAGTTCTCTTCAGTGAAAAGGCCGGATGCATTTTCATTTGAGCGAGGTTAGTTTTGCACACACGACATGGCAGCTCTCATGGTCACTCCTCAGAGGCGAGGGCCAGAGGTTTGTCTCACACACAACGCTGTGAGGACAGGCATGGTGAATACAGACCTTTGGAGAATGTGTCTGACACTCAAACCACAGCAAATGTAGTATTGTAGAGATCTCAGGGCCACACTGACCAGCAGCTCATCACACAGTCAGCTGAAGCACAGACTCATCGTACCCAATTAAACTGAAAGTGGACGCTGTGCGATGTTACAGCTGAAGCACATGTGAGTCTCAGTTATAACAGCGTGAGCTTCGGTTATAACACGTCTGACAAACAGCATTAAACTGATAGTTTTCATGTGAACAGTACTTCAGTCAGGCAGCTGTTTTCACATTGATTTCATACCAAGGATCAGATAATGTATAAAACATAATGTTACACATGCAAGAATGATGCAAAGCTCACTCTGGTGCGACACATTTCATTTCTGTTGAAAATATGAAAATATAGTGCAGGTCAGAAGCGCTCTCTGTTGCGTGCATACTGGAACTCACTCATCACGTACTGACGGCTTCTACTACTCTACTGGCGCCAGCTACTGATGCCGTAGTATAATGCATAGAGTGCCATCTACTGAACATGTTGTGATTAGCAGGAATAAAATAAACACACATCCCAGTGACAATGTAACGTATATCATGTTTTTGAGGCCTTAGTTTTTACTGAATTCAAAAATGTTGGGGGGGGGGCTAATATTTTCCTGTCTTTTCAAACACCCAGTGCCACAATAATCATATTACATATGTACAGTTGGTGTATTGGTGTCCTTCCTGGTTGGCAGGTACACTGATTACACCTTCGTAGTTAGAGAATTTGATTGATGGGAGTTACAACCCTCATCTGGTTTAGAATATAACTCTGACCCGCTCTTCCTGTTTGGTGGCATTCTGGGAAAGCAAAGAGACAAGCAAATCTCGGCAGTTACTAATGTAACATGTGTTCCAAATGAGCCACTGGTGGTACCTGTGCTTTGGCGCTGAAGCAGCATGTGAAAACTGTGCTAACTGATGAAGAACAGATACATGAAGACAACATACAAACACAACTTTATATTCCAAAAATGCCTCTGGATCTTCATTTTTACTTATTTGGTGCTGAACCGGTTTTCCGGCTGCCGTTCCCTGCAGAGTGGACGGCTCCTGCTGATATTCCTCAGGGATGTTTAGTGCTGCACCGCCCACATGCCGATGTCATGATGGTGTTTACGTAGCATGAGAAAACATGCGTGTTACTGTAACGCGTTACAGATAAAGTCAACTCTCACCTGCTTTACATAATATTATTATAATCTGTATGTCTAATGCTGCAGTCAGACTGGATGTTGTTCCCATTCACTTCTATGAGAAATGGAGGTAATCGCCTTCTGCCACAAAATGACCCGCCTCTTTAACTTCACTCTCCAATGTCCAGCCAATCAGAGAGAGGGGGTGGGACCGACCCCTCATTCAGGAAACATTGTAACTCCTGCATCCAGTGCATTTCACCAGGTGAACTCCGGCCGGACTGCAGCTGAATTATTGATGCAGGAGGAGGCATTTAACACATTAATCAGAAATGAAAAAGAGGTGGAGTGAAATAATAAGACGCATTGAAGACGTATCAAACAAACACGGAGCATCGGGTCCAGAGTGCAGCAGGTGGAGGTGATGTGGATGTTAAAAGTGAAGTGTTACCCATAATAACAATCACATAACAAAGGGCTTTTACAGTGACGATCACTGTATGAACAGAGGCAAAGGCGAACGGATGTCGAAGAGATTTTATTTGATTTAGATTTTTATCTTGTTTAGTTAAGTTTTACAGTGCGTGCCTTTTCTCAGACCCATCCTGACACCTGGAAGTTAGAAATATATCTAACTGTACCTGTGTTCTGTGTGGAACAAGATGTTCGGAGGTTCTCTGTGTCTGTTGTTTCCTGAAACATGAGCAGTGTGGTGCCGCCGGCCGGACACCGAGAGATGATGTTGATGATGTCAGCACTGTAAAAGTTCACATGTTGGTTTTTCTCTTCCATTAAATTGATGGTGGCCATCACTGTGTCCCTGTTGTTTCTTTGTAGTAATTCACCTTTTTGGTGTAAGATGGTTTTTCTGTTCTTGGTGTGTGTGTGTGTGTGTGTGAGTGTGTGTGTGTGTGTGGATATGTATTACTCATGTTGACATAAATCTGTTTACACAGTCACATTGTGGGGACTCGCCTTCCTTTTGGGGACAAAACACAAGTCCCCATAACGTGAATCATTCCATTTTAAGGTTAGGGTGAGTGTCCAGGAAATGTCAGTGTAATGTCCTCTGAAGTGATGGGAACACGACTGTGTGTGTGTGTGTGTGTGTGTGTGTGTGTGTGTGTGCGTGTGTGTGTGTGTGTGTGTGTTCAGCTCCATTTGTTCAGTCCCAAGACGACGATCCATCATACAACAAACATGTTGTGCCCTGGTCACATGACAGCAGCTGAAATGACCAGAAAGGAGACAAAGATAACACACACACACACACACACACACACACACAGTGCACAGCTATGACTGCAGGGATGACATATTTTTGTAGTCCAACAGGAAGTCAGCATCGCCCTGGTTCCCTCCACAAAAAGCCAATTGATGTTTCCATTGGATTTCGGATTATTGCAGAAAACCAAAGTTTATGATTCTTACACGTTTTGTTCAGCAAGATAATCTTCACAGATGAACACCACTTTATGATGTTTGAAGCGTAAAGTCAACCTCCAGCAGTAAAGAGCTGAAGTTAGGCTGTAAACCAGCTACACCACGGTCACATGACTTCAGCGTCTCCACCACTGAGCTTCCAGCACTGACCTCTTCTACAAAAGCCTTTGGGAAAGTTTGAGTTAGAACAGTTTGCAGTATAAACCCAACGAGGCTGTAAAGGAGGACGAGTGAGTCGATGAGTTTCTGTGTTTAATGTCCCCGACAGCCTCTGGAGTCTCATTTAGACTCTTGTTAGCAACCGACTTTTTTAAGACACGGAGAAGCTTCAGAACTCACCAGTGGAGGATTTACTGACGTAGTTTATGTCGTAGAACAAAACGCTTGTGTTAACCACAGACCTTATTTCAGGAACCAAAAACCCATTGAAGAAACCCACTGACTTCCAGACGAGGGAACAGGAAGAGCTAACATGCTAACATGCTAACTCACTTCAGGGTGTTAGGACTCGTTCCTGCAGAACTCTGTTGGTAATATTATGGCCTCTGGTTGGAGGTCAGATTTTGGAGACGGCTGAATGTTCAGCAGGACTCACTGCTCAGTCTTTGCTGGTCAAACAGCATTTAAAGATTTCACTCCGGAGGGACATTTAAGTTTGTGTTCAGTAGGTATTTCCTAGCTCTCGTTGATCAAACAGTCCCAGGAACTAGAGCAGCCAGAGGAAATAAACTCCAACACAGCTGGAGTTCACCTGAAGTTCATTAGTATTAATTAGTTGTTAATTAAAGGACTGAGAACCAGTGGCAGTGTTTTCCACATGAGACAACAGCTCAGTGATTCAGATGTTCTCTGTACTGAGTCGGAGCACCTCGCTCCACAGCTGAGGATCTGCTGAATGTTTGATGGTTTTTTATTTCTGCTTTAGAACGAAACCGCCATGAAAACGTTCCTACAGTGGAAACGGCCAATAAGACGACAGATGTAAATGAGCAGTTCATCTGAAGTGTTGATAGATAAGATCTGACGTCGTGTTGCACATCTGCAAAGTGATGGAGCCCAAAACTCAAGTTTCCTGCTTCTGAATATAAATATTGGCTGAAGAGAAGACACTTGGGACTGCAGTGTGTATTCAGCCTGCAACAGGAAGTCAAGCACTTTCAAGGTACCTAAACCAAAACTTTCCAGACACTCGAAGCCTTTCATCACATCCAAATTGTTAATATAAATGCAATTGTGAAAAATAAAGTTTAAAGAATTCCTTTATACTCACAGTAATCAATGCATATTGTCACTTTGTTTATTTTACCAGCTGTTCACATTATCTTTGATCGTATGTATTGATCAGGATTATTTAATGCATCCTAATTTCCAGAGTAAGGGATCAACAGAGGACTTATCTAGCTGACGAGTCAACACAAAGAAAGAACTTTCCAACGCATGAACACAACACACGGGCAGTAAATCTCCACGTAACCTAGCTAAAGATGGACGACGTCATCGAGGAAGTTTAAAAAACTACAGAAGGTCCATGCAGGGAAATTCAGCTTCAGCTTACATTAACTGCGTTTGGCATAACTGCCATAAAAACAGACAGAAAACAACCTGTCAGGTTCAGTTGCTACTCTCTCGGACTCGGGTTGGGTTCGGCAGGCTGCTGAATCGCTGTGTGGAGTTTGAATCAGCAGCTTTGGGGTCAGAAGCTGGTCGCTGTAACCTTCAGGCTGCTGCTTTTCTTTTGGCTGTCACAGAAACAGTTTATGAAGGGCAGGTCTGACCTCCTGCTCGCTGCAGAAATGTGAGGAATGTTAGACCTCTGCATTTCCAAAGAAAATGGCGTCTTTACATCCCATGGTCCCGCGGTACAAGATCCGAACAGGCTGTCGTCCACACCTGGACTTCTGTTGTTTACATCATTTGTTCACTGTGTGTGTGTGAGTACATGAATACAGAATATGCATACACTCTGGGCTGTGTGTATTTCTGTGTGTGTGTGTAGCCTCTGAACTCCCCATACTGTAGCAGTCAAACAGAGGCTGATATATCTGCAGTGACAGGCCTTAAACAACAGGAAGATAAGTGAGGTCGGCGTGAAATATGATTAAAGCACAGCCTTCCCCTTGCCTTTGATTTAAAGGAGCATGGCACAAACAACTCATCTCTTCCACCCACACACACACACACACATGCGAGCGAACACAAAGTCAGCCACTTCAGAGGAAAAGCATGGAAAACCCAAAAAGAGCAAAAGAGGAGGAAGAAGAAGAAGGTGGAAAAAGCCTCCTCAGCAGTCTGAGAGGAAGTTTGAGTTTGGGGCAGATTTTTATCTTCAAGTCTTTCTGTCGCCTCGAAAATTGAAAGAAAATGTCCTGCAGGAAACAACAAGCTCCGAGACTTGAATCACTGCAAGAGTTCACTGACAGAACGAAAACCTTTGTGGACTCGTGTGTGTGTGTGTGTGACAGTGTCCACTGCTGTTAGAAACTGGATGTGATGTCATTTCCTGCTCCTAAATTAGAATAGATAGAACGGAGAACAGTCTATAACTGAGTGTCTATACTGTAATTTCACTATGTTGGTCTGTTCTGTACACGCGACATCTGTTTCCTGTCTGTCCGTCCTGAAGAAGGATTCCTGTTAACCATCTGAAAACAGAGCTCCTGTGGACGTCCCTGAACTGGTCACGGAAGGTTGTCGTTTGCATAATGCTGTTTAAATTCACCTAAAATAAAAACCATAACAGATAGAGAATTCATTCTTTTTGCAGATGAAAGCTCAGACTTCTGTCCTCTGTGTCGTCACGTTGTACGCTCGTGTCGCAAGTTGATGACGTCATTACGTTATGTGCGGTGCAAAACGTGGTGACAACGCGCGGTGGTGCCGTTTTAATTTATGACACAGTTTCAATCATTGTATCAGTCATTCTGGTTTATTGACTTAGACTTTTAGCTCTGGTTGTACAGATTTTAGTGATATGAAGCATGTGAAGATACTCCAGGAAGTGACATCACAATAAGCAAACAAACCAACGTAGGCTCGGGGGAAATATTTCTGTTGCAGAGGTCAAAGGGTAAAAGGGTTTTTGTCTGAATGGAGGCTCAAAGCACAGAGGGAGCTGGATGCTGTACAGACTGTAAAACCCCTTGAACATATGTGAGACTGAGAAAACTGACTTGACTCAATGGCCGCCGTCCCAGCCGCAATACACACTAATTCACTACGGGCTTCCTCCTGGTCCCGCTCCATCTAACACAAGGCCACGGGTTTAAAAAGGGCGCAGACACAGACTGCAGCACAGACTGTAGTACAGACACAAGCTGCAGCACAGACACAGGCTGCAGCACAGACACAGGCTGCAGCACAGACACAGACTGTAGTACAGACACAGACTGCAGCACAGACACAGACTGTAGTACAGACACAGACTGCAGCACAGACACAGGCTGCAGCACAGACTGTAGTACAGACACAGACTGCAGTACAGACACAGACTGCAGCACAGACACAGACTGTAGTACAGACACAGACTGCAGCACAGACTGTAGTACAGACAGACTGCAGCACAGACACAGACTGTAGTACAGACACAGACTGCAGCACAGACTGTAGTACAGACAGACTGCAGCACAGACACAGACTGCAGCACAGACACAGACTGTAGTACAGACACAGACTGTAGTACAGACACAGACTGCAGCACAGACTGTAGTACAGACAGACTGCAGCACAGACACAGACTGCAGCACAGACACAGACTGTAGTACAGACACAGACTGCAGTACAGACACAGACTGCAGCACAGACACAGGCTGCAGCACAGACACAGGCTGCAGCACAGACTGTAGTACAGACACAAGCTGCAGCACAGACACAGACTGTAGTACAGACACAGACTGCAGCACAGACTGTAGTACAGACAGACTGCAGCACAGACACAGACTGCAGCACAGACACAGACTGTAGTACAGACACAGACTGCAGCACAGACTGTAGTACAGACACAAGCTGCAGCACAGACACAGACTGTAGTACAGACACAGACTGCAGCACAGACTGTAGTACAGACACAAGCTGCAGCACAGACACAGACTGTGAAGTACCAGACACAGACTGCTGGAACACAAGCTGCAACACAGACACAGACTGTGAGTACAGACTGAACTGCAGCACAGACTGTAGTACAGACACAAGCTGCAGCACAGACACAGACTGTAGTACAGACACAGACTGCAGCACAGACTGTAGTACAGACACAAGCTGCAGCACAGACACAGACTGTAGTACAGACACAGACTGTAGTACAGACACAAGCTGCAGCACAGACACAGACTGTAGTACAGACACAGACTGTAGTACAGACACAGACTGCAGCACAGACACAGACTGCAGCACAGACACAGGCTGCAGCACAGACTGTAGTACAGACACAAGCTGCAGCACAGACACAGACTGCAGCACAGACAGAGACTGTAGTACAGACACAGACTGCAGCACAGACACAGACTGCAGCACAGACACAGACTGTAGTACAGGCACAGACTGTAGCACAGACACAAGCTGCAGCACAGACACAGACTGTAGCACAGACACAGACTGCAGCACAGACTGTAGTACAGACAGACTGCAGCACAGACACAGACTGCAGCACAGACACAGACTGTAGTACAGACACAGACTGTAGTACAGACACAGACTGCAGCACAGACTGTAGTACAGACACAGACTGCAGTACAGACACAGACTGCAGCACAGACACAGACTGCAGCACAGACACAGGCTGCAGCACAGACTGTAGTACAGACACAAGCTGCAGCACAGACACAGACTGTAGTACAGACACAGACTGCAGCACAGACTGTAGTACAGACAGACTGCAGCACAGACACAGACTGCAGCACAGACTGTAGTACAGACACAAGCTGCAGCACAGACACAGACTGTAGTACAGACACAGACTGTAGCACAGACACAAGCTGCAGCACAGACACAGACTGTAGTACAGACACAGACTGCAGCACAGACTGTAGTACAGACACAAGCTGCAGCACAGACACAGACTGTAGTACAGACACAGACTGCAGCACAGACTGTAGTACAGACACAAGCTGCAGCACCTGTGAACCTGAACTATGAGTACTGGAACCCTGGGCCTATAGGTACAGACCTACCCTGTATAGTACAGACTACAGACTACAGCCTGAGGCACAGACTGCAGCACAGACACAGGCTGCAGCACAGACACAGACTGCAGCACAGACTGTAGTACAGACACAAGCTGCAGCACAGACGCAGACTGTAGTACAGAAACAGACTGTAGCACAGACACAGACTGCAGCACAGACTGTAGTACAGACAGACTGCAGCACAGACACAGACTGCAGCACAGACACAAGCTGCAGCACAGACACAGACTGTAGTACAGACACAGACTGCAGCACAGACTGTAGTACAGACAGACTGCAGCACAGACACAGACTGCAGCACAGACACAGACTGTAGTACAGACACAGACTGCAGCACAGACTGTAGTACAGACACAAGCTGCAGCACAGACTGTAGTACAGACACAAGCTGCAGCACAGACACAGCCTGTAGTACAGACACAGACTGTAACACAGACACAGACTGCAGCACAGACACAGACTGCAGTACGGACTGCAGCACAGACAGACTGCAGTACAGACTGCAGCACAGACACAGACTGCAGTACAGACTGCAACACAGACTACAGTACAGACACAGACTGCAGTACAGACTGGGGATGTTTCTCCTCTGTATAGAAGTTTGGTTTTTCTTGAGGCAGGTTGGCTTATGATGAAGCAAAAAGTAAAATGCTCAGAGCAATAAATGGCTGCCAAATATTCCAAACTCTCAGCACATATTTCTCTCTTTTCCATCACCTCACTTCAACATTTTGGACTAAACATCAGCATTTACTGTAAAGAAGTTGTTTGTTGTGTTTTTTCCTAAAGACATATATTTCCTTGTCAGCTCTCCGTCGTTTTCTGAGAGATATCTTCCTTCTCTGCCTTCTGCAGTCCTGAAAACTCCTTTCAAACCCAGAGTCAGCAGAAACCGCTTCACCTAAAGAACTCCGGTTCCCTTTTCACCTGAGTAGTTTGTTAATAATCTCTTGCATTAGTTTCACTTCAGCACTGTTAACAAATGAGCTGGAAGTTATAGTGAAGTGTTCCTCCAGGAGCTCACAAGCTTCACATCAGGTCCTAAATAAAAGTTTAGGAGAGAAACTTTGTGCAAGAACAAATAAATGAATTATTAAACTCCCTACATTATCTACCAGAGCTCACCTACAGTATAAATGATTTTCTCCCCGTGTGTCTTCATTTCTGTTTCCCCCTTACTCAGCAGCAGTTGGCTCTTTGTCTTTAATGTGTATGTGGAGCCACAGAAACAGCAGCCCACTGCAGACCGAACCAGCTTTACAAGTTCTGGTTCTTCCCAGGAGGAACATCTGAGGAGATCCTTCACTTCTAATAGTGCATTATAGATCCAAAGTTAGTCACTTCTTTAATGCAACTCTGCAGCTGGTGCTGGTTTATCTCTCTTTCTTTGACACCTCGAAGCCTCCTACTGTCCAACTGTAACGCTGCACACTGTAACTTGAATACAATGCTGATTATATATACCCACGTTTATTAATACTACGGGACAAGTAGTATAAAAAGTCATACCATTCATAGCACGGTATTATTAATAAATACTGAGCTTTCACTAATGGAATGAGTTACAAATAGTTTTGAATCCCTTGATTCTTTTGAAGGTTTTAAGATATTACTCGAGCACATTGAACGCTGCTTGTTAATCGTGTTTCTTAATGTGTAAAAACCACTCTCTCTGTGTGTGTGTGTGTGTGTGTAAACTGTGTGTTTGTTGTGAACTGTGTGATTTTTATTGTTGTTCACACGTCGAGATTTTGATCTCAGTGAGACTACTTTTTGAAATAAATATGGCTGAAGCCAGTGGAGATGCAGTGAGGCAAACAGCACTGAGGATCCAGATGACACCTTATTTTGTGTTTGTTAATGGCCAAATAACCCCAGAGAGCCATATGCTCAGTGTAGCCTCTGCGAGGACTGGTTTCATCCTGTTTGCATTGGCTACCAAAGTATGGAAGACACTGCTGCCATATCCCCATGGTACTGTCCTCCCTGTAGCACAGATACCAAGGCAACAGACTCTGGACAAAAGCACAAGATAAAGAGGAAGTTATCCTTTGGAAGAGACCTGCCATCTTGCCCCCAAGAGTTTTCGGTCAGCCTGACGAGGGAGGAGTGGTCTGCAATTCAACCGGATGATAGGGAGGGATACAGAGTGTTGAAGAAAGGTTGGACTAACCTTGTCACCCGTAAAACAGGCACCGTGAACCAATGTTGGGTCCTTTCATTCAAGAGAAATAAAATAAAATGCATTCAGAGTCAAAAGGCTACAAGGCTTCATTGGAGGAGGTAAGGCTGTACCAGCTGTGTGCTTTAACTTGCAGAAGATCCTAATATTATGAAAGGTGAAATAAATGTTCATGTCACAGTCCAGGGAAAGGTCTGGCACAAACACAACACTGTCGGCAACCTGAGCGCCACAGACTCAAAGGAAAACTTACTCCCATGCTTGCCAGTGCAGATGAAGATACGTTGAAGAGAAATTCCAAAAAGAGGGAAGACATGTACTACATGAGCTCCTAGATTTGCTTATTTTTGTCATTTTATATTGAGGAGAACAAAGTAAAAATGTGGACAACTTAAAGACAAGATCAAGGACAACAGGAGAGTCAAACTGGACAAGAGGAAAAACGAGAAAACATGCAGGAGCTAGTTGCTAGGAGAGAGGAAACAGGTACTCAAAAGGGAGTGAGTTGGCCTACGAATAAATGAATAAACTACTTGATAAATACGTAAATAAAAGTAAAGACACAATTCATGCACGCTTTGTTGATTTCCAAAAAGCTTTTGTTTCAGTCGGGCATGAGGGATGAGTTCCACAAAAAACTTCTGCTCTGCTGTGAAGGAACTCAAAGAGAAGTCAAAAAGAGCTTCTTATACCAGCAAGCTCTCAGTTCAAATCCAAATTACAATTAGGACATGGCTCCGAATATTTCAGTCAGGCAGAGAATCGATTGCATTGTTTGGCTGTGAGGCTACAAAACGACCAGGCAAAACCCCAAACTCGACCCGGCCTGTTACCATTATAAAGCCTGAACATAGAAAGAAGCCCCCTCAGCCAACTGGTCCTGAGGCCGGCTGACCTTTCACCTTCTGACATCACAAACCCCAGCCAGCTTCGGGGCAGCTACACTAGAGCTAACCACATTATAACTGAAGAAGAAGACAAATACATCACACGCTCACAACCCAAACTGCAAACATATTTGGCCATAAACAGACAGTACAGCAGGGACACTCAACATGCTCTGCCAGTTAATAACCAGATATTAATAATATTTATCGGATATCTTGCTGAAGCTAGCATGTTTGACTCGTGATTGCGCCTGATATTAGCCACCTGCATACAGCAGTTATCATTTAGCAAATTAAACACAGGTTTGGTGTGAGGCGGCAAAATAAAGGCAAATTCATCCGTCCAGTTTTCTTAACAATTGCTTGGATAGGGATGTGTTCGTGGAGTGCTTTGAAATTCAACAAAAGCAGGATGTGGAAAAGCTCCAAAATCAAGTAATTCATGTGTTCATCACTTTAATGTTGCAGCTGTAAAGGTGGAGCTACTTTTAATCACTTTATATTCTGCTGGTAGATTAATCTATAAAAATGCATCATCATTTATTAGTTGATTTATATTTTGTTTTAATAATCTGAATCTGCAAAGTAACTTGTAACTAGGCCATGGCTGTCAAATGAATGTAGTGCAGTAGAAGTATAAAGCAGCACAAAATGTAAATACTCAAGTAAAGTACAAGTACCTCCAGTACAGTACTTGAGTAAATGTACTTAGTAGTTAACAGTTTCCCCATCACATCCTCCTCCGGGCTCTGAAACCCTTTCTGCTGTCTGAAGGCGCGCTCCATCTAAATGGAAACACTCAACAGCTGAAGGCAGTTATTTACCCAACAGTATGACGAAGAGCTGCATTTACACTAAAATAACAGACAAAATGCACTCACTTTGTATGTTGGTGGTTTATAGGAGCTTCCATATAACATGTTGGAGTTTTTATTTTATAAGCTGCTTTTAATGTGAATTAGCCAGCATCAAGAGGGAAATGAGCATAAAATGGATCCATTTATTTGATATTAGTGGTCCGTTGAAGAGGTTATATGAAGAGGTTATATACCTTTTTGACACTTTTGATCAACCCTGAAGTTGTTTGCTAGCTCAAAAAAACATTCTTAACTTTGTTCGATCAGCTCAATACTTTGTGTCTTTTCCTAATTTTAGGAGAATTTCTTATAGACCTGATTTTGAAAGTTACAGAAAATGACTCATTACTTCAGTTTGCAGTCTAAATACTACAGACCTTTATCTGATCTCTCCCAAAATACCAATAAATCTATATGGATTCTATTATTGGAGTTTTGTTTGTGTTCTCTGGTGTCACTAAGAGCTCACATGAGGAAATGTGTAAAAATTGATTATGAGACTGATTAGTATTATCAGAAACACACCTCAGCTGCTTTGCAACTGCTTCTGTCTGTCTCATTGATCAGGGAAAACCATGTTACCATGGTTACCAAATGATTTGCATCATCATTTATACAGATCTGTCCCTTCCTGAACAGTTCACAATCAGCTGATTTATTTAAAGCAGTTTAGCTTTTGAATTTATCACAGATCTACCGTCGTAAAATCCTGCAGTTGGTCTGTTCGCTTTCACCCCACAAAGAGTCCACCTGGAACCAGACTGAGACCCTCCTTTTCAGGCAGTCTCGGTCTGGTTGTTTGGTCCACACCAGAGTTCATTTAACCAAACCAAACAGGTCAGAGGTTAAAATAAGAGGTCTAACGGGGAATTAAACCTCTGGTGTCTAACATAAGTAACATCACTCTGGATAACATACTGCACATTTATCTGTCTGGGAATGACAGGAATGTATATTTGTCCATACATAGCGCATATAACATATAAAATGACATATTTCCTTATTTGGTGTAATAACAATGCTTTATGATCTCCTCCTTCACCAAATGTTCAACTCCAGTTTGCGTCAAAGTGAAGGGTTACTACTCCAACACTTTTCTTCAGTCAGCAGAAAAGAAAAAATATATTTAAAGGGAAGAAATGGCTGAGTTTATTATTCTTGGACAAAGATTCATCTGTTCATTTGTTAATTCTTTACAACAACGATAGGCAGTTTCACAATAACTATCTGCAGGTTAGATTGAAGATGTGTTTGGTTTAGTTTATTTACTGGCACAGGTAATAAAACACAAAATATAATGCATTGAAGGGTTAAAAAAGGACTGTGCTGGAAAGATTAAAATATTTATTTTTAAAGATATCTCATCAAAAAAGAAACATTGACAACTAAAAGTAGATTTGATCAATGAAGAAAGAAAGAAAGAAAAGGAAGTCCACAATATTTTAGTAGTCTGCAAATAAGCTTTCAGCTTGAATTTAAAGTTTGTGAGAGAGGAAGATTGTAGTACTGATTTGTGTGGATCAGGAAACAGCTTGAGAAACAAGTTAAACAGTTTAAGGGTTGTTGAAATACATAAATATTTATCTTTATTCATCTAGCTCCCAGACTCAAATATAATGCTAATGCCAATGCTAATATATGAGAGACACAAACTGGGACTAATGCAGCAATAGGGCTGGATAAGAAAGCTTATGAGAGATTGATTCTGTCCAGCAATCTGAAACTGAGCAGCCAAACGATGTAAACCAGCAACAACAACAAAAACAACAGCAGCAACAACAACAAAAACAACAGCAGCAACAACAACAAAAACAACAACAACAACAAAAACAACAGCAGCAACAACAACAGCAGCAGCAACAACAAAAACAACAGCAACAAAAACAAAAACAACAGCAGCAACAACAACAAAAACAAAAACAACAACAGCAGCAACAACAACAAAAACAACAACAACAACAGCAACAAAAACAACATCAGCAACAACAACAAAAACAACAACAACAAAAACAACAGCAACAACAACAACAGCAGCAGCAGCAGCAACAAAAACAACAACAACAGCAGCAGCAACAAAAACAACAACAGCAACAACAGCAACAACAACAACAGCAGCAGCAGCAGCAACAACAACAGCAGACAGAGGAGTCATTGGTAGAATGGTGTTGGTCCTGAAGTCAACATGAGTCGTCTTTGAAGCAACACTCTGAACTTTCTACTTTAAATCAGCAAACAGCTGTTTTATCACTCAAACAGGAAGTGCACTGCATCAGAACTAAACGATTTTAGTTGCTGTATTAAAAATGTTGAGCTTACAGGCTCACTTACCCCCTAACAAAGCAGTGAGCAGCAGATGCTGACTATTTCACTCCTCGCTGGCTTTTAGATGGCTGCTGTTCGTTGCGTTCGCTCCCCCATAATCACTTTTTAATGATTTCTGGTGCCGTCGCAGCCGAGAGGCCGAGCTGAGGTCCTGCAGCCTCCAACAGCTGCATGTGGTCCATGTGGGAAAAGATGAGCCACAGCAGGGTCGGACAACTACAGAGATATGGGTCAGACAGACTTACTGCAGTGTGGCACTTACATGGAGTTCACTATTAAAACTGTACACTGACTGACAGTGTGTCCTCACAATCACAGAAAAGTACACTTTAATTTACAAAAGCACGTGTGACTTCATCACATTTGAGCCAGTATTTCATATGATGATGTGGTTTTTGGACATTTGACATGCAAATTTTTATTTCCTCATCTGAAAGCTAAAGTATGTCATTTTTATTTTAGACTATTAGGTATTTTCTTCTATTTATTTATCTTTTCAAAATGTTTCATGTTTAATTTCTTGAAAAAGTCTCACAGTTAATAGTACAGTTAGTTAATACATTGGTGTCTGTGATAATGTGATGTTAGCAGTTATCCTAAATAAGTCCAGCAGTCTGATATTTTACACATTAAGGTCCAAGTTGCATCTGAGGAGGAAGCAGCGCTGACTCAGCAGCTGCTCACTCATCTGACCTCATGATAATTAAAGTTTACACAACATCAGCATTTCAGCTCTGAGCAGCTCAGACATGAAGGCAAAGTATCAACACTCAGAGTCACTGTGAGCTTACAGCAGTGAAGCTGCAGCATTAAAATTACATGATGTGAACGTAAAGAGCAATAAGTTCAGGTGTTTCAGAGGCATTTCAATCAGGAGATGATTTCAAACAAACTCCATTTGGGGTTAATAGTGTTATGGAGGAACCAACTTGTTTAACTGGAGTCTTGGCTCATTGTGGTGAGGTAGGAAGTGGAAGAGACACTAGAACAGCTGACTGGAATATCAAAGCCCCAGTTACGCTCGTCATTTCAAATGTCTCGTATAAAATCCAGATTTGATTTGTTTTGATTGACCTTATTATCAGAATGTTTCTCTGAAATGTCTCGTGTCCCAACACGTTCACTGTTTCACAAACAGAACAAAAGACAAATACTACGAACACACGTTACATCAGACGTTATGAATAAGTGGCTGCAGTTTAGTCCAACCTGCAGGACCCTGAATCTTCTGTTTAATGCAAAAAGCAAATATTCTTCAAATAAAGAAGTTCCCTCCACAAAAAGTCAATGGGATGTTTCCATTGGATTTTGGATTATTGCAGAAAACCAAAGTTTATGATTCTTACACGTTTTGTTCAGCAAGATAATCTTCACACATGAACACCACTTTATGATGTTTGAAGCGTAAAGTCAACCTCCAGCAGTAAAAAGCTGACGTTAGGCTGTAAACCAGCTCCACCGCGGTCACATGACTTCAGCGTCTCCACCACTGAGTGTTACGCTTCCAGGCAAGGCAGGAAAGACCCAAATGCAGGACGCAGGAGACAGACAGGCTTTTAACTGTTTACTGAAGAAAATTAAGTTCTTTACAAAAAGGTTCTTTTAGAGCGCGACGTGACCAACCATGGGAATGGCAACGATCTGGCAACAAGACCAGGGAGACACTGACAATATATACACAAGAGGTAATGGGGAACAGGTGGAAACAATCGGGGCGGGGCAGACAATCACACAGGCGGGAAACACACAAGGACTGGAAGTAAAGGGACCTGAAACGAGAGGGAAGGTTAGACTTTTCAAAATAAAACAGACACGCCAGAACAGGAAACAGAAATATGACAGACATGAACTTAACACAACCGACGAGACATAACACTGAGCTTCCAGCACTGACCTCTTCTACAAAAGCCTTTGGGAAAGTTTGAGTTAGAACAGTTTGCAGTATAAACCCAACGAGGCTGTAAAGGAGGACGAGTGAGTCGATGAGTTTCTGTGTTCGGCGTGATGGCGTTTAATGTCCCCGACAGCCTCTGGAGTCTCATTTAGACTCTTGTTAGCAACCGGCTTTTTTAAGACACGGAGAAGCTTCAGAACTCACCAGTGGAGTATTTACTGACGGATTTTATGTTGCAGAACAAAACGCTTGTGTTAACCACAGACCTTATTTCAGGCATCGAACCAAAAACCCACTGAAGAAACCCACTGACTTCCAGACGAGGGAACAGGAAGAGCTAACATGCTAACATGCTAACTCATTTCAGGGTGTTAGGACTCGTTCCTGACTCATTAATTCACCAGATGCACCTATACTGCTGATATCTAAATCAATCAATGTCATTAATCATCAGAAAGGTGATCAATGATTTCATTCACAGCACTGATATTGAAACAGACAAAGAGCTTCACAACAGAGAATAAAATAAAAAGATCAAATACAGGAAAATAAAATGTTAAATTGAGCACAAAACAAAAATTAAATCAAATTTAAATGTATAAATGTGTCTTTGATTGATTGCTATGAAATCACACAATCTGTTTAGCTTCAGCCTCTCGCCTACATCAGATTGCTCCAGTAAACCCTGTCAATGCTGCTCTGAAGTCTGTCTTTAGAAATACCAGTTTATGTGTGCACATGGTTTCTGTTCGTATGCATCACTTACACATCTGGTGTTCCTGCCGTTTGTCCAGGAGACGTTGGAATGGACTGGAGCTGCTCACGTTAAACTGGGAATTACATGAATGTCAGATGTCGTCAGTTCAAATAGAAATATATATCTAGAGAAATCCAGATCTCCTTCTACAGTAAGCCGCCTCTCCTTCCTCTCAGTGCAGTGTGTCAACCTCTTTGTTCTTTATCCGGGGGAAGTGTCTGGATCCATGTCAGCCATCATCCTGCAGGCTCTCACAGATAACAGGAGCCAGCTTCTCATATGGAACTGTAAAGGTTTAAACACAAAAGCCAGCGAGTTAAACGGAGATAAGGAGCGTCTGAGATATGAAGGAAACCACAGGAAGGAGAGTTCCTCCGTGTGTCGCCGTCTGACAGATGTGTGTTTTCATGTGGGAATTAAACATCAGTGTGGGGAAATGATCCCACAGTCACAATAAGGGTTTCTCCATCTTCGCTATCAACGATGAATTCTTCAGCCAGTTCGACTGAATCTGATTTGAATTTTGTGAGAACGACCAGTTGCATTGGATTTACATCTAACTGCATCTCTGCAGACAAACGTACACATATTTGTAACAAAACTGATGACTGATCAATCTGTTGTCTTTGTTCTAATCCTGTTTGGAAACATCACACCAGTTAACAGAACACAGAGGATCACACCTTTCTAACTCATCTTAACGTTCACGTCATATGTGATGGATGGTGGAGATTTTAACAACTGGTGAACCTTCACATCATCAAGACGGTTGTATACTTAAGCCCAGTTCAGACCAAAGATTCGTGATGAGATGAGGTGAAACGTTCCGGTCTGCAACGTTCTGAAACCTGCCAGTTTACACCAAAGTGACGAGATGAGACAGCGTATTGTTTCCATAGCAACAACTCCTTGTACTTCCGTTGTAACTGCCGGCTTTTCACACGTTTTTTGCACCTATAATTTGTAGCGTCTTAAAATATGAATGACGATTGTGATAGTGAGTTACTTGCTACAGTTGCATTTCTAGTATTGATGTGACGGGAAAAACATAAAAAAACGAGTCACGCAGTGTGCAAAATACTCTGTGACAATCAGGGGGTCTGGTGGCATGGCTGGTAAAATATATATATATATATATATTTATATATATATATATATATATATATATATATATATCATTTATATATATATATATATATATATCATTTTCACTTGTGTTTCCGAGATTTAACTGTTAACTGACCTTGTGAGCTTTTCTGACTCTGAGCTTTTCTAAAAGATTCACAGTTTATACAGTGACATCATGAATAGCAGCGGAACCGCAGTCAGAATGTATTATTGCACTGCAGAATTACAACCGGCACCGGTAACCAGAGACCCCCTCAAAATTTGATTTTGCCGTCTTCGGGGGTCCTAGTTGTTAATTAGGGGGTCCGAGACCCCCCGTATTTCGCACACTGGTGTCACGTCTAATCAGCAGAGAAAACACTAACTATCGAGACAGCATTTCACCAGGGGAACAGCTGATGATAACGCTGTGCTTCTTGGCGACAGCTGAGCTACAGCCCATAGATAGAAGAAGTTACATGACTGACAGTTTTACAAGAGAAAAGATATTCAACAATTAAACTAAATTAAAAGTATCTCCTGACTCTGCCATAACAACTGCAGGCTACTCTATTTTTCTTGCTCTTGCTTTTTCCATTAGTCATTTAGTACATTATTTCATTACTGTATTAATAATCAGTATAATAAAGAAAGTAGGCTATACCTAATTGATGAGAGAGCTATAACAACCAGAGTGTTTGTTATTGCTGATTGGCTGTTAAAACATATGACGTGTCTTACGTTCTAAAACCAGCTGCTGGTGATTTGACAAGCTGAGCTGCAGGCGACGCCATCAGCCGGCTTGAGTCGAGCTGAGACACTGCTGCAATTTTCCCTGCGACGCTCTAAAACGGCTTCGTCTCGTCGCGAATCTTTGGTCTGAACTGGGCTTTACAGGTCAGGTGAGCATTGACATTACAACTCCACATCCATTCAGTTTGAGTTTAATGGCACTGAATAATCATCAGATCTGTAAAAACTGTTTTCTCCTCGCGGTGCGGCCGCAGCAGAAGAGATTAAAAAAACCTCAACCACAGTAATAATCTGACAGTCTCTATTTATATTTTTAACGTTCATTCATGCAAACTGCATGGATGAATCAATGAATATCCAGTGAAACTCTTTACGTGCAGCTTAACATCCTGTCAGTCAGTGTTTCTACATCGTCAGATGTTATAAACAGGAAGCAGAATTCGCTCTCTAACAACATTAAATGAAGAAACTGATGAAGATGAAGATCAGTGGATTCACTGTGAGAAGTTGGGGTGAGCGTCATTAAAGCTTCAATGGCAAACTAAAGTTTTAAAAATGATTCAGTGATGCTTCCTCTCTATCGTAATGTTTTTAACATTACGCTGCACGCCAGCTTCAAAGCATCACACCAGCAGAGACTGCACCTAAACGTGCCGTCATGTCTGAATGAAGCTGTTCCTCAGGTCAACATGTTAATGTGTCCAATACCAAATACCTGCAGAACTAATGACATTCCCATCAGCCTCAGCTGCACTCTGTGTTTACTGCTGATTAGCTAATTCTAGCATGCTAACATGTTAAGCTAAGATGGTGAACATGGTGAACATTATACCTGTTTAGCATGCTAAATCTTTTTTGAGGGTCTAGAGGACAGACTTACTGTACTTCCTCTGAAAAAGGAAAACAACTTGTTGTAATGAACATCAACTGAGAAAGTGACTGCAAACATCATTTACTAACAGTGAATCTTTAATAATGGCAAACCAAGTGTGTGTGTTAGGATGGAAGAGTTATGAAGTGAGAGAATGAAATTGCAACCTTCATCCCTCTGCACCTTCACAGTCCTGATCCAGGTCCTGTTCTCCACAGTCCACCCGGAGCTCCTGCAGGCTGAGCTCTCCCAGCTGACCCGGTCTGTCGGTGGATCTCTGACAGACAGGAAACAGCATGTGAGCAGACACACAGTACACCACAGGGCCTCCCCCTCCCCTCTGTCTGCTCCACAAAGTGACCCTCCAACGCTCCGACACAGTGCTGATCACTCATGTGGTACGAAGTCTGCAGCTTGGTGGGTTAAAGGAACCCTGCGGAGCTTTCTTGTGAGCACACAGTGATGTTTACACTCATCATCACAACACAACCAGCCTCATGCAACAACATTTTAAACCTCTTCTGTCAGGTTAGTTTGGACGAGTTCTCAGTCGGATTCACCAAACTGTCCTAACTGCACAAACGTGTCGTAAATCGCTGGTTTCAGCCTGATGAATGTCACATGCTCATGACGAGGTGAGCGGTCTGGAGATATGATCATTAGCATAGACAACACCCCCCAAATGGCTATATAAGGCCGCCTGTTCTGCTCTGTTTGTGTGACACCAAAGAGTAAAAAGCAGAATTTCAAGTCCTGCTGTCAGAAATTAGCCAACCAACACAGAAGAACTTCAGTCAGCAGTCGTGTCAGAGGAGCTGAACATATGAACACAGCTGCCAGCGACGTGTCATCAGAGCAGAGCGACAATATTCCACAGCAGGTGATGTTACACCTGTCAGGTGTTCTAACAGAGGATGATGCTGGACAGAGACCTGTATACAGACTGAGGCAGCTCTCAGAGGGAGAGAAGTCTCCTACTGAACTGTAGAAATGGCCAAAATATTCCGATAAAACCTAAAAAACCTCTCAGTAAATTGGCAGCTATGATGATGACGATGATACGAAGAGCAGAATATTAACCTTGTATGTGTTTATTTTAGTTATATATTTTATTCTGGCTAATTTCAGTTTCATATTTAAACTCCAGATCCGCTCAGATGAAGGCATAACAGCATTCTCACTCACACAGTTTACCAGCAGCAAACATGGACAGTGCTGATGTTTGAGGGAACAGAGATCCACAGAGACCAGACTAGGTTTCAAACAGAGGAAGCTTTAATAGACCTTAGACCTCCAGATTTCTCACCAGGATGTGCAGATGAATTTGAGTCCCACTTTCTTGTCAGTTCTCAGTTTTGCAACAGTTTTAACCTGAAACTTTACATATTTTGAAACTTTCATTGTTGCCTCCTCCACCACACTTCTTTGCTGCCTTTTGCTGTGCATTGCTGTTTCTTGGTGCTTTACCACCCCACTAATTGTGAAAAATCAGAGTTTGTAGAATCTTACAAAAAACAACCCTGAGCTGACCTTTAATTCAACGAGTTAAATGAGAAACCGTTTGTTCTTTCTTCATCCACATTTCATCTTCACGTTGTGTTGTCGTGCTTCAGTGTTACTTCATCTCCTCTCCTATTGTGAGATGTAAACAAGTCATATGAACACCGAAGGCGATGTTAAATTAAAGGTGCAACTCTTTCTCAACCATGAAGCTGTATCTGAGGGGGATGAAGCTGAATGAAACACTGAGAAGACAGCCAGGGCAACAGTCTGATGTGTCTGTAAATCCCAGAGAACAAACCATGATTCACAGGTTTACAGGGAAAAGATTTCATTTCAGCTACATTTGCATTGATGAGAACGCGTTTTTAGTTTTGAGTTTTGAGTTCTTACAGCCATTTATGGGCAAATGATGTCACTTTAAACAAATGATTGAAATATATAAACATACACACTTAAAAGAGGAAAATGTGAAATAAACAGCAGATCACATAGTTATGTTTACACCTCATTAAGCCATAAAATAAAACCACAATCTGTCGACCAGTTAAACCCTCTGAGAGCACCATCAGCCTGAAGAACGGACGCACAGAAAAACACAACAACCAGATCAATGAAACTTCTTCTTCGTCTTATGACCCCCGTTCAGCTGGACCTTCAGTCCTCACGTTTCATCCAAATTTAGCTCAGAGTTTAACTGAACTTCCAGAAACTCATGAACAGAAAAACCTTGCTGCTTGTTAATGTTGCTGACATCATTAGTATGCTGATGTTAGCATTTAGCTAAAATCAATGTAATATCAATGCTAACATGCTAATGTTTAGCAGGTATAATATTTATCATGGCTACGGGTCTTTTCTTGCTGAGGACGGTTCCTCACTGAGGAAATGACCTGGAAGGATCTGAGTGGCCAGTCCTCTAAATGCTAAGGAAAGGTGCTTCAGTGCTTCCTTCCTTCCTTCCTTCCTTCCTTCTCTCCTTTAGCAGAGAGAACACTGGATCGTCCTTTACCAAAGGAAAGGAGACAAAGCCGTCCCACAATTCCTTGCGGCAGCAACACGGCAGACCCATGTCAGTAACATAATCACGGAGGCTAGTGTGAGAGCAGTGGGATTATCACGAAGTCTCCTTCGCATCTTTCCTCGACCTCATGACGTTTTCCATCGAGGTCACGGAAAGTGTTCAGGAAAAGACAGAGGACGCCATTTTTATGACAATCCGACCGCAGCCCAAGAGTCTGCAGCCATGCTAGCAGCTCTGTGAGGCTGTACTTAGCATTTAGCTCACTGTGCCTGACATCAGCATGCTAACATGCTCACAGTGACGATGCTAACATGCTGATGTTTAGCAGGTATAATGTTCACCATGTTCACCATATTAGTTTAGCATGTTAGCATGCTAACATTAGCTAGTTAGCAGTAAACACAGAGCAGCTGAGGCTGATGGGAATGTCTGTAGTTCTGCAGGTATTTGGTCATAAACCAAAGTGTTGGACACATTAACATGTCGACCTGATGGTGGCGCTAGATGAAAAGTCAGAGGATCAGCAGAGTTATTACAGTTCATCCTGAGGGGAACATGAACGATGAACCACATTTCATCACAGTCCATCCCATAATAGTTGTTGCATTGCTAAAAATATAAATAATGTATAAACACATTTGAACAAAATGTGAATTTTTTTCTGTTTTAACTGGCACGTTTTTCTTTTTCTTTTAGCTGTCTCTGTGTATCACCCTGTGCTGCAGTCATCCAGCTGGGAATATGTGGACCCTATTTTGTAGTCAGAACATGGGGATCCAGGAGATCAAAGCCTGGACCAAAATACATCAGCTGCCGTCCCCCATACAGGGGCTCAGTGTGGTGCCTTATCTGGGCCAAGAAGGGAAAAGTTGTTTCCACCTCGTGAACTGCAGCCTGAGCTGTGCAAGAAAATACAAGAATATTTATCTGTAGATATCTGTAGTCGGCAGCTGCATGATGCATCCTCAGCAGCAGCTCACTGAGGTGGTCCAGTGTGAAACCTACATACAGTCTGCACGTCTGAATATATTATAGAATCACCAGACAAGAGAAGAAGAGATGCTGTGGTCTGGATGTAGGTCGGTTTAATAGTGGTGGTGGTTGGGGGGTTTAATGGCAAAGTAGCCAAACATCAAGAATCTGATGTAACATGATGTTCTTAAGTGGAAACACCAGTCACCAAAAATGAAAGTGGTCATGATCTCTTCATATTTTCTGATATTATTTATTTAGTATAGTTTTGCTTTACTTTATTCATCAATGCTGTTTTCTGGCCTTGAACCTACATGTGATGAGTCTGTAATCAATGTTTGTTTCATCAGGTCAACATGTTAATGTGTCCAACACTTTGGTTTATGACCAAACACCTGCAGAACTACAGACATTCAGCCATTAAACACTGATGAAACTCAGAGATGTTACTTTCAGTTTTTGATGGTTTTATTTTCCTTCTATTGTCGATCTTTTCACATGTTGATCCGAAATCAGCAACGTTATAGAAAGTCTGAACCCAAACTGAGACGTCCACCTTAAAGCTGAGCTGTCCACCTTAAATAGAGCGACTCCTCCTCTGACTAAATGACTAACAGCAGAATTCAGCTGATGAAACTGAATGAAACACTTTGACAGACAGAATCATCTCGGCTTCATTACATCAAATAGAAACTTGTTCATATATTTTGGATCATTTCAAACATATTTTACATATTGAAACATTTCATAAATGTAATTTAACACTGATTTGAATGTTTGGAAACTTTAGAATCTGGACTAGAATTTAAACTAAAGTTTGTTGGATCTGAACAATGATTGGTCGCTCAAACATGCAGTTATTGATCAGCTGATTCTTTGTTCTGGATCTGGATCCTCAGCAGCTTCCACAAAGTGGCTGCTGGTCTTCATGGCTCCACACACACACAAGTCCAAATAATAAAACCTGAACAACTATTTCAATGACACAGCATCGCTAAGAAAGAAAAGGCTGAACCAACCAAACACAAAGATCAGAAACTAAGTGAAATCATTTTACATCTGAAAAGGAAGATAATAGAAACAAAAAGTCAAAGTAAAAAACAAAAAGAAAATCAAAGCAATAAAAAACAACAGGTGAAACCAAAGTGAACATATCTTTGGAATAATGAGACAGCAGGAGGACAGGTGCAGCTTAACAGGTTCAACTCAGAGACTTTTGAAGAAATAAACCTCATCATGAATATAATCCTCCTCTTTATCTCCAACTGCTCTGTTCCACTGTCACACAGATCTTCACTGATGAGATCTTCACTTCTTCCACAGTGTCAATGAATGGAAACATCCTCTCAGTGAAAGTGTGTGTGATGGTGTGTATGTGTGTGTTAGTATCAGGATCAGAGAACGACAACTTTCCTCTGTTCCAGTCCAGATTCACTCTGATCCTCTTGAACTTCTTCTTCATTTGGAGAACAGTGTCTGGATCTGGTGGTGTCCATGCTGAGTATTTACCTCCACAGAACTGTATTCCCCAGAATCCAGACATTGGGTTTCCCTTCCTCTGGACAGACTCTGCTAACACACCCAGTCTCCAGTATGAACTGTCTCCAACCTGGACATCCCAGCTGTGAGTCCCTGAGTTAAAGCCCTCAGAGCTCAGGACAGACCAGTAACCATCGAACCTCTCTGGATTATCAGGAAGCTGCTGTCTCTCTCCTTGTCTCACACTGGTCAGATCTTCAGACAGGATGAGTCCTGGATGAGCAGTGTTTGGGTCCAGAACCAGAGGAGTGTAGGAGACCATGTCCTTCATCTTGTTCCAGATGTTGAAGGTCAGGTTGCCCAGGTGTTTGGCCTGGTCTATCAGAGCTCCTGAGAGCAGCTGTGGATCCTCCAGCAGGGGGCGCTGCTGGACTCTTTCCACTGCAGCCTTGTAGTTGTGCAGGAATGAGACGTCTTCAGGTCTCAGCTCCTCCTCTGTGGCTCTGATTGTGTCTGAAAGAGCTGCTATCTCTCTGCTCAGAGCCTCCATCTTCTCCTTCATCATCTGACTCTTCTGCTCCTCTTCCTCCCTCAGTGCAGCCATCCTGGCCTCCTCTTCCTCTTCTAGAAACTGGTGAAGCTTCTTAAACTGCTCTTTAATCTGCCTCTCTGTGTGTCGGGCCTGAACCTTCATGTGTTCTGCTGTTTGATCAAACTTCACTTTAACTTGTTCAGAAACCTTTAACTTCTCCTTTAAGGGCTCCAGAGTTTCCTGAAGTTCCTTCTTGTGTTGTCGTGCAGCTTCATCGATGGGTCTGAATCTGTGGTTGCTGTGTTTTTCTGAATCTTTGCAGATGTGACACACTGGCTGCTGATGGTCCAGACAGAAGAGTTTGAGTTTCTCAGAGTGCAGACTGCAGAGAGCCTCTGAAGCTCTCTGATCTCTCTCCTGTAAGAAGGCCTCACACAGGTTCTTTAACACCAGGTTACAAGGTGGTCGATTCTTTGAAGACCTTCTCTTACAAACTGGACACTCCTGTGTTGGTTTCTCTCTCCACCAGCTCTTCAGACAGTCTTTACAGAAGCTGTGGCTACATGACAGAACAACAGGATCTCTAAAGACCTCATGACAGACTGGACAGCAGAGACCCTCCTCTGATCTGGAAGCCATTCTGTCTCTGAGTGAAGCTGAAAACACAGCAGACAGCACGTTAAAACAGGAAGTCAGTTGTGTTTCCCCTCCCTGCTGTAGAAAGCTGCCTCAGTTACTTTCACTTTGAGTCTCTGAGTGTTTTTCAGTCAGCAGCAGGTTGCAGTTGAAGTACTTGAGTACTCCCTCCTGTAACTGTCCTCCCTCAGTTGAAGTCACAGCTTTGTAATGAAGGTAAATCTTACCGTCTGTCTGTCTGTCGGTGCGTCTCTTCTCAGTGAGAACTGAACAGAACAAACTGTTTCCTGGTTTGTCTCAGGTGAGTCAGGTGAGGGGTGGAGCTTTGCTTCACCTGTAACACGGGTGTGTCTCATTCCAGAGTATTGATTCATTGCTGGATATGTAGACTGATAGTGTGCAGCAGGCTGTTGCAGCAGCTGTGTTTATGTTCAGAGTAGTTTGAATGTAGTGGAGGAGATGAAATATATACTGTATATATAGAGTGAAAAAGTAGCGCCATCATCAGGTCAACATGTTAATGTGTCCAACACTTTGGTTTGTGACCAAATACCTGCAGAACTACTGACATTCCCATCAGCCTCAGCTGCTCTCTGTGTTTATTTGCTAAAAAGCTAATATTAGCATGCTAACATGCTAAACTAAGTGCATAAGTGCATTCACACTGGTAAGTACGGCAAAATGCAGTGTACTATGAGTACCCAGATGGTGTTCACAAAACGGCCAGAAAGTTGAGTGAGGAGCGCTGCTCACTTCTCACCCTCAACGGTCGCCATCTTGGCCACGTAGCAGAAGGGGGGGGGGCACCAACGTATGAAAATGGCGGCCGCGGATGTTACAGCAAAAAGTAAAAGCACGTTAGTTTTTTATTCATTTTTAATATAAATGAACTGAAGTCAAGTGAGCAACTGTGCTGGCAGATATTTCGGCGTGCGGCAGTCACGGTAAATGTTGGTGATAAAGCTCCGCCTGCTGCAATCTGTCATTAAAAAGAAGAAGAAGACGAGGTCAAAGGTTGCGATCGATCAACAGCAGTATTGGATCTGAGACGACACTACCCTGTCAAAATGAACGCACTACAGTCAGTACATACTGTAGTGTACACAGTGTACTGACGGGAGTACGAGATCTGAGACGCAGCTCTGGACAGTGAACATTGTAAACATAGTTTTAGTTAGCATTTAGCTCAAAGAGCCTCACAGAGCTGCTAGCGTGGCTGCTTTTTACAAACTTATTGAAAATATGTTTGCATCTCATTTATGATTGATTTGAAACACTGTGGTTGTACTTTACTCGCTTTAATTACTGTATGAAACACATCTTCTCTTTATTCTCTGTGTGTTTTTAGTTCTCCATGATCTTTTATTTAACTTGTGTAAAGTTCCTATAAAGAAAATGTATTTCTTTCATTCATGACAGACAGTATATAAGCAGAAGGAGAACTGTTGCTTCACAGACTGACATTTACAAACAAGTAAAACTGATTTTAGTAGTAACGAGTCGTCTCAGAGAGTAATTCGTTCTTTTTGGCTGCGCCTGCGCAACAATAATAATGCATGAGTTTTGTTTTTCTCACCTGACAGCTACACAGGCTCAGTATTGGACAGAAATGAGTTGCCCCCCTTTTCTCTCCACCCTTTTTCCTAAAAACAACCTATCATTGCTTTGTACATAATGGTGTCGTATCTTCTAAAGTTGGGATGCTCCAGCCTCCAGACAGGCATATTCTTTACACCATTATTTCTGGGGATTTCCAGACTATATATTTTAAAATCTTTATGACTTTCTGGTCACATGCTAGTGCAAACACAATTTCTTTATTCATGCAAACCTAACATTTAGATATGGATACAATTGATATGCTGAGTACACTGATTATCATTTTACTATTTTATAATACAGAGCACTTTCTAATGAAAACTTATTGCAACACACACCTGATGGGATGGAAAAGAGGTGTGAGCAGCAGCAGATTGTCTTTCCCCCTGATGAGGGAACGAAAGGAGAGAATCAACGTCCTGATGCATCACAGCAGCACAGACAGATCTGAGAGGGAGAAAACATCTGTCCACATGAAGCATGAAATTCATCTTAAGATATCCATTAACTAATATCTGTACCACAGGTGTGTAGAGTTGGGCTAAAGATTTAATGTACTTTCTTTTAAAATGTTTTATGACAAGTGGTGGTGAGGTCTGGCATCTGGAAGCAGTTGGTTTTGTATTTACAGTGAGTAACCACCTGTTTCTAGACTTTTCTAGACACCATTTCTGTTTCTTTCCATAAGAAATGTGAAGGTACGTCACGCCATGTTGCGTGATGGGACGGGGGCGCCATCTTGTGAGGAACACGCTCTGTTTCCTGCACCAGCTACGGTGGTTACCTGCTTACCTTTTGTAATGCCAAGCAATGGTATTTGGACAAACTAAGCACGTTAAACAACATAGATTACAGACCCTGAATAACTACCTCCACTCACACACCCGGACATTGTAAACTATCTTGTTTTTGGACTGAGTGCACACACTTTGTGTGAGTTTTAAAAGATACGAATCCCTAAAAGATTTGCTGTAGTCTTGGACCTTGTTAAAAACGTGGGGTTTTCTTCTTACGTGGAGTAGAACTGGATGGAGACATGATTTTACAGGTTAGACCTACACCTTTAGGTTTGTATGCAGGGTCCCACGGTTACCCAAAATTCAACACGACGTGACGTCAACTTCACTTTCTCTGTAAGGTCAAGGTGTTCAGTATTACAGTATTTGTAAACAACAATACTTGACCCCCAGGAGCCCAAAGATGAAATAGTCTTATTTAAATCCAACAAGACAGAAACACACACACCTCACTCTGCTGTGGTTAACAGTGCTGTATAAAGTGTAATGTCAGCACTACTTTTTATGACTGAGTTCAGTTTAGTTCTATAAAGCATTCCTGATTAGTTTAAATGTAATATATTATTACTCTGCTGTTAAAATGGCATTGCATCTGGTGAACAGCACATACTGACTTGTTTAGGACTCGGGACTTGAGTGCAAAGACTTGAGACTTACTTGTGACTTGCAAAACAATGACTTGGTCGCACCTCTGGTATTTGGTTTCCTTTATTTAGCTGAATAAATTAGAATCTTAGATTTTTTGATATTTTAATGAAAGGGTCTGTTTTCTGAGAATAAAAACTTGCAAATGGCTCAACATCGATACTTAAAGCTTCAGGCCTCTGTGTGTTTGTGAACTTTGTGTTGTTCTGAGGCTGAGAGACGAAGCCTGACTGCAGTGTGTATTCCTGGTTGATCATTCGGCCTGTGTGAAGAAGACCTGGCTGTGTCCTCTCTCCCGCTCGGTCACATATGAAACATGGTGTTGAGTAATGCTGTTCTGAATCACTGAAATACTTTTAACTCAACTTTTTCCTGTTGGCCCTTATCAGTGTTAAATATCAGAGCTCCAGTTGGCAGGAAAATTGGGTGAGGACTCTGGATGTTTTTGAAGTAAGTTCAAAAGTTTTTTAGGGGCAAAAAGTAAAGCAGCAGAGTGGATGTAAAGGGGAAATAAAATCCATTGCTATGCCAGCTTTCACAGTGTCTAGTTTAATGTGAGGGTCGGAGACACACTCGATCATCGTGGGGAGGAAAGCTCACAGTACGCTGTGTTGGGAAGCATTAAACGTGTACATACACAGAAACACACACACACCAGCTGTGCAGAGTCTCTGATCGTTGGTCACTGAGCTGAGGTTATTATCTCTCTGCATCACTCACATAAAAACACCAAAAACATGAGAAAGGTCGTCTTGTTTTCTAGTCAGGAATTAGTAAGATTAAAGGGCCAACATGTTCATTTAATGTTCATGTTTACGGGGGTGTATGTCACTAAAAGCTCCAGTAAATGCTGCAGTGGAGTTTGAAATGTAAGAAAAGATAGCTTCCTCATGCTAGCTGCCTGTGAGGTCCCTGAGGTCTGGAGCTTGATAACTTTCACAGGATACTCTTTTTTTTGATGTTTTTGTGAATGAAAGTGATGTTTTTAGCCAACTGACATCATTTTAAGTCCTCTGTGGATATGAAGGCTCCATCCACACTAATACGTCTTAAAACTCATATCTTCTGCTGCGTTTACTCCCAGCGTCCACACGACTCTGGTGTTTTATAACCTCTAAAACTGAGACCTTTTAAAACGCTGCTGACTGTTTTAGTTTGAAAACTCCGGGATGGAAACGGAGACGTTTTAAAACGATGACGCAGACGCCCACGTTCACTTCCCGATTGGGTCTTATCAGCCACGACGTGTCCTTCTGTGATTCGTCACGCCAATATCACGTGATCCCTTCCAGCCTCGACCCCCAGCGGTTAATTCAACATTAATAATGAATCACAGCACTTCCTGTCAGTAACAGTTCCACCTGGTCGTCGGTCCAAGCAGAGAAATCTCTGCTCTGACTTTTCTCCTTCGCTGTTCTTCATTCGTAGTATTTCCTGCAGCTAACTAACCGACCAACCACAGAGCAGACAATCTGCTTCCTGTTTACACCGACACGAGCATGACCAGTGCACGTGAATGGTCACTTGATATGCGTTTCCAGGCGTGTAGTATGGACGGAGATTATTTGTGAAACGGTGATAAAACGCTCGTGTGGACGGAGATCGAATTCCTTTTAAAATGAAAACATGTCGGTGTGGGTGGAGCCTCAGTCTTGGGACAGCTGTAATGAAATGCGAAAATAAAAGTGAGTAAAAAATATACTCTTAAAGTCGGGGGTGGGGGGGTTACGTGACGGTCTACTTCTTGGCCTGGAGCAGTAACCTCCTGGAGTTTCTGCTACCAACTGCTCAGAGCCAAGAAACAGCAGTGTCAAACTGCAAACTGACGTTTTTATACTTTGCTTTTTGTTCAAATTCAACAAACGAGATATATTGTGTTAATCAGTGAGCTGTAGAGATGCTGGCTGGCTGGATTTTGTTACCTGATGGTAACAAACTGTTGGTGGTTTGGAAAATAGTTTACAGACTGATCTGATATAAGAACTTAAAATGGCCTCTTTCATGCTGCAGTCTCTTAATTCAGACTCGTGTCGTGTTGAAAGTGATTCAGAAGAGTTTCAGGTTCGACCTCATAACATAACATAACATAACATAACATAACATAACATAACATAACACAACAAGTGACTCAGGTGTTGATTCAGACGTGAGGCCGACATGTTAAATTATTAAAGTAAAGGGGGTGCAGGTCTGAAGGGGGCTTGGGAGACCTGCTTCCAGGGTGTTTACTGGGGGAACATGTTTTGTCAAACACAGCACACTAGCACGGGCAGAAGATTCACATTTATTTTTATTCATTCAGTCACCAGAAGTCAGTCAGTCAGCAGGACCCTGAGGACGTGGACTTCCTTCTGAACACCCTAATTCCCTCCTGACTCGGTCTCTAAATACAAGTTGCGTCACCTCCCATGCTGCACTAACACTGACCTGATTCGAAGTATTTACCAGTCAGTTAGTAATACTCTGTAATTCCCCTCCAGCTTGTCTGAGGGAAAACATCAGAGGCTTTAAGCCGGTTAGCAGCAGACCCTCAGTCACATTTCTTCTCCTGTGAAAACATGAACATTTAATGAACAGATGAAGCTGTAAAGACTTGAGTCTTAATTAAATTATATTTGACACGTAGAAAGACCTCGCACAGACAATAAGTCAGTAAATAACACCTAAATAGATGCTGCATTAAAGTCAAACTGAAGTCTTTGTGTAAGGACATAAAACTACAATGATAAGACAGGATGTTTTTCCATTTTTCAAACGAGGAGTATTTATATTTATATAAACAGAAGATAGTTATTTATATGTATATATGTATGTAACTGTCTTCCATGTGCTTTACCATAAAATTATAAAACCTAAAATATAGATTTTATTATTTTTGTAACCCAAAAAACGTAGTTCACAGAATGTTTTGAGCCCTGAGTAGTGTCTGCAGGTATTCATTCCAGGCTGCATACAGCCCAAACAACCTTCAGTAAGGCAGTCTGCATGCAGCCCAGTCAGGGAGGGGGACTATCACACCCAGAAATTAATCAAACTTACATTTCTTCTGTTTATTAGAATCTTGGCCAAATAATGACATGTATAACAATTAAATGAATTCATCGTCTTTGTGCTGTGGTTTGGATTTAGAGCTGTAAGACTCTGTGAGTTATCCTACTGTCAAAGTCTAACAGAGATAAAAGAAATCTCTCTCAGTCAGCGCAACACTCTCGTCTGCATGAAATCATTTCAGCTCCATATTTACCTCCACCGTCCAGCCATATCTCACACTCACTAAGCTCACACTTAATATGGCTGCCAGCACCAGCACACTCACATTAACTTCATAATAAACTCCTTTATGAATAGCTGATATCTCTCTCCATTTTATATATGTATATCATCCATCCATCCATCCATCCATCCATCCATCCATCCATCCACACACACACACACACACACACACACACACACACACACACTGTGTATGAGTGCCAGAATCTCATATGTCACACAAGCACATACCATACACCAGCCTGGCCTGCGTTGTCATGGTGACTGCAGCTCCTTTTGATGGTGGACTCTCTGGAAATTGAAGAAGAGAAAAGGGTGACATACTTACTGACCTATGGATGTTCACATGAGTGTGTGCACTGAATGGGTACTTTACTCTGAAAACATTGTGTTAGGGCTCCAGGCTGCCATGGAGACGGCATGAAACCTCTGCCTGTAGGCGGCGCTAAGGAACACATAGCATCGCCGGCTTCATCAAGCTGTTCAAGAGGGACACGCCGTCTTTTAGGTAACGTTCCTCGTGGCTTCATAGTGTGCTGCAGAGATGAGGTGTTTCTATAGTCCAAACAGGAAGTTAGCATTGCCCTGGTTAAATTAAATCAAATTAAATCAAAAAAGGAGCAAAACTCAAATATAAGGTTCTTGTCTCTAAAACTCTCCTTTCATTACATTTGTTTATGTATTCTACTAATTTCTTTGTTGTGGTTGAGAACCGTTTCTCGACGGCGTCTTCCTGCTACAACCTGCACATTATTCTATTCATTGGCTCAGGCAGCGCAAGCCATCTGCTCCTATATTCCTTTTGCCAACCTTTCACCTATAGGTGGCATTGTTTTTCTTAGAAACAAAGCAAAACTGACTCTAACACCATTGGATAAAAGTTGTCCAAGGTTGAACCAATAGAGACAGAATGCATTTAAGTCCCGCCCACACCTGGAGGGAAAAACAATCATCGCTCTCCATTAACTTTGTATTGAAGGAGCCTCCTCGTCACTTCAGTCTGCCAGCAAACAACAGAAACGTGCCTAAAAGCTGCTGTGTGGTGGGACGCACCACCAACAGGGTCAAGAACCCAGAACTAAGTTTTTATAAGCTGCCGAACCCAAAAACTGAACCTTTAAGACCGAAGTGGATCCAGACGTGAGGCATCAGCAGGAAGAACGGGAACTCTGTGGATCCTGACACTCAGTGTGTCGACGTGTGCAGCAGCATTTAGTCAGTTTCAGGCTAACTATACTGCTGTAAGCTAAGCTAAAGCAGCGTGTATAGTGGAATGTGGCTGAATCAGAAAGCTCTGCAGTATTGTGTTTGCAGGTGTCTTAGCTAACTACAGTAGCTTAGCTTGAGAAGGGACACTGAGACAGACCCACAGTGTTGAGTTTGTCCTCTCTGGTGGACACGGTGCTAAAATGATCCTGTTATTGTGTTATGTGTTTAGCTAGCTGCAGGCATTTTGTTAGCGTTTCAGCCCTTGGTTGCTGATTGTTTTCCCCTCCGGTGGGTGTGGTTTTCAGTATGACATGATGCTGTGTCTCTGTGGCCCACCTCATGGTCCTGCAGGAGGCTGACAGTCACTGAATCGTCAGCCAAGCCTGATTATGAACCTTGACTCTAACATACTCTGGCATCACGGGTTCTCTGCGACCTCAAGTCAGTACCAGATATATCTGGTTTACAGCATCAGGCTGGGGGGTTGTTACTGTTGTACTCAGCTTCCCAGCCGGGCTGTAAACCCTCTAATGACCACCTCTCCATCCCTCAGCTCAGGCCTCGTCATACCAACAACGTCCTGCATTAGCAGTGACCAGAGAGCCCTCTCGAGTTAAAGTGTAGAGTAATGACAGTCAGCTGGTCTCGCTCCGTCATCAGTCATGGAAGAATCCCACTCTCTCTTTTCTGTGTGCGGTCTTCATCCATCACCAGCAGCCAGTGGGTGCCTGGGCGACATTGTGTTTATGCAACTTAAAGAGCTTTTCTCTGCCCCGCCAAGGTGATGTATCGCCCAGGAGCCCGAAACAGATGATGTGTGCACTTGGAGGATAGGAGGATGGATGAGGGGGCCACAGCCGCCGGCAAGCTGGATGCACCTCGCTGAGGGAATCTGTCGATATTCATGTTAATAACAGAAAAAGGAGTGTTTGGAATGAAATGGGGTTGGCTGATGCTGTGGTTTTGTTGGAAGATTTAAAGGCTTTTACAGGGACTGTGTGGTGTTGGTTTGCTTCATACTGCACAGCGGGAAATCTGTCAATATTAATGTTGATAACAAAAAGAGTGGAATGTGTGGAATGAAAGAGGGCTGCGCGGTGTTTTGGGTATTCAAGTTTTTGGGATGTTGTGAGACACTGAAAGCGACAGCACCGACTGCTGAGGCTGATTTGAGACTTACTGCTGTTTCAGGTGGAACATTTAAAGACTGATTGAGTCCTAAATATTGTTAGTTTGGCTCTAAATAAACTCTAATGTGAAAATGCCTGTGAACATTTTACTGCGAGCTGCAGAAAACAGACAGAAATGTCAATTAACATTTAAATCAACATGTAGTTTGATGTGTTTGAAGGTCATTAATTTAATCACTCATTTATTACAGAATTTAGAAATGTCGGAGGGGTCAACAACATGTCAGAACGGTTTGTTTCTCGTCTCCTACCAACAGTCAACGCTGCCTTCTTTGAACTCTAACTGTGCTCTTTTCCAAACACTAACCATGTCATTTTTGTACCTAAACCTTGAGCAAACCTTAAGCATAGTGTCGATCAGAAAACTCTCAGTCATTTTTATAGCAGTCACTTGTCACATTAGAGAACAACGTATATCAGTTGTTTTGGAAGGTGAATACAAACTAGAGGAGACAGCGCTCCCCTGTGGCCAAAACAAAATGAAATTGCTAAAAAAGAAAAGATCACAGTACCCTCTGAAAACAGTGGTACTGGTTCTGATATGGTGTTGACATTGTGTTAGGTTGCTTTCACCGATAACCTGTTTAAATGTTGGGCTTTAAATGAACAAACTCCGGTGTGCTTTCCTGTTTAGTTTGGTTCGTACAGGCCGCTCCCCGTCGTCTTCCATCTGAACTCTGGCGGGTCGCTTGTGGTCTGGAAGCAAAGCTCAGCTATCACAGGACTTGATGACAGTAAAAATGTGATTTGAGCACAAATTCAAAAGCTAAACTATTAAATCCATCTGCTGATTGTGAACTCTTGTGGGCGACTTATTGGTATCTGTATTGGTGATCATTTGGGAACCAGGAGTGTTAAGCTCGAGTCCTGCTCCTACATGTAGACTGACCTGCTGTCAGTCTGCACAATCTGCTGTTCAAAGAGTTACCCGTCAGTCATGTGACTTCCTGTTTACAGCTCTTGGTTTGTCTGTAAAACGTCAGTGTGAACAAGAACCGGACCAGAACTAAAACACAATGGATCATTGTCTTGCTTGGTCCTGGTGCAACACTGTCACTGCTGCTCCGTCTTGATGGACAGATGAGCATTTCTTCAGACCTTCAGAGGCAGTTTCTGGTACAAACGGACCGACAGCAGATAATTAGTCTGATTTGATTTGGCCCTGACTCCTCGCCGGGTGTCTTCCCCTCTTGCTGAGCTCCTGACTGAGACTAATTGTGTTGTATTGAGACAATATGGCAGCAGAGCAGCAGGATGTCTGACATTTTCATGTGCACACAATACACCTGTAACACTAATAGGCTCAACAAAGAAAACACACATCCAGCTGTCCGACGCCCCCCCACTCGTCTTTGACATGAAATAAAGAAACTAAAGAATGTCCCGATCAGATCAGGTTCTTTTGGCCCTGAGGCCCATCTCACACAGCTGCTCAGTTAGTAAAACAGAATTATATAGAGGGCATGTTACAGCCTCGGTGTGTGTGTGTGTGTGTGTGTGACTGACCTCGTTCAGTCTTCTGCATGCATGTAATTTAAAATCTGTGGCCCCCCCGGTGTGCGACTGTGATTGGACGGGCGCCCAGTCCAGCTCTCCAATCAAGAGGAGGCAATTTCACCAGACAAACTACAATCAGCCAAGTTATCACTGGCTGCAGCTGTGATGTGATGTCTGGATTAAATGACTCCAGTTTTGTCTTAATTGTGAAATTTGAGGCACAGTTCAGCAGCTACGTGTGGACTGGACCAGGTCTAGTTTTTCTGTAAATGTTCCCCACACACTTAAGTGGTTTGGTCAGTGACTGGCGGACTCACCGTGTCCCTCGGGGTTTATGGTTTCATGTGTTAACAGTTTCATATTTTGGGAGGAGAATGAAGCCTAACTTGCTTTACTTCCACTCGACACCCGCACGTTATGTTAGTGTGTCCGGCACTCAAAAGGTGTGCAACACATGATACTTCAAAATCAGAAAAACTCGAAGGCTGGATACATTTAGACCCGGTCCCGACCCGGTCCCGACCCGGGTATACTGAGGCTTCCCAGCACCTGCTTGGATCAGCTCCAATCCCGATCCTTGACTGATTCTGACTCTATTTGCTGAAACCCAGAAGAGCTGTGAGTAGGTCTGGAGACAGGAAACACTTTCTGTTTCTCACATTTCACATCGTTAAATACTTTGAAAGGTTGAGAGAAACAGACTGAGGATCAGTTTGAGTCTTTGAAAAGGTTCAGCTGGTTCTGGAGCATCAGTCCTGATCTGCTTGTCTTTATTATGGCAATGAGGTTTGAAGGACACGAGTGTGTCTCTCCATCCTCTGCACGTCATCCTCTCTCCTTCCCTCCTGCTGTATTCGTCTCCTCTGGGAAGCTTTCAGCTCCTCTCAGTCTTTAACTCGAGCATTTAAAAAAGGAAAAAAGTCAAACGACTAATCTGCTTCTTAAACAGATTCTGTCTGAGCTCCTCTGTGTCGCTCTGCTCTCTCTCTCTTTCACTCGCTCTTCCCAAAATACAGAAGGGGGGGGGGGGGTGGGGGTACAATCCTCTGGCAGGCGAGTTAATAACTTGCTTTGCTCTGGACGCCTTAAATTGGTTTCCATTGACACCTGCTATCTCTCAGCTGATAGCACAGAGGACCTCATCAAGTGCAAAGACACTGATGGTTGGGAGCAGTAGCTGCAGTAACTTCCAGTCCACATATACGCAGCTTTTATTGTTGCCATGTCAAATCCCTGACTTTTGTTCCTCCTCCACTGATGATGTTGCCTTTCAGTTCTGCAGCCCCGTCACTTTTCAGCCGCCCTCGATGCCTTGTTAAGATAAACCAGTTTCCATTCACGCTTTTTAATTGCCTTGACACGAGGTTGGGCTTTTCTCATATTAGACGTTCAAATATTGAAATATTTGTCATTACCGGGCTTCTTTTTTTGTGGGAATAAGGGAAGATAATCCAGAGCAGGGCAGCAGAAGAAGCGACGGACGTCTGCCGAGAGAGAAAAGTACAAAAATGAGAACTAAAGTTAAAAGGTACAGCAACCTCAAAATCATGAATTTGTAGTTTAATGTGTGTTAATGATGTATGTTTGAGTGTCATGCGTTACTGTTAATTGCTCCTTTGTTGTTTCTTTATCAACATTACATTATCTTTATTTCCTGATGCCGGGTTTTAAACCAGTTTCATCGAGGTCCAAACATAAACACTGATCCTCATTTTGTCTGAATGACAATAAGTCATCATGAGGATTTAAGAGAGTGAATTTTACATGAAATGTCGAAAAAACTGATTGTTTAATTGTAATGTGATTCAGTTTACTAACTTTGTCTCAAAAGCCTGAAATAAAGGCAGGATTGAACTAGTATTACTATTACTAGTACTCTGATTCCATTCATACTTGTATGCACGCCACCATGATAAAATCATTCAGTCATTAGTCTAGTTAGTGTCGTCAGAAGGTGACTGGAAAGTGTTGGACAGTTCAGGACTACTGCAGGCTCATTTTTATCCATAAACCTTTAAACCTGAACAGAGACAGAGGCCTGTGAGCAGCACTGGAAACTGTGGAGCTGAGCGGCGGAGCGTTGTGGACTGATTTTCATCTGGTTTCTTGTGAACTCTGAAGCGTTTTCACTTCTGGTTGTTGATCAGACTGACAGTTTATGGCTGTGAGATTCCTTTCTTACCTTTACACTGCCTACACCACGTGGCTTAGTTGTTTCCGCTGCCGTCATTGATGTTATATGAATCTGACTGTAACGCCCGGACCGTGCTTAGTCGATATTCGACCAACCAGATTTTACTCTGCAGCCTCCTCACTGTCAACACTCTCATCCTTTAACCTGAGATCATTAGAGCTGTTTCACACACAAAATCTATTTATATTCACGTCGCTGTTTCCTGACTCAGACACTTTTTCATGAACATTTCACTACTAATACATAACTACTAATAGAAATGATCGTGTGAGGTTTTCAGCTACTTTAATGGTGTAAAGGTAATGTTTAACTTCTTACCTTTCAAACTGAATATAGTTTTAACCATTTACTTCGTCTTTACCAAAAGGATGCTACAGCTTGCGCTAACGAGCGGTGGCCAAGTGACATTATATACTGCGACGTTATGTACTGCATGTATATATTTGACTTACCTAGCTCTGTGTGTTTCTCAGTGACACCTGGTTCAACTCAAGATAATAAGTTATTCAGTTAAACTCCAAACACAAGTTGCTGTCCAGTTGTATGTGTCCATCCTTCTGTTGCACGCTAACCTGCCAAACACAAGGTTAAGAAAAAAGCTTCTCTGCCTGAACATGTCTGTGCAGCAGATTTTATTTCTGCAGTAGTTTAGCTCCTGCAGGCTGCAGCACGGTGGCATTTTAGAAAGATCTTTCCACACAGTGCTTTTAAACTTAATTTAAAAGACTAAATTACCAAGTCCACCAAAACACAGGTCAGGTAGCAAACAAACACTTTAGAACAATAATAATGTCCCCACTGCAAGATAAAAACTGTTGGGTCTCTGTAAATATAAAGAGTCGGTCTAGACCTGCTCTATATGAAAAAGTGCCCTGAGATAACTTTGTTATGATATGGCGCTATATAAATAAAACTGAATTGAATTGAATTGAATATTAAATACAATTTTTTAAATAGTTTCTGCCTCACAGAATACATGTTTATAATAATTTAAAGATCTGATCTTATGGGCTCCTCAATGGGGTCCCTTGATAAGTACACCCCCACCTGCACCCCCATTGACCCTGCTATTTCTAATAATAGGGTGAATTGGTCTGATAGAATACTTTGATAAAGGCTGGTCTCATGGATACATGATGTGGAAGAAATATGATTCTAGATCAAGTTTCTTGTGACTTCCAGTGAATTCTGAGAAAGATGGAGGAAGAAGAAAGTCCTCCTCCTCCTCCTATCCATTCCCACTGTATCCCCTCTGTTGTTTCTTTGTCACGGTATGGTGCAGGGAAAGGACCCAAATGCAGACTAACAGGCAGACTGGTGCAGATAAATGATTTATTTGAAAGTAATGAAACTTACAGGCAGGTGATCCAGGTTCGGGTAACAAAAACTCCTAGGAAAAAACAAAAGGCAAAACAAGGCAACAGACACAAGAAAAGCAGGAAACCAGGACATGACATTCAGAGAACCAGGAAAACTGACAATGAACCAACGAGGAACAAAGGAATAGGACCAGTATATAAAGGGGAGGCGACAACGAGGGAAGCAGACACAGGTGATTCCAATAAAACACAGGTGATCCTAACCCTAACAAACACAGACCAGCATACAATAGACAGATGTGGCTTTAATTCTGTCTCTCTTCTTGTGTGCAGATGGCAGAGAATCTTTCAGTCAGCACTTGACAAAGTAATCAGTGAGCCGCTGGTATTGATCAACAACTCTAACAACCATCCAGTGAATATATCAGTGAGGACTCTGGCAGGGAGGAGGTCACATGATGATTAACAAGACTGGAGAGAAGAAGCAGCTTAATTTTGAAATACTGGAATTCATCCTGTTGAGCGCTCATTAAAATAACTCAATCTGAGAAGGGAACACCGGTCTTTGGTTGGACTGCTGTAGCATAATGCAGCCTGTCATACTGTGTGAGGTGAAAGGGACAGGTGCATGCAGGTGTTAGTTAACAGGACATTATTGTAGTTAGTTAGTTAGCGTAAGCTACTTTCAAACACTTTTGAACAGCAGTTAGTATAAAATCACACTCTTTCTCAGAGTCATAACTCAGTCAGATCTGAAAGCACAGACATGAAACACACATTTCTAGATTCAATGTGATTTACACTCCCAGAGGATATTATTTCTGATGTCCATAATGAATAAATGTCCCTAAATCTGCTAAGAAATCATAGAAAATAATCGCTCCATATAGCTGCAGAAGTTGCCCGAGAATCCTGCTGTTTCTAACTTTTCTTCAGTATCACAGTGATCCAGTGATAGTTGTCTGTACATCCATGATACACTGCAGACAGGAGCTGCTGACAGCTCATTCAACAGCTCACAGCTAACTGTCTGACTCCACAGCAACATTATACTACAACAACAGTGGCAACAGTAACATTTGTTATCATAGCTAAGCAGACAACACAAAGATTTACTAAGCTCTCTGCTGCCATAGAGTCACTGTGTCAGAGTAAACAGTTGCATGCAATTACATTTCCTTCAGTGAAATAAAGAGAAATCATGCTCAGCTTGATTCCAATGAAGACGAACTTTACATAAAGTACATAACATAAAGTCAGTTGTGTTCTTGAACGCTGCCTTAAAGAAACTTATGTTTCCGTCTTCCTCATGACTGTCTCTCCCTGTCGCTGCACAGTTACTCTCACTGTCCCTCCCTCATCCCTCACCCCTGTCTCCTCCTCACCCTCTGTCTGACTGGAAGTAATGAGACAGCAGCATCTTCATCCCGTCTCCTCCTCCTCCTCTGTCTCTGAGCCTCTTTCTGAGTGATAGATAAGAGCGGGTTTGGGGAGGGCCGGCTCTGTGTGGATTCACATAACTAACCTTCAGTGTCCAATTAGATTAGTTGCCGGCAAACCAATTAGTGTTTCTGGGAGGGAGGATGAGATGCCAGAAGTCGTATTAGGGCTCTGATATCCTAGCAGCAGGAAATCATGCTGACAAAGCTCTTCAGTATCCACTGCAGTGGAAAATGCAGTCTGTTTTTTTTTTGCTAGCATAATAATAGAATAAAAGTTTTTGAACTTGGAACAAAAATACAGAGTAGAGAAAATGTGGGTAGAACTGCAAACTTTGGCATTAATTAGTCAGAAGATCTGCAAAGAAGATCTAATTTCTTATCCTGAGAAAACAAGAATCAGTGTCTCAGGTTAATGTATAAAAGCACTTTTCAAGCCTGGAAGTTTACGTGCACCAGACTCCATTGTTCTGAATGCCCATTGTGACACTTTGTTGTGGTGTTGACTCATTTAGGGTCACCTCATCGCGGTCACTTTGTCAGCAGGACATCTCAAAAACAGCATGTACGCAGTAATAATCACAGGGTTAGGATCAATATAGCACCAACACAGTACTGGGTTAACTTTACCCAGTACCAATGGGTAATTCTGACCCCGTGTTAGAGTCACTGTTGGGGTATTTATTTAAACTAAAACCTGGTTATTTTGATGCAGCGTTCCCTTCAGTGTGAATGCTGTCTGTCCGTCTGTCTGTTAACCCTGTGACAGACCGGACACCTGTCTGTCTGTCTGGTTTAATAATATCTTGTCAGTTAGATGCCCTGATTTTTCTAATCTGTAAACCTTTATGTGCCAGTTCATGACCATGTCAGGATAATGTGTATGAGTGTTTTAATCTCCTAGTAACTCAAAGAGCGATGAGTGACAACAACACACACGAGTGACCAGCAGCAGGAGGCCGGTCAGCTTCTCAACAACACAGTGACCTTAACACACTTAATGCAAGCAGCAGGTTTATGGCAGTGCAGGTTAGCAGTTGTTGATGAAGTCACTCAAAGCATTGTTTTTTATTTTGATGACAAAAGAAATTGAGCCCAGAAAGTTGAAAAAGACGTATGTTTGCTGGAGGGATGAACCGGTCATCTCACAGTTAACGGGACGTTCACTCTGCAGCTGACAGTGAACCCTCCTCCCTGGCTCACGGTGTCCGCACAGCAGCTTTAGACAAACGCCTCCAAGTCTCTTGGTATGATGAATGAACCAGCACACCGCTCAGCGCGCCGCTGAAACGTTGGCAAGCCATCATCACGTCAGGAGGACGAGCATCGCGTCAACAACAAGGTCAAAATGTGAGATTCATTCCTGCTAAACAGGACCAGTTCACACAGGGTGGAAGGCAGGAAGTACGGTTTTTATTAATCAGTAATTTTACTTTTTTTAAAAGTATTACACTTTGCTGCATCTTAAGTCACATCAATTACAGAATAAGAACAAAAGTCACAATAAACTGTGTGAGAATGGATCAAAAGAAGGCGTCAAATCGGTAACTGCAGCAGAGAAGAAGCTGCAGGTTTGAGGGCAGGACGGCTGGATGTCTGCAGCCCGGCTTCCTGAAAAAGATGGAGGAAACCAAAGTCAGTCACACAGGACGTCTGGAGGAGCGTCAACAGTCACTACAAACATATCTACAGAGTCACTGAGCATGGAGAGAAATTAGATTTAAAATGGTCACAAATGTGTATCATATGATCTACAACAGAAAAATAAGATTTACAAATGTGTACAAGGATTTGTGCATAATTTCGGGCACTCACTGGAACACGCAGGTGTTCTGATCGAGGGCTGACGAGCTATTCTGTCTTTCCCACTTTCACCGAAAGCCCAGATGTCCCAGCTTTCCACCAGCACTTAAACGCAGCATGCATTTGTGGATGTGTGTGGAGACACACAAACGTAACCTGATCCGTGCACACATTTAACAATCTGTACATACAAAATGTTTTCAGACATTTGTTTGTGCAGGAAGCTTTTTGAAAGCAAGAATGATCAGGTCTGTGAAGTTGAAGTTCAAAATCTGTACGTAAAATATTCAGATTTGGGCGGCTGTGACTCAGGAGGTAGAGCGGGTCATCCATTGATCCCAGGGTTGGCGGTTCAATCCCCGGCTCCTCTTGTCCACATGTTGAAGGGTCCTTGGGCAAGACACTGAACTGTTAGTTGCTCCCGATGGAGGCCAGCACCTTGCCTGGCAGCTCCGTCACCATCAGTGTGTGAATGAGACCAATCTGTAAATCTCTGGGAACCATTAAGGTTGAAAAGCGTTTTATAAGTGAAGTCCATTTACCATGATTATTCAGGTTGTGATGTGTTCCAATTATTTGGTATTTGTGAATACCCAAAACAAATCCTTACACATTTGTAAATCATATTTTCCTTTGCAGATCATGTGATACACATTTGTGACCTCCATACTGTGTGGGTACCTGTGTTGTAGCAGGGGTAGCGGCACTGTGGGGGAGTGAGAATCTCTTGTTCATGTTCGATCGTGTCTGTGAAAGTTAGCTAACATTAGCAGCTACGTTAGCTAGCCAGGCTAAATTATTTTAGAATCCGAGGTCTTCAGCGTCAGTTCAGAGACTAATTTCTGTCAAAATAACAGAACAGGAGACACTCGAACCTGATAAATAATGAACTGAAAACTCTGATTATTAAAACTACAGGCTGTAACTCTCAGGTGAACTCTCCAGTGTCAACTCTGATCCAGCTCAGTGTGACATCTGGAACTAAGATTGGATCATGATCCGCTCACACCTTCAACACTCTGCTTTCATACTGAGTGTAGACTTTTCACTTTTCGCTCTTGTTCACACAAGAGTTTTAAATGATTGTCTTCTGCTTGTTTCATCCTGCAGGTGGAGATTTTAAACAGCAACCAGCACGTATGTGATTAACTGTTGACAACATGTCATGTGAGATTAGTTTACTGCATTTTTTTGGGTGTAGTTACTCTTTAATGCACTTTATCTTGCAGCCTAAAGGTGATCTTTAATTTAGTAGTTCTATCATTAACATCACTACATAACATTTTTCCTTCATTTCCTGTTTTAAAACTAAAACGTTTACTCAGAGTACATTTTTACTGATGTACTTTTTTACTTTTACTGGAGTAAAATATTCTGGTTGTCTTTCCTTCCCTGACTGTTGAAGATAATGTGAGACGGCCGTGTTCAGCAGACGGCTCCGCTCTGCACATTTATTCTACTCATGAAACGCCAACTTATCTCAATGTAGGATTTAATGATTTTTAGAACAGTGCAAGGTGGGTGTGCAAACACCACAGAGTTATCTGTGCTGTGCATTCAGGATCTGTAGATTTTGTTTTATTGATGATATTCAATGAAAAACAAGCTTCTTGGGAATTGAGATCGAGCGGTTCATTTTCTGAAAGTCAGCCGTGCAGTTCAGATATACTTTTTAAATTCCCAAGTTTTTTCAGTGCCCATTTTCTCCACAAAAAGGCACCATGTTAAATCTCAATTGGAGCAAAGAAAAAGAAAATGGAGACGAGACAATTCTTTTCAGGCACATTATGATATTCTACGAATCCTAAAGATCCCACTTTGTTCTGGTGGAGGTCCACGTGAGACGAGGAAGAGTCAAGACACGAGCGCCAAACTGCGTTTCCTCAGAGAATATATATAAAAAAATAACCAAATGTTTTTTTATTTCATGTTGATACATTCTTGAACAACACCACAGAATAGTTGCATGAGTGGCCAAATGTAAATTCTCTCCCACAACATTGGCACATAAGCAGCAAGGGCAACATGAATATAACTAGTACAAACAGTAGAAAACATACATGCTTCCTTTTTTTTTTTAAATATATATTCCTCTTTTTCTCCGTTTCCCGTAGTTTCCAGGAAAATAAGAAACCAATCAAAGCCATATTCTGCTGTGTGAGAAAGAATCAGTGGAGTTCAACGGCAAAGAAACACAAAGAAACTCAAAAACAGTACAATTCAGAGCAGACAGGTGGAATCAACTGTGTCGTGAGAATTTCATTATTTTTAACTTTTTTTTTTGGATTCGGTTTCAACATCGAACATATCAGGCATGCATTGACGACCTCGACATCAACACCTTTTGTTGTATCAGGAGTCCATGAAGTCACCAGATATTCAGCACAGATCCAGTGAAGTCGGGACCAAAGTAGGTTCTTTTTAAGTCTACAACACAGTTAGGGTCATCATCATCATCATCATCATCATACACCTACAAAATACTGGAGAAGTCATCATGTATGTGCACGGGGAGAAGGAACACACATGTTGGGATGGGATGCTTTCATCAGGGGACCACAAACAGTTCAAACAGTTCAAACATAAAGGCCTTTAGAAACACGCCTGGCTTTTTTTTTCTCCTTTTTTTTTGGCTTTGTGTCCTCGCCCAGCTGAGGAATCTGATTTTTACCACGTCAGTGACTAAAGTGAAGATTTTTTGGACTCACAAGTAAAGACACCTATGAACACAAGTCAAATCTCGGATGTTGCGCTTGCTGTCGTCCATGAAAAGTTCACAGCTCAGATTTATTACAAGTTTCAGAGAAAACGAGTGACTTGAGATCCCACAATCACCAGAACACACGACACGTTCAGAGGCTACCTGCTCTCACGTCCTCATTTAATCTTAGATGGTTAAAGCCCCAGAAAACTTGGCTTCCAATCTTAAGTATTTTCTATAACAGAGGTTTTCAAACTGTGAGGCGCCTCCCCCCTTAGGAGGGAGACAGGTGAGGCAAAGACACAGGTGCATGCTGGGGTTGTAAAAACAACAGGAAGTCAACAGGAAGGAGCTGCAGCAGCGACTCACAGCTGATGGAGGAAAATCAAATACTTTTAAGTTACAGGACACTTGATTTAGGCGCTGAACAAAAAACCTCCTTTTTCTTTTGTCACTTGAAGAAAGTTTCACTGTGAAAAATCTGTCCAACACTTCGAGGTCAACAGTTGGCCAATCACTGTCAATCACACATCAGGTGGAGCAGTCGTCCCTAATTGGACCTGATTTTCACCGTGACGAAACACAGCCAACAGGACTTAAAACCCGGCGTCTGAACCAGAGAATAAAGATGATAAAAGTGATGCAGCAGTTTGTGACATTTCTAAGATCTGATGGCAAGACAACACACGTAATTAAATTTCCTAAAGTTCCTCACTCAGTCAAACCTGAACACACAGACACGAAACACACGTTTTCAGATTCAGTGTGACTTAAACTTTTACAGGATATCATTATCTCTGATATCTGATCTCTGTCTATCTTGAATAAACGTCCAGAAACCTGCTGAGAAATCACACAAAAGGAGCTCCTTATAGCTGCAGATATTGCCTGAGAATCCTCCTGTTTCTAACTGTTCTTCAGTATCACAGTGATCCAGTGATAGTTGTCTGTACATCCATGGTCCACTGCAGACCAGAGCTGCTGACAGCTCATTCAGCAATTTGACCCTTTTGAGACTCAGACTTTGAAAACCCCTGAACTGAATAATGACACAGTACTGTACTTATAAAATCTGTAGCCTGCTGTAATCTACAGTGTGTTCATGTTGGATCCCGTCACTCATAGTAAGAAGCTGACTGAATATCTTCAGGATGTCTGGATTTTTGTGCTGAACAACATTTTAGTGGCAAAAATCAGATTCCCGGTGGCAGCGAGAGCAAAGCCCTCGAAATCTCAAAGCGAAGAATATGGCTTTAATAAAAAACAATGTGCATCCAAGAAGCAAGAGCAAAACAGACTCATCATCGTCATAATCACTGTTGTCTTAAAAGGAAAAAGAAATGAAATCAACAACCAAAGGAGGCCAACATAGAAGCATAAAGAATGACACGCGGGCGGACAGGAAGGTTGGAAAACTTGCAGTTTGGAAGTTAAAAGACGAGAGGAGGTGGGCTCCGTGCAGAGGTCACGTCGGGCCGAGACGGCGGCTTAGTTTGACATCAACAGCAGAGAGAGACGCGACGCGGAGCCCCGAGGGCTCTGCCGCCGGTTCACAGCCCCGAGGCTGCGAGACGTCCGCTGACGCATCCATCATCGTCATCTTCATCACCTCACCAACTAAAAGGTTCTTGATTTATTTTTTATTTTCTCAAACACGTCTTGGCTTTCTCACTTCTCACTGACTGAGTGAATGTGTGTGTGTGTGCCCAAAGGAAAGTCCCACGAGGCTTTGCTTCAGCGTCTGAAAGTCTGCGGTGGCCAATGAAGCACGAGACCAAAGAAATTAAACAACAACAACAAAAAACCCTCGTCCTTCCTCGTTTTTCTCCCTTTTCTTGTTTTAAGCCAGCAGGGCAGGAGACCAGACATCTCCAGCTCTCTCTCTCTCTCTCTCCTTCTCAGTCTCTCGTTCGGATGGAGGAATGCTTTTAGATCACAAGGTCGTTGTAGCTCACATATTTCTTCTTTTCTGCCGGACCTGAGCAGGGGAGAAAACGGACAAAGCAAAAATCAGCTTCAGGCCTTGAGGCTGTTACTTTAGGGTGAAGGTTAATGTAAAGTGCTGATCGATGTGAAATGAGACGTAATGACAGATGTAAATGAAGTGATCCCAAAGTCTTTAACTAAGGCCTGAATTATGAACTCTCAAACGTGAGGACAGTGCAGGCTGGTGTCTGTGATGACTGAGCCTCAGTACAAACAGAATCGTCTTCTTTCTTTTATGTAATATAGTGACGTAATGTTTTCTAGGTGTTGAGAGGTCATAACTCAAAAGCATCTGCAGAAGAAGAAAAAACAAAGAAGCTCCAAAGTTGGTGGATACAGATCGGAGAGTCAGCCAATCACAGCATGCCAGCATGAAGGTCTTGTCTGTGTGGAGTTCTGTTATTAAGAAACCAGACTAATCGTATTTCCAGTAATTTAATCCCCTGCTATTGAGTACTCATTAACTACTCTATTACTAATAGAGAGTATTAAATACACTAAACAAGAATTCCTTAAAATGAGCCTTTTGCATCTTATTTTAAGAAATCTCATCAAGTGAAATTCACTCACTGGCAGCCGAATGTGCTCATTTCATGCAAAGAAAGCTCGTATCTAAAATCTTTTCACTTTAATTTGAAAGGGCATTTTTGGGCATTTCCATTTGAAGTATTCCTCAGCTGTTGCTGTGGATTTGGAAGTGTTTAGGTAGACGTCGTCTCTGCAGACGTGGTTCTTCCACCAAAATACTCACCAACTCTCTTCCTGCTAAACGTCCTGCTTGTGCAGCTCAACACCACACAGACGGGCAAAGACACCTTCAGGGTGAAGGCTTGTGCTGCTCGCTGTGCCGGGATGAAAATAAGGCCTTCAGGTGTTAAATGAGCAGGTAGAAGAGGCTTCATCTGTTCCCTTTAGTTATGACCACCTCCCTATCTTCCCCCTGCAGCTGCCCCCCCCTGGTATGGACTTTGTCATAATGTGTCTTCTTCACACAGAAAGCAGTCAGCTCAGAGTGACTGGGTTCAACTGTACCATCAACACCGTGTTACACGTCACGGTGCAGAAAACTGCCAACAAGCTGAAACCGCTGACCGACGGTAACAACACCTCAGAGTTCTGACAGCCGTTTATATCCACTGAGATGAAGAGTAGAACACGTCTGTTCTCTGGAGGTGTTTAGGATGAATGGAGGAAGATGGAGGAAGATTAGTATGCAGTATGAAACTGTCAGATTGGTGTATTTCGCAGTATGCTAGGCCAGGCTTAGCCGATTAAACAACAGCACGGCTAACGGCCGCCAGCGCTGCTACATGCTACATGCAGTATTTTGGCCAAATCAGTACGTGCTGCTGGTACAGTAGGCGGTTTTGAATCCAGCCTGTGTGTTGTCTTCATGCAGTAATAGCTGTTCATGTTAATGCCCATCTGACTTTCTTCTGTTTTGTTATTCTGCACATCAACAGATTTTTCAGGTAACTGGATCTAATTTTTACTTTTTTTGTGTTTCGATAAAAATTTTGGTAATCCAGTTGAGAGATCCGTGTGAGGAACCATTCATTTGTTCGGAGTAAAATATAAAATAGATTTTTCTGATAATCATAAAATCTGGGTTAAGATGCCCCCGGTGACATCCATGATTGAATAACAAAAATACAAAAGACACATGTACCTTTATCTCTGAAAAACAGGTGAAAGGACAGCTGATGCTATAATGCAGAACGTTAGCTTGTAATGGAGTATTTTTACATCATTGTATTGGTACTTTTACTTCTTCCACCACAGAGAAACACTGCTGTTCTAAGAAGTTCTAACATTTAAATGAACTCTTTGCCTTTTAGAAACATGATATTTTATTCAGTGTAACAAGAAACCAATACAAAACAAACACTTGATGAAATATTCATGATGTAAATCATAAAATCTGTAGGTAATTACTCCTGGGGGCACCTTACTGGGAGCAAGACCCCCCTGTAGTTTATTTTTTTGTATTTGCTTTAAGAACTACATTTACTACTCTACAAACTCACTTCCTATAAAACTGGTTTGGTTTATGCACAATCATACAAACCATATTCAAACGCCTCGACCTTCCTCCATCTTCTCCCACATGTGGAACATTTGAATACGACAGACATGTTACTTTTGGGATTATTCTGTTATTTGTCTCAAAAAAGTCTCAAGATTAAAGAAAATAGTTTTAGCTGAATTCATTCGTTGACATCTGGAGCTGAATTTCCACCTTCATTCTTCAAAATAAGATTTAAAGGGCGTCACATATGTGGAGGTGTTAGAAAGGCTAATCCCCACAGAAATGAAAGTAGAAGTATTGCAGGGCAATGCTAAGAAAGAGGGGGAGATTTGGAAGTACTGCTTGTAAAGATTCTTTTTGAGAGCAGCCAGGGCTATATGAGTTTTAAGAGATCTATAGAAGCCTTTGTTGTATAAGGAATCGGCTTTTGGAGAAAGGCAGAGAGGCCTTATAAGAGCAGAATCAGAGAGATTTGGCCTTTGAAGAGCAGGAGAATGGCGAGAGATAGAGGTCTTTGTTGTCGGGGAATCGGCTGTAGGAGCAGAGAGGAAGGAGCAGGAGAGAGGGCCATAAGTGCAGAGAAGAAGAGATGAAGCCATCTTAAGTGACTGAGGGTATTACAGTGGGGTGATGGAGGTGGGGGGGCAGCGGCAGCAGGTGAGGGGAGGCGAGAGAGCGAGACTGAAAAGAGAGAGAGCATTTAAGAAATCGAGTGAGAGGAAGAACCAGTGAACCTGCGGCTGAATGAGCAGAGGCTGCAGGTCGTGGTTCAGGATCGGGCCGGGCCAACAGATGGCTCCGCCGGTCTGCAGGGAGTCATGACCGAGCTGCAGTCTGCCAGCACACCTCCAGTACAGCTGTGCCTTCTCTACCATGAACCGAGTCCGAATAGCAAAACACACTGGGGTCCAGAGTCCCTGCAACGTTCACACCGCTATAACAAACGGGACTGACTGATGAGCCGCGATTATAAAGATCCCACAGGCGGCACCAGAGAGTTTCCCTTATTTATCAGTCAGGCTACAGAACTTAAACACATTTAACGAGGCTAGGCGCAGATTTTCACATTTGAAAATCAATTTCAAGTATCACAAGTCTACTGCTAACACTTCTGATCATTCAAAAGTACCACACATAAACAAGAACAATCACAAAAACACTGAGCGCTCCACTTTCAGTCCAAATTTAGCTCAAATCTTAACCAAATTTATAGAAACTCATGAACAGAAACCCTGACCTGCTGCTGTGTGAACATGAGTTCAGTGGTTGATGGAGGTAAACAGCAGGTGGAGCTGATTCTCCAGTCGCTGCCATTAAACCACCACAGAAGAAGAAGAGGACACAACGAGACAACCTCATTCAAAGAGCTCCAGTCACGTGGAGAACATGATGGAGATACAAGCTTTCTGGTTACAGCCTCCTCATCGCTCCACACACACCTGATATTTTCAGCCCTTCACTCTGACTCACAGGCTTCATGGACGCCAGCATTTATTCATCAAGTCTGCTTCTGCTTTTATTTGTATTTTTTATGCGCAAATTGAAACATGTTGATAACTTCCATAAATAACAGGCTGCTAACATTGCTAACCTCTGGCTAACATTGCTAACAGTCTCTCTCACTTTCATTACTTTCATTACTAGATGCTGAAACTATGCATTTCATCACACTGCTAGCGTACCAAAGCTAACTGAATAACAGTTTACTCAAGTCACATCTCGTGTGACATAACGTGACGTCGTCCAGGTGTTTCCAGTGTGTAGCAGGTTGTTATGGCGTTTGGCCACTATTGGACAGCATCAACAGGAGAAACAGCAGCTGAATAAAACAAATCAGACAGCATTTTGTTTGATGAACGTCTGGTCGTGTCTTGGTGGTGCCACAGCCCCATGTAGCCTACATGTAGCCCCACCATAGCGCCGCCTATGCAGGAGGAGATGAAGGAGGGATTTTCCAGCATGCCACATGCACAGTTTTGCCCTGATGAGTGCAGGAGCAGCAAAACCTGAGGTGTTGGGGTCACATACTGTTATAGTGCCACCCAAAACAGCATGCACGCAGCACCAGGGAAAGACTGTAAATCTGCCACTCAAATAGCCGTATTATGCTCTCCTCATGTAAAAGTTATGAGTCAATTGAAAGATGGTGATAAAGAGCTGTGGAAGTACACTTAACATTCGCTGCACACGCTCCCTCCTCTCTCCCACTAAAATATCTCTCTCTCTCTCTGGCCGGCTCTCTCCCATCTCCTCAAACCTCCGGAAGAAAATGGATCAAGGTCAGGACAGCAAAGCAGGAGTAGAAGATTAATTTGCTCTTACCTCTGATAAATTATGAAATTAGCCTGTCGGGGAGAAAAACATTATTTGGTGAGATGTCCCTGAGAGCCCCGAAGGGAATCCCACTGCGAGGTGGTAATTTGATCACATTGCCATGTAATTTCAATTTGTGCACTTTTTATTTCTAGGAACATTCGGGTTAAAGATTCTTTTCTCCTTTTATTTCAGTTCTGATTTCCTGTAGAGCAAGAGCGCATGTTTTGTGATTTCTTTTTCATTTCAAAGGAAAAAATTCAGCTTTTGAACGCTCGTTCTGCTTTTATAGAAATGCAGGTCTTTGTTATGGAAATGCAGCATGGAAGAAATAAGAAAAATGCTCGGCACCAAAATGGGGTGAACAACACAGAGCTGAATACGGTGATTATATAGACAAAAATTACATGGGATTTGGACAAAACTAGATTTTTATCTCACAGTAAAACTTCATGTGATGCTGTTTTCAAATCATATAAAAGCAAAAATGAAAAAATAAAACATTTGAATGGCTGAATAAGAAATGAGACATACAGCGTATATAGAGTCTCTGTACAGCCCCTGATTAATGACAGCTGAGCAGGTGTCTTTATCCTGCACCTGACACGACCGTGACAGTCTGGGGTTCACGTCCTGAGTCCTGCATGTGGTTAACATTAGTGAAGAGGACTGATGCCGTTAAATGTTAGAGAAAAACTGTGGCTTTGGTTAAATGTTAATAAAGTAAACACTACAGGGTGGAGAAAGATATTCAGCTTACAAGGGAACAACAAATCTTATCTTCTGTGAGTCTGAATCGATTGATAGAATCAAAAACTAGATGTTTATTTTCCTTCATCAGACAGGTGATAGTACAGAGGCAGACAGGAAATGAGGGTGCCTATGTAGTATTGTGCCTGAACGTCCACATTTTGCTCACAAAGAACTAGTTAGTACATTAACCGAAATGGACCATTTCTCGGCTCATTAACTCTCTGGAGTCTAGGTATCACGACGAGCACGGACTCAAGGATGCAGACCCCAGACACAGGAGTACAAAAAGATAAGATTTTATTGCCAAAAAAGGGCAAAAGGCAAAAATCAAAGTTGGAAACCAAAATCAGACTCAGAAAACAAAAAATCACTTCACTAGGAAGGAGCAAAAAGACTATGGAAAAAATGCCAACAAAGTAACAAAGGAAATCCCAAAAACACAAGAACACGGGGAAAAACTACTTAGCTGTTGTAGAAAGAGCTAGCACGCTTGGACAATGGGACAAGACGAACTGGCAAACAGACATGGGAGCACAGAGACTAAATGCTAACAAGACACAGGTGAGAGACATCAGGGTAATTACACCAGGGGAAGGCACACAGGGGCGGGGAGAGAGGTGCTCAGGAGGGACAGCCAGAGCATGACACTAGGCTGGTTTCCTGGCTAAGAAATAACAGTTTGGCACATGAGCCCCTGTAAAACAGTGAATTGTTGTTTTTACTCTTCAGTTTTTGTACAGATTAAATAAAAAGATATAACGTGTTCATCAGAGAGCTTTAGAGGAGCTGGTAGATTCTTTTACCTTTGGACAGAGCCAGGCTGGCAGTTTCCCCCTGTTTACAGCCTTTATGCTAAGCTAAGCTAACCAGCTGCTGCTGTAGCTTCATATTTAGCTACAGACATGACAGCGGCATCAATCTGAACGTCTGCCTCTCAGAGAGGAAGAGGAGAAGAGGAGGAGGCCACTACATGGTGGACTGCTGCTTTAAAGAAACAGCATGGTGGCTTTCCTTGGCTGGATTCAGGGGGTCACCTTGTAAAACACAAACATGCCATGACAGCAAAATCAGAGTTTTGGTTTTTGGTAAATCACATAATATGCATAGAACTAATTGAACTTAGTCTTATTTTAAAGGAAACAGTCTTCATCAAACCCAGTCACTCCAGGAGGTGCAATGAACAGATGGTTGGATGAGTGAAATAATAACATGTTTTAGTAGTTTCAACTGATTTCAGGTGCAGTTTTAGTTTATTTAACACCGTCTGTATGTTACTGTAGGGACACTGAAGAGTTAATATACAGAGTTAAATTCCTGTTTCCCCCATTTTCACTGACAGGAGACCGAGCGGATGAAGCTCTGGTCAGGACTTACTGTTTGGGTCGACGTTCTCGCACAGCTCCGTCTTGGCCTCGCCGTTGGGTCTGTCGCTGGCCTTGTGGGAGAGGCGGGACGACATGGTGGCGGCTGTGACGACGGCTTTGAAGGACCGTTTCCTCTTCTGCACGTTGAGCTCCGGGTGGAAGATGATGACGTAGACTTTGGGCATGTAGAGCATCCCGAGGGCCACGGACGCACTCAGGTTCATGGAGATGGTCAGTGTGGTCGTCTGGATGTACAGCTGGGGGGGGATAAAGGACAATTAGCACATGGGGGAAACCTGACCAGTGAAGCTGCTGTTGTTCTTTAAATGTAATGTAGCTCGTGTTTCTGTATATTGTGGTGTAGAGATGACACTAACGCTGCCTGATTGTCAAACACTTTTATACAGCCCCCATCCTCACTTCATCTCAACAGATCCTCCAAAATCATCGGCTGCACAACAAACACATGGTAAAAAAAAGATATGTCAAATTATTATGTGTTTCAGCCTCTGCCCTCTGGGAGGCGCCACAGGTCCTGTTGTTCAGATACCCAGATACCTAATAATCGTTTGTCAGTTTGTGTATTTTCCAGAAAAAAAGGAGTTCTCTAAAAATGGATCAATGAGTTCAGTATTCAAGCATGTTTTTTTCTAAGTGAAAAACACAGGACAAACCGACAGTCGGCCCCCCCTGCATTGAGGACTTGTTTTAATTAATGAGGTCACGTCCAGTTAAATAAAAGTGCCTGTATGTCTCAGAAAAGGCCGAACAGAGAACCAAACTCTGACACTTTGTATAAGCACTCAGGTTCATGGTTTTTATTAGCCTGTGTGTTCTCGACCCTCCCCTCCAGCAGGGAACAGCAGCACACAGCTGGCCACGGCATCAATGTTTTATGCGCTGTGTATATTGCACTTGCATCCGAAGCCGTGGCCCTCTGAACCCAATAGAGGGCTAATGTCGGCCCGGGATGAATGCATAAAGAGGCTCGGCCGTGCTGTAATGGGCTCACTGTCTTTATGTGTTATGGCCCTGCTGTCACAGGGTGATGTATGCCATTTACAGTGAGAGGTCACAGGCTGACTCACAGCAGGCTGGGGGGGGGGGCACATATTTTGGTAAATGTGTGAAATTAAAAGTTAACACTGACACGTCGCTCCCTGCAGAGAGACGTAACAGCAGGAGTCACTAACATTTTCCTGCAGAGGACATTTTATACTACTTCCTACTTCTGCTGCACAACATTGATTGTAAAGCTGCTGGTTATTTTACAGATACAGATTTCACATGAAGAGCTTATTAAATTCAATCCTTTTAAAGATTCAAACCAGTGGATCTCCACCTTTTTGGCATGTGACCTTTACAAATAAACAGGTCAGCAGAACAGGCTCATGAGCCCAGAACCTCTTATAACGTGAGACGGACCCGTTTTTATTTTGTGGGATCAGTCCTACTCGCGCTAGTATCGATACTCAGAATAAAACTTAGTATCGATAGTATTTGTACTTTAGGTATCAATCTGACTGCTACTATTTGCACGTGCTGTCAGTCACCAGCTGCTCGGAGCTACTGATTCAGTGTAGTCAGTTCACTTTGAAGGTAGCAGGTCGTGTTCAGCGGCTTTTTACAGCTTCTTCTGAGAAAACGATGCTCTGAGAGGCTGAGAGGGAACCAGAACAGAAAAGCAAGGAGCTGAAACTCACTATGAAGCTCTGTAGAGCCGAGAGGAGCTGCACATTCAGCTGATGAATCCAGAACCCCCCCAAAAACACGGCCGTATAGGTCGTCTGTGCAGCAGCTTATTACGACCTCTAGTGGCCGTAGTAATTATGACGGGAGCAAAGGAGGAAGTCAGGTGAGGTAGAATAAAGGAGCAGGTCAGGTGGATGGATGAGACAAACACTGGACTTCCTCCCAGCTGTTCGTGTCCCGTGTGAAACCAAAAGTCAGCGCTGACTTATTTTAACTTGCGTCAGATCGTTACTTACTACATCATTACTTCAAACTGTGTTATTATAAAAATCCTCATTATAGATGCTTTTTGTTGCCAGCTGTACAGAGTAGTGAAGCTAGCAGCTGCTACCTGACGCTGATGTCACTAAACCCAGAAAACACGACGTCAGTCTGCATGATGAGGCGAAAACGAAACCTCAGTCTGTTTATCAGGTTACAGCCCTGATAAGTACGTGTACACTCGTATCTCCCATCAGTTCACAGCAGCACAATAAACCATGTGAACCCAGTTTGTCTGATATTAATCAGTGTGATAAGACAACAGCGCTATGATCAGATGGCACGTCAGATACAGAAGAAACAGCACACATAGCCAGAAGATTTGGGATTAAACTTATCATGTCTCATCTTTTATTAGTTCCTGCTGCACAAATGCTCACCGAACACGTGTGTTTGACGATAACTTGATTATGAGAGCAAGCAAGGAAGGAAGATAAGGAGAGAGAAAAGACCAAAAAGTGGAAGATCAAGAGACTGCAATGAGGAGTCTTATTCCCTCCATCTGGTCTGACAGGAGAAGCCTGACGCAGCGTGGCGGATGATCTGAGGGGAAAAAGAGACCTAATCTTATTGTTTTTTTGTTATCGGACAGTAAAGTCTCTGTGAGCTGGACCACAGGAAGGTTAAGTGGATCATTTATCTTCTTAAGTCTCCTGCGAGATACTCAGGTCCTGCATTTATCGGGAAACACAGACCGGGTCTACTGCGCTGCAACGATTATCTACAGAGACTGGGAGACATTAAATAATATGGAAGTAGACGAAAAAACATTCCCAGTGGTGGAAGAAGCACATTTACTCAAGTACTCAAGACTTTTCTCTTTGCCTTTTATTCAACTGAATTTGAGACTTTTTATTCATGTCTTGCACTGCACTGTCATTTACTATATCCTGCTGTTTTATAGGTTTTAATCTTTCCAGGGTTATTTTTATCATTTGTTTTATTTTAAATCGTATTTAAACTCAACTTTTTACATTGCTTCTTACATTGCATTGTTTCTTTTCTTTATGCATTTTATGTTCCTGTTGTGTAAAACTGAGTGTAATGATCCTGCTCATTCAAATTAAAGTAAAAACCAGAATTTAATATGGCGTCACTATATACGATGAGTTCCTCTCAGCACCGCGAACACCGAGTGACTCCCAGCGTCCCTGAACGCACCTTTCACAGCACATGAAACAGAAAAACATTTGTTCTTTTGTTCTGGCGGGATCAGCCCGGAGCTGTGATCAGCAGTAACTGTCTCAGTCAAGTCAAATCCAAGAGCACGTCTCACGTTCAAGTCCAGACTGAAACCAAAACCAATCATCATTAATCACTTACAGCAGGAAAGAAAACAGGTGGATCCCGTTAGACGGAGTCATTACCAAAATTGTAAAATAAGAGACAAAGAAGACGTACTGCATGAGCCACAACTGGACAACAACAAAGACGACAAGTCGAGCCATCAACATCCAAAATCCACCTTCCTGGAGTATCTTCAATTCAATTCAGTTTTATTTATATAGCGCCATATCATAACAAAGTTATCTCAGGGCACTTTTTCGAATAGAGCAGGTCTAGACCGACTCTTTATATTTACAGAGACCCAACAGTTCCCACCATGAGCAAGCACTATGCGACAGTGGCAAGGAAAAACTCCCTTTTAACAGGTAGAAACCTCGAGCAGAACCAGGCTCAAGGTGGGCGGTCATCTGCCTCGACCGGTTGGGTTGAAGGGGGAGGGGGGGAGAGCAGGAGGAAAGAGAACATACAGCAGCACAGTACAGTTCCACATAGAGATGTAAAGCAATAGCTGTGGTAATGGCATTGATGTTAACACCAACAGAAATAACACTAAGAGCAATATTATAATAGCAATACTAATAATATGAGCAACAACAGCAATAGCATCAGCGGGTGCAGAGCAGGAGCACGGGGGCAGCAGGCGGCCGCAACCACAGATCCAGACTCTACAGCTCCAGAGGCAGAAACACCTGCAGAAAGCAACAGAAGGGGAGAGAGAGAGAGAGAGAGAGAGAGAGAGAGGAGAGAAAGCACACAACTACGGGAAGAAGTTGAATTAATAACAAGCATTGATGGGATATGAGGGCGTACAGATGGAGAGGAAGAGGAGGAGAGAGGAGCTCAGTGCATCTTCACATGCTTCATATCACTAAAATTTGTACGACCTGAGCTAAAAGGCTGGAAGTCAGTAAACCAGAACGACTGATACACTTGAAACTGTGTCATAAATTAAAACCGTGCCACCACGCGTTGTCACCACGTTACGTAACATAATGACATCATCAACTTGCAACACGAGCGTACAACGTGATGATATGAAAGACGTCAGCCTGAGCTTTCAGCTGCAAGAAGAATGAATTAAGGTTTTTATTTTCAATCAATTTAAACAAGATTATGCAAACAACCACCTCCTGCGGCCAGTTCAGGGACGTCCACAGGAGCTCCGTTAACAAAGTTTCTCATCCTTCATGTAACCTGAGATCAGGTGATTCTCACGAAATCTTGGTTTGAAAGATTTCAAACATGAATTTTTTAAAAAGACTTGCAACAACAAATTTCCTTTTTAGGCATTAATAACAAGGTCTGAAGTGTTTGTGAACGTTAATTTAAAAACATTTACTGACAATTTAACCCCTTTTTGAACATATTTTCCAAAACAAGTCCCTTAAATTCTCATTACCGCAACGGTCTGAAAATGTCAAGACCATTAGGAAATTTAATAAATGTTCACATTTTTAAAAATTGATTATTAACAGTCATGCACAGTTACTTGAAACTCTGAAATAATATATATTTTTAAATTAACATTTTTATTTAATTTTGACTGATTTCTCTCATTACCGCAACACCTTCCACAATCTACAACCTAATATTTTTGATATTTCATTGAAACCTGATATATTTTCAAAATGATATGGCAAACCTGAAAGAACATAACGTATAGATTCTGCACATGCATTCAAAAGCAAACTACTATTTTTCCATTCATTAAATTAACATTAAATGAACAGCTGTTGGTTTCGGAAATGAGGTTGATGATTTCGGTAATGATAATAAGTATACTAAGACAGAGGTATGGTTAAAAACATAGAATTTAATGTATTAGAAAATAAACTAGATAATGTTGGCACAATAATGGATTCAAGTTCAATCAATTTCATTTTGCAGTGCTTAAAGTACACAACAGAACACTTAAAAACAATACACACAAAAACATCAGAACGGGGCTAAACAGGGCAACATTTGAACATATTCTAAAAACACTTAAACCATTTTAGCACGGCACTGAAAAATTACCAACCCAGGGCAAAATGCCACATTCTGATTTGTTGATATTTGTCACATGGGGGTACATTAATTCTGAATAATCATGTTAACAAGAACAGATGTGTAGAATTTCCGCACAGCTAAAATATCAAACAAATATAAATGCACTTACCATACTGTGCACACCATACACTTTTAATTCATGGAAGTTCATTTGAGAGCATGTACTATTTTATAATAATGACATCAACTTGAGGTAGGGTGCACGTGGCCATTGTATGGTGGTAACCATCACACTACCTGCCTCCTGCTACTCTCTCTACCCCCCTTCCAATTTCAGTGTTTTACACACGTTTGTTTGTGTACTTTGCCCAGATCTCAGGCAACACACAGAAGTATCGAGCTGAGGATGTGGCAGGTTGTGGCTCTGGGATGACGGCTTTTATGTCGTCAAAATAGTACCAGACTTTTTCTCCCTCAAATCTGATGGATGGAATGAAAAATTTGTTCACTCCAGCACAACTCATAGTGTCGACCTCGTATTGACCATTGGCAATCTAGAAAGAGAGTAAAAAGAGTAAAAAAGTAAAAAATTCTTAATAGGACTCAGGATTTATCATCTGACCCCACATTGTCTCGGAAGTCAAATTCTTTTGGACTGAAACATCCACAGTCTAAATCACAAAAGCAGGACACTTCTCGGGTGCGGATAAGGCCTGGTTTTGTTGATGTCAGCTTAAGGAGAAAAGAATAGAAATTTTAGGTAAAATTCAACCCAGACATTAAACTCAGACATACACATCATCTATTATTTGATATTAGTATAACATACTGAAAGCAAAAATATGTCACATGTAGAGAATGATGCTCAAGGCTCAATATGGTGCAACATCTAATGCTTGTATAAAGACATAGAGAATACAGACTATTACTGAAGCGCTGTTTTGCATGTATTGATCTTTATACTCGTATCACATACTGACGAAATTTCTAGAATCCAATGATCAAATATCTTTCAATCTTAAACCATCTCTCTTTTAGAGTTTGTAGGATATTTCCTCCAGGAACACAGGTAAGTATAAAGGTACATTTCTTTCTTTTTAGGTATAGTTACTTCAGCCTGTTGACATTTAGGTTGAATATGTTGTTGTTTTTAACTGACTCACCTGATGAATTCTTATCGTTCCAGGTACTGCCTTCAGGTACGGCGGTACTAATTCGCCACTTGTTTTGATGTCCTCCTCTGTTATTTTGAAGAGCCTCACAGATGAATTCAGATTCAGCTGCTCAAAGAGGGTGTCTGCATCTGGTATGCTGGTACCATAGGACACAATTCTATCAGCAAGATTTTTCAGGGCGCCGCCCACTCCATCAGGAGCACCCTTTCCATGGGACGCCTCCGTGAAATTCCATGTAACATGCTTAAATCCTCGCATGAATTGCACTGATGAGGCTAGGTAAAAAAGAAGGTTCTATTCCGATATTGAGATGTGGGCCCATCTGAGATGAAGTGGATTTTCCTGGCATTTGGATGCTCCTCTCGTATGTTTCTCAGTACTGGGTCAAGGTGAGCCCATGTGGCTGTGGCGTCGTGCTGAAGACAGGTTGACAGCGATGCAAATGACTGCACACTGCCCACACTGAGATAGATAACTCCAGTATGGAGGGTTACCTGCTGGTTGCCACCTCCAAAGTGAGTTTCTTTTATTTCCCTTGTGTATTTACAAGCGTAGTTCTCACTGTAGTCTATGTGAACCACAACATCATTTTGGGTCAGGGTCTCTCTCAATCTCCTTAGTCTTTCAAACTGGTGCTTGATGTTATAAATGTGTCTGGAGAGGTTTGAGAGGTGGTCCTGTGTCAGGTCCACCAGCTTTTCAATGGAGGTATGCCTCTTCTCAAGAAACACATTCCTCACTTCCTTCTGTTCAGTGGACCCATCTTTGCATTTCTTTGTTACTGGTACAGATTTAGTGACCCACTCCTCCCATACGATGATGTTTCCTTTCGTTGAAGGATCCAGTGTTGTGTGAAATGTCTTATCCTTGCAATTACTCATGTCCTGTACATGCAGGACATGTCATCTTCACTACACACACTGGCCTGTACAGTGTCCCTTGGGGATGATGTTTCTATGACCCCAAGCTGGTGCAGCTTCTTTATGTTCAAGCCAAAGTTTTCATGTGTTTTGCAAGCACATGTTTCTCTGTCTGTGACTCTTCGCTGGCCAATCCAAAATGGCTTAAGTTTGAAGAATTGAGCCTTGGAAAGGTTGTGCCTGGGATTCTCAGACAGAAATCTTCTATGAAGATTTGCCATAGTGTCCGTTAAGGTTCTCTTATGGAATATCTGGCCCTTTTTCCTAATTTCTCCAGACTTCCCATTTATTACAGTGGAGACTTCATCTTGATGAAGGAATCGGCTAACAAGTGTGCGCATTAGTCTTCTCTGGCTGTTATTGGTTAATGTTCTCTGATTACCTCTCTTTGTAGTTTTCTTCTGGACTTTGCCTTCCATGTTGACAATTGCCTGCTTCCTCTTGGCCATCATCTCAAGTCTTTTCAGTCTTTTCTTTAGGTTGACCATCTCTTTGGTCCTCTCCAGAAGCTTCTCTTCTGTGTGGTGCAACTTTGACCTCAAGTTTGAAAGTCGTTTCTTTCTTCTGTTCCTCTTTTTGGGTGATTCCTTTGGGGTAGATGTCTTCATTGGTCTTGGTCTCTTTAGAGATGTCTTTCTTCTTTTAGGAGTTGAGTTGATGGCAGGGACATTTACCTGCTGAGGTGAGAATGGCTGTTCTTTTGGGGAGGCTGTGTCTTCTTGAAGATTTTGAATAACTTCTTCATTTGCTTCTTGAAAATGTTGAAGTATATCATCTTCCTCACTTGATGGTGTTATGTCCAATACAGCTTTTAGCTGTTTCTTTCTTCTGTAATACTTTTTTGAGTTTTCCCGCCATAGTTTTTTCTTCTTGTCATGTTGCTTCTTTGTCAGATCTTGAGTTTTTTTGATTTGACAATTTTGCTTTCGTTTTTGATATCTGGAAATGGAAATGAGGGCATGAGGGCATAGGCTTCCTATGTATACAGTGTATATATATATATATATATATATAGTGTATGTATGCTAATTACTCTTGCTGTAACCTCTCCAACCCCTAACCTCTCTCTCTCCTTATTCCTGTACTCCTCCAGCAGTTCTGGGTTGGTGTAAACTTTTTCTCTGAATTTATTCAGCCTGGCCTTCGCTAAAGCTTTCTTTTTGTCACTTGCTGACTGTCTGCAATGAAACAGGACATAAAGCAAAATATCAACAGTTAGTAAATAATATTTAAATTAATAGCTCATAATATATTTAAAATATATAGTCTGTACAATTAAATTCTCATTACTGAAACAGAAGTTGTCTCTACCGCAACTGGCCTTAAATTGTAGCGGTAAGTGAGAATGGTGTTGCGGAGGATGAGGAACCTTAGCATGTTTTGCTAGCAATAGAGAAGCCATGATGACTAAGCAAATTTTTACACAATGTACATAATTATATTTTCATAGAACATTTTATTTCTAAAGTTTTTCTAAATGTGGAAAACTACCTGTATCGGTAATGATAATCCATACTGTCGTGTACGCAGTCTGGCAACAGAGTTTTAACTTTTAACTGGAGAAATGTAAAGAGATCTGCTTACCTGGTAGCCATCTTGAAGATAATAGCAGATGTGTTGCGTCTTTCAAAATCAAACTTTATTTAAAATTCTCTGCGTGTGTATAAACAGTCCTTCAAAAATGTTGCGGAGGATGAGAACATCAGTCATGGACACTTCATTTTTCATTATTATTATACGTGAATATTCAGTTAATAATTTTTCTGTCATTTGAAAACATCTAGTAGAACACCCATATTTTCTTTTTTTCAGAATATTTTCATGTTAGATTGTTTTAAGTTACAACATAACATACGTTCCAACAGCTGGATGCGTTACGGTAATGAGAATTTCAGCAGAAAATCCAATAAAATACAAAAATAATTCATTCCTATGTTGAAATTACTCTCTGTCCAAGGTAGAGAACACTATGATCTTTATTATGATATTTTGTTATATTACTAAATTACATGTTTGATATTTAAAATCATTACTGCCATGGTATTTTAATGGTTTCATGAGAATGACCCGATCAGTCTCAGTCCAGTCCTCCCTCTCTGTCTGCTCTGTGTTTGAGGGAAACATCTGGCTCTTTAGCTGCTCAGTGCTCCACTCTGCTCCCCAGCTCGTCTCTAACTGGGTCTGTGTCTCCAGGTAGTGGACTGTGGCTGTTCACAGCTTCGTCAGCTGCTCACTGACTGTCACAGGCTGTGACAGTAACTTCCTGTTGTCTCACCTGAAACACCTACAAACAGAGTGGACGAGCGTGTCAGAGCGGAGACAGCTGAGTGAAGTGGTGCTGTGCTCTGGTGTGTGCGGCGCTGCATTAAAGCCAGCAGTGCTTCCTGCAGTAAAACCCCTCTGATCTGATTTCAAAGCGGCACGTTTCCATTAGCGACCTGCTGGTGAAGGCAGAGTTTGTTCATATCTCACAGGGATTCATATCTGTTCTCATCTTCTGTGTTTGAAGAGTTTGTGTGTCAAGGCGTCTCAGCTGCGTGGGCGCAAACAGAGTCCGCTAATTAGACCTCCCTGGGATCCCTGAACGGGGGGGAGGACTCATTCTGACTCGGCGACAGACGCCATTGGTGTGGGAGGAGGAACACTGACGCTCAGTTGGCGTGCTGCATGCTGGGAAAGTTGGTGTTTACTATCAGAACAACTTCTGTTCTGTCAGTTTCAGCGAAGGATTCAAATCATTTAGTTCCAAATAAGAATCATAATAAAAACTAAAGCTGTGTTCACTCTCATACGTCTTGGCTGCAAAATATGTCGACTTTCTTTCTCCTCCAACTTCAGGTTATTTGTGTTTTTTTGTTTATTTTTTGGTTTGTATTATTCTGGATTTTATTTTTGGTCAGCTCGGGTGTAGTTAGAGGAGTATATGGTGTCGGAGTTCTCCACAGTTTTATTCCAACGTAAAGCAGCTTTGGGCTGAAATCTTCTCCTAGTTCCATGATAATAATATAAATCAGGTTTTTATTATTTCACGTCCACATGGCTGAATGTGCTCGCAGGAGGACAGTGTGTCAGTTCATGAAAGAATAGGAGGAACACAGCGTTTGGCCCCATATGGAGGCAAACAAACTACAGTAACAACAGTTATGTAATAACACAGTGTCACAGCAGCGTAATGATGTGTCTGCTCAGCTGGATGTCAGAGATATAAAGAAAAGAGAGAAAATATTCCATCAACCAGCCGGAGACGACTCAGCGACTAACAGTGTGATCTGGAATATTTCTGCTCACATTATCTTTTAGATGTAAACATGAAGAAAATAAAGGTATAGATGGACGGATAGAGAGAAAGAAGAGGACAAGATATGAAGCAGAAAGCACATGTGAGGAGAGAATACATCACTTTAAAAAGGAACAAAATAAAAAAGAGCACAGAAGTGTAGTGTGGAGGGGATCCTACATGTACAGCACGAGTTAGAAGAGATCCTAAAATATCTGCTCAGAGGTGGAAAAGGAACCAGATGTGAGACAGCTGTGACCAGCCCCAAGTGTCGCACTGGACTGAACTCTTCTGAACAGACTGGCTGTGATTCACAGAGGACGGGTACACCTGTCAGAGCTCACCTGTCTGCGGTGTTGAGTCCATAATGGAGGGCATTGTTTAGCTTCTTCCACCTCATACAGCTGTTTTCTGACAAATATCAACACCAGCTGTCTGCTAGAATTGATCTTTATTTCCTTCTATTTGGTAACAGCAAACATGTTCTCCAGGAAACATGACGCCACCCTGATGACGACCCAACATGCTGAAACTGAACGTCCAGAATCTGCTAAATGTTTCATCTGCTTTCCTTCACGTCGACCTGAAGCAACCGAAGATTTTTCACTTTGCAAAGTTTGGACACTTGCTGCTCTGTGTTAGAGGGACATGTGGAGTTTCTGACCAGCAGTGGCGCTATAGAGAAATGCTTCTATGACACACGTGCCCGGACTCAGACGCACGCACATGAGCACATGGGTGACGCAAAACACGTTCCTGCCAACGGTGTCACACTACTCCAGCTGATCTACAGGTGGCGGTAACGCTCCAAGAAATGCAGCGATGCACCAACAGTGAAGAAGAAGATTACAGGGAAGAAAACATGCATGTAAACAACTGACTTTGTGAAGTTTTACATTCATACGTGTGTGTGTGTGTGTGTGTGTGTGTACGTAACTGTATATCTTACTTGTAAATTTAATTTAGTTTCCTTTTTTATTTCCTTCTTTAGTGCTACTTTTATATATTTTGTTCTATTTTATTGTTTTATTCAATTCTAATATTTTAAGATCTGCATTAAAACGGACTGTGGGCACATCGGCATGAAAAATATTTCTTCTCCTCCATCGACTCACCTTTCAACTTCACCTGCTGTATGTGTCCATACAGGTGGGCTTTATTTCTGTAATATCACCCAGTGTTGGGAAACAAAATGAGCGTATCTGTAATAAAGCTCTGCTATCAGTCATTTAAACAGATGAGGAAATGAATGAATGTGTGCATCACCTGAGGAGCTGTAAGAGCGATCAACATTTATTCATTCTGATTTATTACAGTCAGCGTTTTGTGTTGGGACAGAACCAAATAATCACTGCTGCAAAGCTGCATTTTCTGTTTCTGTGAGGACCTCAGCTTATCTGGAGAGCTCTGAGATGCAGGTTTTCTGTTCTGGATGTTAGAACTGCTGCTTCTCTACACATACAGACATGTAGCATGTAGCATGAACCTGCTGCGCTCAGATTGCTGAAAATGATCCTGAAGTCTTTATATTGCATTCACTTCTGTCTTGGTGCAGGCTGGTGTCTGTGGCTTCATCTCCTGTAGAGGTCATGTTGCTCCAAATAAAGCAGCCTCTCTTTCTGAAACCTGAGTGAGACATCATCAGGATCTCAGAGCTGCAGCAGAGGGTTTGCATGAAGCCGTGCACGATGGGTTTTTGTGCTGCTGGTCGGAGCTTCGACTGTGACGAGCTCTGGGTGCTTTATGGATTTACATAGAGGAACCTGTGTTCACTGACCCACATACACACAGTCCTGCTCCAGCTGCAGATGGCTACTGTAATATCCCTGTGTGCATGCGCAGGTCAGGGACCATGAAATACTATTATTCAGATTCAAACTAGTAACAGAGGGACGAGCGAAGGCTGAGAGCACTAAATTAAACATTAATGATCCATTAATACTCACAGGATCTTATTAACTGTATTTTATTATTATACATGTTTTGGAATTAACTGTGATGTCTTTGTTTTTAAGGAGTTTTCATAGTCTTCACATTGTTTTCATGTTGATCAGTTTCAGAGGGCTGACTGATACATCAAAAAAATGTGATTCTTAATTTAAAACACGTTCAACCAATCGGCTGAAATGTCAATCAATGGTGAAAGTTGTATCAATAACACCTTTTAATAAATTCCATCAAATATAAAGTTTCTGATTATAAACTGTTGTTAATATTTATACTTATTAATACTTTAATATTGTTCCATTGTGTATTTGTTGGTGTGACTTTCAGATGTTTTCAATGAAAATACAGTTATTAGAGTTATTAATGAGGTAAACAGCAAATTTTATTCAACTGCTTAATGTATTTTCTATTATTGTCTGTATTTAAAGCACTTGGAAAACGTGTTTTGAAAAGTGACATATAAAAAAAGGAAATTATTACTAATATTAATAAAGTTAATTACCAAATGTGTTACTGTGGCTCCACTGCAAATGTCTCACTAAAAAAATTTGTCCAACAGCTGACGCCTCATATCAGATTGTACGCAGTGTAGGGTGTAGGTGTAGGGTGACTCCCTCCTTTAAGCCTCTGGGGGACGATGTGGTGAACGCCCGTCAAGATCCCGCCCGCCTGGAGCTCTGAACTGGGCTCTGAGTGCCGTCCCTGATGGGTAATAAGTGGGCTGACGATGCCGTCCCTGACCTGAAACAGCTGCAAAGGGTCTGTCCCTGAAGGCCACACGGGGTGTAGAGGTTGTCTCCATGGGCTCTCAGTGACATCTAACAGCCGTCCCCGCGAGACGCTTCTTGTTCCTGTTCGGCCCTCTGTGGCCCCCGGCTGATTAATGATTAGTCTAGTCTAGTGAATGTGCTGTCAGGGTGAAGAACTGCCGCTGTTTAGATTTATCACAGGCATTTATGATGTTCAGTGCCTCTAACAGCTCCGCTCTCCTGTTGTTACCCTCTTTTAATCTTCTGGGATAAAATATAAAGACTACATGTGAAGTGGAGGCAGACATGGTGTTAAACAGCCCTCTGATCTGGCTGAACATCTGGGAACGTTGTCACATGACAGAGTGAATGTGGACAAACTGGAGGATCAGTTAGAGTGAAGGGAGGAGTCACAGCAGGCGTCACAGGAAGCCTGCAGGAGAGGCGTCAACTATGACTCTTTTCACTTACAAACAGCCAATCACAGAGCTCCAGTGTGCCGCTAATGCTGAGCTGAAGCTAAAGATGACTTTTTACAATATGCAGCTTGAATTGATTTGCATTCAGATTCGGGATCAATTTGTGATGAATTCAGCAACTATGACACACGTCTGACTGTCTTCTTCTCCATAGCAACAGCAGCTGAGGCTCATGGGTAATGGAGCATTTAGATTAGTCAGAAACAAAGAAGATTAATATGGTGGTTTCAGGACATTAAAGGTTGAACTGGGAACCAGCGGCTCCTCCAACTCCACAGGAACAGCCCCAAATCCCAACAGAACACGTGTTCTATGACAGAACACACGGAAACACCGAAACTTCTCACATTTGAGAACATCTTTGTCGATCAACTAAATGATTAATCGACTGATTGTTACTGCTTTACCAGTGGTCATAATATACATGCAGGAGGGCGATAAGGCTGTGGCTGATTTTCGATATCAGTTGCAGTGATTTCTGGTTTTTAATGCTCCATTTCCAGCCTGAAGGACAAAATAATCTGAATTTCAGAAAGCTGAATTATTAATAAGAGTAAAGTTCTGCAGGACGAAGGGCCGCTTGTGCCTCAAGCAGTTTTAGGGAACGTTTGTTTGAAACTAAAAGCACTTTGTCTTCTTTGTTCCTTGTAATAAATAGTCAACAGGTCATTTGATTTCAAAGTGCAGTCACGTCTTTAAGGAAACCATCTACTGTCTTGTAACGGGACAGTGTGAATGTGTCTGAGGTGTTTGGTGTCTCAGATTTCAGTCGAAGAGTGTCAAGTAAATGTAGAGTGTGTCTTTAGCAGCACAATCCATACAGGAAAGAAGTGACCTTCTTTATGTTGCAGTGGACTCTTGGTTTATGCTGAATAAATGAATATATAAATAATACATCAAATAGTGATATATGCTGCCTGTTACTTTGTGTAATGAGTAAGTTTTACTGCTGGCAGACAAACGTCTTATTTTTCTTCTTCCTTACTGATATGGACGCTCTTGTGAGTGTGAACTGTTCAGGTACACGAGTGTTTTGGTTTAGAGAGTAGTGGATTTAACACCGAGTGTGACTGAAGGATAACTGGGAAAGAGAGACGGGTGAGAGGAGAGTGATGGTGAGAGAAAGACGAATAAGAAAGGAGGTGAAAGGCTGGCAGAGCTGAGTGAAAGAGCTGGAGGAAGAAGGAGAAGAGAGGACAGGAGAGGAGAGGAGGGGAGGGGAGGAGAGGGGAGGAGGAGAGGAGGAGAGGAGAGAGGAGAGGAGAGAATAGGAGAGAGAAAAGACGAATAAGAAAAGAGTGGAAGGAAATGGAGGAAAGAATGGAGGAAGAAGGAGGACAGAGGGGGAGGGAGGAGGAGGAATAGGAGAGGGAGGAGAAGAGAGAGGAGAGGGAGGGGGAGAGAAGAGAGAGGGAGAGGGAGAAGAGAGGGAGAGGGAGAGAGAAGAGAGGAGAAGAGAGAGGAGAGGGAGGGGGAGAGAAGAGAGAGGGAGAGGGAGAAGAGAGGGAGAGAGAGAGAAGAGAGAGAGAAGGAGAGAGAGAGGAGAAGAGAGAGAGAAGAGAAGAGAGAGGAGAGGAGAGGGAGAGAGAGAGGAGAGGGGGGGAGAGAGGACAGAGAGAGGGAGAGGGAGGAGAGAAGGACAGGAGAGGAGAGGAGGGGAGGGGAGGAGAGGGGAGGAGGAGAGGAGGAGAGGAGAGAGGAGAGGAGAGAATAGGAGAGAGGAGAGGGGAGAGGAGAAGAGAGGAGAGGAGAGGAGAGTGATGGTGAGAAAGACAAGAAAGGAAAGGAAATGGAGGAAGAAGGAGGAGGAGGACAGGAGGAGGGGTGGAGAGGGAGGAAGGGAGAGGAGGAGAGGACGACAAAACACATTATTTACATTTTATGACATTAATCATGACATTTATTTTATTTACTTACATTATTTACATGCATGACATTACTTATTATTTACACACACACACACACACATACACATTTATTTACTTACAATATTATTTAATCATGCATATTTATTTATTTACGACATTTATTTATTATTTTTACTTACATGACATGACACATTATTATATTATTTATTATTTATTATTTATTACTATTATTTTACACATTAGTTTACTTATTACATGCATTACAAAACATTTAATACATTACCTTATTATTTACGAGATGACACATTTATATGCATGATGATGATACATGACATATTTTATATTTATTATTTTATTATTTACATGATGACATATTTATTTACATGCATATATTTATTTATTTACATTATTATTTATTATTATTATTTATTTACTACATGATGATGATGCATATTATTATTATTATTTTTATTATTATGACATAAACATTTATACATGACCGCATGATGATGATGATGACATATTTATGCATGATGATGATGATGATGAAGAGGAGAGGAGAGAGGAGAGAAGAGGAGGAGAGGGTGGAAAGTTTTTAAGAGGCTTTGGACAACAATGGAAGATTGATGGCGAAGTCACAGAGTGTCATCTACCATAAAAAAAAGAAGACGTTTGATAGAAACGGAGAGGGTTGAGAGAGATGGATGGAGGTGTTAAAGGTTGGGAGAGAGGTGGAGCGGGGGTAGAGAAACATCTGAGAGGTGAGGAATGAGATTAACACAAAGAAAAGTAATGGAGAGAACAAGGGCACAGAGAGAGAGAGAGGACGATAACAGATTTAAAGGGAGAGCAGTTAAAGAGCATCAGTTTATTAATGTGGAGGTGAAGAAGTTAAAGAGCATCAGTTTATTAATGTGGAGGTGAAGAAGTTAAAGAACATCAGTTTATTAATGTGGAGGTGAAGAAGTTAAAGAACATCAGTTTATTAATGTGGAGGTGAAGAAGTTAAAGAACATCAGTTTATTAATGTGGAGGTGAAGAAGTTAAAGAACATCAGTTTATTAATGTGGAGGTGAAGAAGTTAAAGAACATCAGTTTATTAATGTGGAGGTGAAGAAGTTAAAGAACATCAGTTTATTAATGTGGAGGTGAAGAAGTTAAAGAACATCAGTTTATTAATGTGGAGGTGAAGAAGTCAGCGAGGGTGTGACAGGAAGTGAGCAGTGAAAACAGCAGAAGCTTCAGAGAAACATTAAAGAGTAACTGAACGCTGAATTCATGTGTTTCAGTTAGTTCATTACTGCAACTGTCACTTTATTACACTTCCTCACTGTTTACAGTGTTCATTACAACACAAGTCATTAAGTGTGTTGATCAGTGATACATCTGTCACTCTCCACCTCTGCTGCATCTGCTGAAGCCTTGCTAAGCTAAGCTAAGCTAAGCTAAGCAAATAGTTGAAATGGCTCTAAACTCTGGACTGTCTCTTTGGTAAAAAAGATTCTTCGGGTTGTGTGAGTGAAATGCAAGCTGTTAACCAGCTGCTACAGATGTTACAATGAGAGCTACATGTAACCATGGTTTTATGACTTCTGGATGCCCGCCACACGTTATATCTAGACGTTAAAATGACTGAAAATGTGTAAAAAGTCAGGGGGAAGATGTCTCATCCAGCACACAGAAGAGCTCAGGGAGGTGGCTGTGAGCTGCTCTTAATCGGAGGAAGGGAACCAGACGTGCATTTGACGAACCATCCAGTCTGACAACACTTCATGTAAAGCGTAAATCTCATCTTTGTGTCGTTTGTTGAAGTTTGTTTTAGAGTGTGGAATGGGCTCATTTGAACCAGTGAAGCACCAGCGGGTGTTTTCTGCCTCCGGCCTCAGGGGGCAGTAATGAGCACACTGCTGTTGGGCCAGATCGAGGTGAAGCCACACAAAGGTGAGATTTATGCTTTATCAGAAGTGTTGAAGAATTTAAGGATTCAAGGACTTATGGGACTTTTGGGTGTGTTGTTTTTCTAAGTATTTTCACAGTCTGAAGGCCGTTACACAGCAGGGATGTAAAGAATAAACGACACGGAAATGTGAAATACTCACCTCGAATATTTACTCCACTACATCTAAAACTAATCTACTCCTGCATCCGACGGTGCTGCTGCACACGCCGTCCTTGAGTTCATTGTCACTCCGGTGTGAAGGCCTATTTACGACAAACTGCGACTGTCTTGACTTGCAAAATGATCTTTTAAAGTGACAAACATCGTGTGTGATTCATGGTATGATTCAAACAGGATCAAAACATTATGTGTCTCTTGTTGTTAGCCACCACCCATATCTGTGCAGTTTCCCTTCAATACGTCAATCAGATGGATTAAAGCTAAACGGAGGCTCCTCACTGTTTCTCTGACATTATAATTCATTATATGAATTATATTCATCTGCTTCTCCAACAAAGTACAAAAAAAATAAGGCTTAGCTCCAAAACAAAGGAACCTTCTGTGTTTTAAAGTATAATACTGTATACAGCCATTTGATTAGGAGCTGATTATGTTCCAGCTAAACTCGGGTCAAAAAGACAAATGCACGTCCACGTTTTAGCATGCTAATAAAATCTTCAAGCCTCAAGCCCTGTGTCTTCATTGTTTCCAGCCTGTGTAGCAGGAGACAAACCAGGACGGAAAGATGTTACTTGTCACTTTCAGACGACAACATTAGTTTAAGATTCAGCTGCTGAACGTCTCTGCTTTCACATTAACTTACCGTTAATTACCTCTCAGTGTAGAAATGCCTTCAGCCCTGCTGGAGACTCGTGTAGTTTCGCTCAAGGGGCTGACAAAGTTGTGTTCCCAGCCACAGGGTCACAAACACATCACTGAGAAAAACACTGAATCATGCAGCACCGTCAGCCAATCAAGACAACGTTCAGAGCGGGGAGGAAATGAAAAACTGTCACTTGTTGTATGTTATAACGTGTCCTCCGATGTATCTCAGAGGTTTATGAACTTCATGTGCACGAACAAATTGTATGTTGAGAACCTTTCCTTCCAGAGCTTCTTCTGTCTGCAACATCAGACATCAAAAGTAGATTTTCTTTCAAAAAGTGACAGAAAGAAAAAGATGAATCGATGATACTTTAGTTGCTGTTTGTATTTGTGACCGTGTTGCTTTAGTTTTCTGTAAGCTTCTATTGTTTTACATGGAGAGTCATTTCACTTATATTCTAATCTTAGTATTCAGCCTGTTTTGCCTCTTCTTGTCGTATTGATTCTGTGTGATTTTGAATGGATTTGTGTGTGGACTAAAGTTTAGCCTCTGGATGCTGTCGGAGCACACCAGACTTTTTCTGGAGTCGTGTCGGTGTGCAGCTGAAGATTGACAGCGTTAGAAGTTGACTTTGCAGTGACTTCTGCTGCAGGCTGACACCTCAGAGCAACAAGGACACAGCTGTCTGTCTCTCTCTCTCTCTCTCTCTCTCTCTGTCTCTAAGTGGAAGCTGAGTGAGTGGTCGGAGTGTTGCGGTGTGAGAGTTTGTGCTATTTTCTTTACTTTTCTATGAACTTTTCTCTACTTTTTCTGGTCTATAGTGTTTTAACAACTGTTGCCAGCTATAGTTCAGGGGTAGGGGGGGTTTTGGTAGCGTGGCTACCGGTCTAGCTGGGCAGTATGTCCGTGCTAGACGCCAGCTCGGAGTTTGAGAAGTTGACATGCCGACATGCTATCAAACTGGCGCCGGTGGTCAGCTGCTCTGTGGAGGAGGCCAGTTTAGTGGTAGGTGAGGTGGTGGGTTGTGGCAGCGTGAAGTCTGCTTCCCGCATAAGCGGTGCCATTGTTATTTTTTTGGGGAGCATGGTTAAGGTTGGCGAAGCAGATGGAAACGGAGTAGTCATTCAGGGCACTTTTATTCCAGTTCTCCCGCTCATCAGCCCGGATAAGAAGGTGATTATTTCTAATGCTCCACCGTTTATTAAGAATGACGTCCTGGTGAAAGAGCTTTCATGGTATCTCAAATCAAAATGGTCCCCTGGGTTGTATGACTGATTGTTGCCGAGTGTTTAGGCGGGGAGGATTCTACTGTTTCGCCTGAGGTTGGTGATCTGCAGCAGGGTGAGGACAGCACACAGCTTGGTAGAGGGTCACAGTTGTATGATAAGCAGCCCAAACTGTTCCTCGTTGCCAAGGTCTGCACTCTTGGGCAGGTGGTGGAGCTGACTGGACCCCGGTTGGATGATCCTGCGGGTCTGTTCGTCTGGGAGTCTACGCACCTAATAGCTCAGTTGCTGGAGCACTGGAAGCAGCGGCTGTCAGGACATGAATGCTTTCTATTAACTGGGTGTAGCGATGGATTACTGACACCAAACACCACTGACTCTCATCCTGCCATCAGGCTGTTTCCTGATTTTAAAAACTGTTCTGGGATTTTATTGAACTGTAAAGGTGCGTCTCTGGACAGTGCTTCAGGAAAAACTCTGTACAGACTGATGGTAAAGACTCTGAACCAGAGCACACTGAGTGGACGCACTGACACCCCGTGGAGGACTCCTCTGGAATTATAACCTAGCTTCAGACCAGCCTGGACTTCTCTGTACAAGCCTCCTCTGACAAAGAAACATGCAGACCTACAGTGGAGGATCCTGCATGGTATCGTGGCAGTGAACTCTTTTATCTCTGTGATCAATGTCTCTGTAGAAGACAAGTGTCCTTTCTGTGGTCAGAGGGAAACAGTGTTTCACTGTTTTTTAGAGTGCACTCGCCTGACACAACTGTTTGATCTGTTGAAGGTTCTTTTCAGTGCTTTTGGGGAAGTTTTTACTAAGCAGGTTTTTATTTGTGGGTTTAAATACACCCGTCAACAAAAACATAAAGGCCAACTTCTGAATTTCCTCATAGGGCAAGGGAAGATGGCGGTGTATGGGAGTAGGAAGAAGGTGGACCAGTCTCTCATGGTTGATGTAAAGCTTCTGTTTGTGAACATGTTGAAATCCAGACTGTTGCTAGAGTTCAGTTTTTATAAAGCTGTTCAGGACCTGGATGAGTTCCAGTCAGTTTGGGGTTATGGTGGAGTTCTGTGCTCGGTAGTGGAGGGTAATTTCACTTTGGTACGTGTTGATGTGAATGTGTTGATGTGAATGTTGTAATATGGTTTTTGTAAAGTTCGACTAACTGTAAATAAAGGTGTTTTCAAAAATCAAAAAATCTCTCTCTCTCTGTCTCCCTGTCTCTCTCTCTCTCTCTGTCTTTCTGTCTGTCTCTCTCTCCGTCTCACCAAACTGACGAGGAAACATGAAGGTTTTAGACTGAAAAAACTTGTGCTTAAAGTGAAAAAACAAATGAACAGTGATAATGTCAAAAACTCCAATGTGTGTTTTAATTAACTTATTGGTTTTAAATTTGGTTTTTAACATCTCACTTAATATGGACACTTTTAAAGTGGGAAGTTTAAATGTTAACGGAACAAGAGAGGCAAAAAAAAGGGCACTAATTTATGAAACGAAACATGTTGATGTCCTGTTTTTACAAGAAACCCACAGTGACGCTGAAAATGAGGCAGACTGGACGAGAGAGTGGGAAGGGGAAGCCATTTTAAGTCACAACACCACACTCAGTGGAGGAGTGGGCTTCCTCTTCTCCAGGATTTTCTCTCCAGTCTTGCTGGAGGTCGAGCATTTTATCGAGGGGAGGTTACTTTTAACTAAAGCTCGTTTTGAACATTTTACCGCTGCTTTTATCAACGTGTACGCTCCAACAAATGGTGCAGAGAGGGAGCAGTTTCTACAGAAGGTGAACAATGTTTTAAATAGTCCTTATTTATTTCTGGGGTGTTTTTAGACGGAGGAAGAGTGATTTTAGCAGTCTTAGGCAGTGGTGGGACCATGGTAAGACTGAGATTAAACTTCTTTGTCAACAGCACACCCTCAACATCACACGAGACATCACCAGATCTATAGAGAACCTGGAGAGTGATATAGTGGAACTAGAGAAAATGAGTGAATCCACAGGAGAACGAGGATATATTGAAGTCCTCAAAGTAAAAAAATTGGCTTTAGCCAACCTGCTAGAAGGCAAAGTACAGGGTGCACTGGTCAGGTCCCGGTTTCAGAACATCACAGAGATGGATGCTCCCTCTAGCTTCTTCTTCGGCCTGGAAAAGAAAAATGGACAGAAGAAGGTAATCCACTCCTTGCTTTCAGACACAGGGCAAGAACTCATGGAACCAAGCCAGATCAGAAGGCGAGCCGTCCAGTTTTATTCCTCCCTTTACTCCTCGGAGTACGAGGAGCAGGCCACACTGCAAGAGGAGTTCTGCAGTGAACTACCTCAGGTCTCTGCGGAGACCAACTCCCGGCTCGAGGAGCCGCTGCAGATGTCGGCGCTTCAGGCCGCCCTGCAAAGTATGCAGGTACGGAGGGCTCCTGGTATAGACGGCCTAGCGGTGGAGTTTTTTAAAGCCTTCTGGGACATTTTATCTTATTGTTTTTAATGAAAGTCTGGCTTCTGGTTCCATGCCGATGTCCTGCCGCAGAGCGGTCCTCACGCTTCTGCCCAAGAAGGGAAACCTGCAGGACATCAAAAACTGGCGCCCTGTGTCTTTGCTGTGTGTGGATTACAAGCTTCTGTCCAAGGCCTTGGCCAACAGGCCGGGATTAGACCTACTGTGTGCCCGGCAGGTCCATGGTAGACAATGTCTACCTGATTCGAGATGTTCTGGAGGTCTCCAGCTCATTGGGTATAGACACTGGTCTGATTTCTCTAGATCAAGAAAAGGCTTTTGACCACACAACTTCCTCTGGAAAGTCATGGAGAGGTTTGGGTTCAGCGCAGGTTTCGTAGCTAAGATAAAGGTGTTGTACAGTGACATTGAGAGTGTGCTGAAGGTTAACAGCCGAACCGCTACCTTCAGGCTCCAGTTTGTCCAAAAGTACCTGACAGGTCCAGCGGATTTAGTCTGGAGAGATGTGGCCAGCTGCATTCTCAGACGTGCAAATAACCTGGGGCTGGATGCTGCTCTGTTTTTAACTGATTGTAAACTTTTAAAGTTAAGTGGGCTGCCTCCGTTTTATCAGGGTGTTTTTAAGTCCTGAGCCCTTTTTGATAAAAAAGGGTGTCAAAAATCTGCCTCTCTGCACTGGTTGTTAAAAGAGCCACTGATACACGGGGCCAGGCTGGACATCAGAAGTAGCGTCACTCCTGGCCTGATGGTGGCATTCTGCAGGTCCATGACCCTGTGCCTCCAGCAGCTGGTAGATGTAGTGGGGCCGGTGTTGAGCGATGCTGTGGCCCTGGGCTCTCTGCTGGGTCTACACTCAGTCCGGGTGGCCCAGAGGATCCCGGAGCTCTGGAGGCAGAGGCTCTCGGGAAAAGAGAGGAGCCTCCTAATGGACCACAGCCAGGGAAGGGCCACACCGGATCCAACAGACCCTTTTCCAGGGAGACCTGACCGGCCCCCTGCTCAACGCCACTAATCTGAACAAGATGACTCTGCACAGAGCTGATAAAAAGACTATCTACTTCAACTGTGCCAAAGTTATCAACAGGAATGGACTGAGCAACAGACCCCCCACTGTGTGGACTCAAAGACTGTCTGGGGAAACCGAACCCAGCCCACAGTGGAGGATTTTATACAAACCTCCCCTCAAAAAACGGACTGCCGACCTCCAGTGGAGGAATTTACATGGTGCCATTGCCTCCAATGCTTTTATCTCTGTTCTTAACCCTGTTGTTTCTAGCAAATGTCCATTCTGTGAACGCCACAAGACTGTCTACCATGTTTTTACTGAGTGTGAGAGACTCACGGAGCTCATCACTCTTTTAACATTGGTTTTTAGTCTCTTTGGGGTGGTTTTTACTAAGGGTGTTTTTATCATGGGAGTGGGCTACAAAAAAACAAAGAAAAGTGGCAGCTCCTGAACTTCCTCACAGGAGACGCAAAGATGGCCATTTACGTGAGCAGAAAGAACAGGGTGGAGAACAGAGAGGGACAGGATGCCAAGTCAGTCTGGCTCTGCAACATCAGGGCCAGACTCTGGCTCGAACACAGATTTTTTAAACACATTGGTGATTTAGATGCTTTTAAACAGCGCTGGTGCTACAAAGACATCATCTGTTTTATTATTGAAGATCAGCTGCAGTTTGCACGTTTTTTTAAACAAATTTATTTTTACTATATGCACAATTGTACACTCTATTGAACTGATTGTAAAATAAAGAATGTAAATAAAGTATTTTTGTAAAAATAAAAAATAAAAAATCTCTGTCTGTCTTTCTGTCTCTGTCTCTCTCTCTCTGTCTCTGACTTCCCTGACATCTCTCTGCCTCGCTTTATATCTTCATCTCTTCTCTCTGTTACATCAGAAATAATCTTCATCTCGCACCAGCCCTCTTCTCCAGAGCCTCTCGTTGCTTCCATACACAGCAGGTTCTCCAGTATACTGTGCATCCAGCATCCAGCCAGTGGGACACGACTGCGCTCTCACTGAGGACCTTCGTTATCTTAACGTCCATCTTCTTTTAATAAGCTCATTGTCATCAAGCGCTCCCCAAACATCTCACTGATTCTCTCTGTACGACCTCCTGCAGCTCTGATCCATATCAGCACAGACGGGAGTCATATCACACGTTAAGAAACACTTTGACTCCTAAAAGTAGAATCAAAAATGTGTCACTCAGAGCTTTTGTCCAGTTAGGACTGGTTTCCCTCTGAGACGCTCGATATGGACCCTGGTGTTTCCTTTACTGTGATGTGTCTTCCCGGGGGTTTCATTAAAGTGATTTGTACCTACTCTGTTTAACATACGGCTCAGAACATCTCCATATTTAGACGCTTGAAAAAACAGGGAAGCTGCTCGACAGTTTGAACAACAGAGAAAACCCTGGAAACACAAGCAGATGTACAGTGCAGGACTGCAGAGCGTCTTCAGAGATGAATAACTGCTGCACAGCTGGGCCCCGACCACGAGGTCATGCTCCTCACCTTGGCAATAATATTAAATACAAGCTCAGACCACAGGTAGCAGCTGCACCCCTTACAGTGTGTGTGTGTGTGTGTGTGTGTGTGTGTGTGTGTGTGTTTTCAGCATGGATGTATAAAGAGAACTGGATACAGCGTCGGAGGCGGGGCCCCATTCATTCCTATGAAAGCTGCTCAGTGGAGCATGAAGCCAAAAAATGTCGACTCCCAGGTATAAAATAACCTGAATCTTCCACATAGCTTCCGCATCGTGACGCCCATAGAGCGAGCGCACTAGCGTTTCCTTTAGCCCCGCCTCCTAACTACTCAGCCTCAGGCTCACATGAACCACAGTGACTCTATAACGGAAGTTGTAATTACACAGTTTGGCCACTATGTGAGCACTTCCTGGGGGCTTGGTTTTCAGTTTGCAGTGCAACTGTACGGTGGCCCTAAAAGCTCAACACACTCTTGTGTATTTAAAACAAGCCCCCAGGAAGAGCGCCAGGCTTTGAAGCCAAATTGACATAGAGGCCAAACCGTGTAATTACAACTTCCGGGTCGTCACGTGATGCACACTGGCCCCAAGAGACTTTTTCCCACAGACTCACATTGTGAAAGAGACGTCTGTAAATCAGCGGATACATTTTTTTTTTAGGTACAACAACTAGCCAGTACGAACACTTAAACAGCCCTTATTTAAATCATGACGTCCTAAAAGTTGTAAAATGCATAAATAGCCGAATCCAGAGTTATAGAGTCACTGTGGTTCAGGTGAGAGAGCCTGAGACGGAGCGGCTGGGAGGCGGGGCTAAAGGAAACGCTAGTGTGCTCGCTCTTTGAGCCGTACAATGCGGAAGCTATGCGGAAGATCCAGGTCATTTTATACCCGGGAAGTCGAACTTTTTTGGCTTCATGTTCCACTGAGCAACTTTCATAGGAATGAACGGGGCCCCGCCTCTGACGCTGTAACCAGTTCTCTTTATACATCCATGATATAAAGGGTCACTTCACCAAAATCATGATAAAAATCTCTAAGAACAAAAAGCATTGATAAATGACAGAAACAATGTCCTGCTTACTGAGGATAATCCACAGACCTTGCTGTGAAAATTCATTGGAACGACTTTCTACCAATAAAATAGTAGCAACATCTGCGAATAACCCGTGAGGCCAGTCAGTTATGGGGTTAATCTCTCAGTTTCCAAAACATTCTTTCACAAATTACATTTTGTTTTAGTTGGATTTACAGATAATAAAAGCACTCACATACTAGCTGCTCTGTGAGGCTGCACTCAGACACAGCAGTGCTTGGAGCTAAATGCTAACATCAGCATGCTAACATGCTCACAGTGACCATGCTAACATGCTGATGTTTAGCCGGTATAATGTTCATGTTCACCATCTAAGTTTAGTATCAGAGGATCACCAGAGTGATTACAGTTCATCCTGAGGGGAGCAGGAATGTCTGGACCACGTTTCATAGCAAGACAAGCTATATCATAGCAAAACCTCACGGTGGTGCTAGAGGAAAAGTCAGAGGATCACCAAAGTCAGTAGGATTTATCATCTGGGGACCATGAATGTTTGTACCAAATTTCACATCAATCCATCCAATAATACTTGAGATATTTTAGTCTGGACCAAAGTGGTGGACTGACCGACCGACAGGCCAACATGCCTGGAGCCATGGAGCCTGAAAACAGGAGATGTTTGTCGGCTCACAGTGGAGAGGCAGTGGTGAGGAAGAGTGGAGTAAAGCAGGGCATAAAACATGAGACAAAAATAAGAAGTGATGACAAGCGAGGACAGAGGAGGAGGAGGAGGAGAGACAGGTGGAAAACACAAACATTAATGGATGCCATAAAATGCATGCTGCATGAAGAAATGATATTAGCATTGCAAATATTGTCGTCCCCTCTGCCCTCCTTCTTATCCTCCTCCACCCTGCACACTCGCATCTCTATCCGCTCCATCCCGTCTCTATATACGAGAGGATCTACCTGGAAAACACAGCTAAATCAAGTCGGACGGTGGCAGTTTAAGCCTTAATGACGAGAACACGTCTCCGCTGTTTGACCTTGGCATTTTGCATAAGGAGACGTACGACTCTCCTGGGAAATGAGCTGTTCTGTGGGTTGAAGAAAACACTCTTCCTCTGCTGATTTATTCATGAAGTGCTAACATATCACAGTAGATTCTGTCTTTATCTCTATGCACGAGACAAAACCACAACGCCAACAGTGAAACAGCATTTAGGACACATGCTAATCAAACTCTGCAGACTGTTGAAGGGCCGACGCGTGATGAGAAAACACTTCCTGTTTCTGGGACCATTTCTGTTTTCATAAATGATGCATGTAGATAACATGACATCATGTGGAAATATTTTCAGAGCAGCAGTTTGTCATTTATCTCAAATATCACCAGTAACAAGACGCAGCAGCGAATTGCAGCCCGCCTTAATATTCATCAAGTCGGCTTCTTGTCTCCACTCCAACGTAACGTGATGGCAAATGTAGGAAACGGAACGGCCAAAAGTCCTCCGCAGAAAAACAACAGCGTCAGTCATTTCAGCAAATTCCCAGAAACAACATTTGTTATGTTCAAGTGACGGCGCCCTCTAGTGGTCGTAGGGATTATGACTCAAAGGAAGTCAGGTGACATTGTTATAGAGACACAAAGTCCACAGAGGTCAGAGGTCGGGGTGGATGGGTCAACTGTTTCCAACCAACAGTCAACGTTGGTTTCTTTAAAACCATGACCATCGTTCACTAACCTCAACCACATGGTTATTACTGTAACCATGGAGACGAGTCTCCTAACATTAACTAAGTAACTTATTTTAACCCAAACCATCACTGATCTTTCTCTAGACCTAACCAAGTGCCTAAACCTCACCAAACCTCAACCACAGTGGCATCAGATCAGAAATCACTTGTGTGTGTTATTCTAAAGGACTGTTACAAACAAGGCATTGGATCGTTTAATTACTTTGGTCTTGTTGACCCGACAGTTACAACCCTGTCTGCTAGAAATGACGTCTTTAAAAACTCATTTGCAAAAGCTAAAACGTTTTCTCAACATAATGGGGAAACGTTTTCAATCTAACATGTCACAAAGTGTTGATACTGAACATTTCATTAAAATGTTCCCTCATAACATTTTCATTTCATCTGTTATTCCTACAGCATCAGCTCACAGGAACTACAGCTTATTAAACTTTTTAGTGGCTGTTAGTTTCTCACAGAACCTGGTTAAGCTTCAGGAAAGATCATGATCTTGGTTAAATATTAAAAAACTCCACAGTGACTTTAAACACGAGACACGACGTATTCATTAGCTTCTGTTGTTGTTTTTAACCTCAAACTTGAAAAAGTTTGTGTGGCTGCAGTTTTGTTGTCATTTGATAAAAATACCAATTCAAGGTAACGTCTTGAAAACCAGGCCTTTTAGTAGAATATGATATGAAAGTTCTTGTATGAACCTGAGTCACTGCAGAACAAGAACTGCGGAACACACAAACAACATCTCACCTTTCCATTGTACATGCTGTGTGTCACCTGGGACCTGAACTTAAAGCTAATTCTCTCAGTGCTAAATCCTGAATGAGTCTGCCATTGCATTCACATCAGAGAACACACACAATATACCTCTGTTACATTTAGATACAGCAAATCCCTTTTCAGGGTAAAGCAAACAGCTTTTATCAATATGAGAATGGGAGCCTGTTAAGCACACAGGAGCTAATCCCTCTGCATTATTTGATACCACACAGCCTGCACTACAGCACACACAGGTGGCTGTCTGTGTGTCTGTGTGAGCGTGAGGCGTGTGTGCATCAGTTTGTGTTTAACGGAGACTTTTTGTGTAGAAAACAAGGTGTAAAAGTTAGTTTGAGGCTTAGGAAACTCGTGAAATAACGTTAAAAATGTATGAGCCACTTATCTATGATGAAACGTACGTATGTGAGCGCACAAGTTTTATGTGTCCTGATGAAACTTTAGCAGATACAGTCAAACATTCAGTAACTCACGTCATATTGCGGTCAGAGCCAGAGCACTTTAGCCTCCAACAAAGGAGGGCCACGTCAGATCTGCTGTATCGGGAAATAAAATGATGCATCACCTCGAACCCGCCTGAAAATAAAACTCCTGGTTTGGAAGAAAAAGCCGGTGACTCACCGTCTCCTCAGACGGTGCCCATGAGAGAAAATATTTGGCGGCCACAGTTGCATTTTACATTGAAGTGAAGCTCTTCTTAGCCAGAGGGATTACTGACGAGGACAAGAGAATTATGTATTTATTTAAAGTTATGTTGGTTGTCATTTTGTTTTATTGTTGTGTGGTATATAGTGGTGGCTGTGTCGGTACACCCACATAGGTGTTTTCACTTGTTTCACCTGATCAGACCTCATCTCAGGGCTCTGCTGCCGTGAACAGACTGCTCGATTCATCTCTCTCATCATTTCTTATCATTACGCGCCACTAACATTTTAAGGGTTACACCAGCTGAAACATAAGTTACATCTTAAAACTTACACCTGGCCCTCAGCAGGTGTAAAGTCCTCTGTAAAATAGCGGTTGGCATGGCGCATCGTTTTGAAAGGTGGATAACTTGGAGGATGACGAGGAGCAAATTATAGCGTCTCTTTTGCATCAGCAACACGCTCTGCGTGATAGATCACACCCCTGGACATCCATCATGACTTTGATTTATATTTGTATATCATAATGCTTTGTCCGGGTTTACTTACCTTTTTGTTGTTGTTTGGTGATTAACGTTAGCTATTTTTAGCTGTTAGTCTCTTTGCTATTGCGTAGCAAAGTGTTAAATGTCATTTTCTGCGACAGTATTTTGGTTTGTGTGGACTTTACGCCAGAGTAACTAAGATGAACCTCACGTCTCTGCGGTGCAGCCAAACATCAACACAGGTTTAGTATCAAACTAACTCGTTTCAACGTGTCGTTTAGTTTGCAGCCTAATTTAAAGGAGAACTCATGTTTAGCTGCAACGAGAACTTATGCACTTTAGTTAATTGCTGTTAAGAAATTAGCAGCGAGCTAACAGCCATCCAGAAGCTAACAAGCTAACACTTGAAGGAATCCAGACAAAAGTTTTATCGTCTTCTCGGCTCTGACTCACACTGCTCTCACCCACACAGATCAATCGGGGGTCAAACTGATCAGGGATCAGATGTATTTGATCGTGTGTGTGGAAATCACATGTTGCTTTAATGAGACGGAGAACAAACGGCTCATTTCAGAGTGATTTTAGTGAAACTTCAGCTGCTGTTTCACGGACAGAGGAGACGGTGAGAGGATATTTCAGACTGCTCACTGATAATTTGAACAAACTGTTGACATGTAAATGTTCATTCACACACAGATTAAAAAATCTGTCTATTTTCTGTTTACAGGCATATGAATGTCAATATCCAACTTTAATTGCACATTTCATTCCCAGATAATTCAAGTATCAAGACTCACTACTAAACGTTTTTACAGCTACCATGACATCACACAAGGATCTATCACACTGCGTGGCTCTAGATCAATAAACCTTCTTTAAATGTACCAACAGCTAGTGAGGATGCAGCTCACCACCTACTATGTGAATCTACTGAGAGTTTATTTTATTCCATGTATTGTTTGTATGCTTTGTTTCTGCTGTTCTGATGTTAAATGAAATACCACAGCAGATATTTAATAACTACACCTGCTGTTACCTGTCGCTGATCCTCAGATCACCTTTATCATGACTCACGCAACATAACATTTGAATGGACTTGAAGCCTTTGTCCACATGAGTGGATGTGTGTGTGTGTGTGCATGAGCTGTGTGGGTGCTCTCTCCATTCATTAGCGTCAGTTACTTCTAAGTGTTGCACTCACATTGCGTGGGAGGATATGTGTGCCTCCCTTCCCTTCCCTCTGTTTGCATTTGTGTTTTGTTCCTCAAACTGGCCTCTTGAACACAGCAACAGACCCCCCCCCCCCCCCCCACCGGCCTCATTGTGTTACTTCACCCCTTCCAACATGTCGTCTGTCTCTTTCTAGCTCTTCGTTCCTGCCTTCATGCCTGCTTTGCTCTCCGCCTCGCTGTCTGCCAGTGTGTGTGTTTGCATGTGTACATTTGTGCTTCACTGTGTCCATGCATGTGTGTGTCTGTGTGTGTGTGCAGGGCGAGCAGCTTCTTCCTCATTTGTATTCTGCTCATCTTGGGCCCGGTAGGTAATGACAAGCAGCAAAGGCCAGGATGTCACCGCTCCACTCAGCTGCTGGCTGCCTGCTGACGTCAAGTCTCTGCGCACACACACACACACACACACACACACACACACACACACACACACACACAAACAAACAAACAAGCTGCCCCTCCTTGCAGCTTACAGAGCCACTAAAACACACATGTACTGTACAAACCTGCGCCCACACGTCCTCTCTCTTATATCTGGATATTTCTTTGTTAGTAGGGGGCATAGAGCAGATTTTCAAAGTCTGACAGTGTGTGCCTGTGTATGGATGGACAGAGGAGACTGTCAGTGCTCCAGGAATAAAAGAACCATGTTGATGAGACATTTGGAGTCTCAGTTATGTCGAAATACAAAGTTCATATGAGTAGGTTTTGTCCCTCCTGTTATTATTCTTACTTGGGGGATAATCCTGCTTATATATTTTGGAACTACAGTTCCTACAATGCTTTGGGGGATGTAAACAGGAAGAATAATGTTGCCATGGAGTCAGTGAGCTCCTGTCTGCAGTGGACCATGGATGTACAGACAACTATCACTATTACTGTGAAACAGTTAGAAACAGTTTCTGCAGCCTCTTTGTTCTCTGGGTTCTAAGTGGATTTATAATAGAGATAATAGAGATAAGAGATAATGATATCCTCCCACTGAATCTAAACATGTGTTTCATGTCTGTGTTTTCAGATTATGACTCTGAGAAGGAGGAGTGTGATCTGTCTCTAAGCGTTTTAAAGTACCTTCACCTCCTCCATGATCTGTGAGTCGCTGCTGCAGCTCCACCTGCTGACTACAATAACTAACTTCCTGTTGTTTTTTAAAACACCCGCATGCACCTGTAGCTTTGCCTCCACCGCACAGTTTGGATCAGAGCTTTCTGTGGAAGGTTGATTACAGTGATTAGAGTATGATGGATGATGTGTGGTGTTATGGAGACGTGTGATGCTCTGCTGAACAGGACGAGCTGCTCATTGGTTAAGAAAGGAGTCCTAATGTGTTTCCTTTTCACCGGGGTTTTGTTGTTCTGTTTATTTCTGTGAATTTTTATCTGGATGCTAACAGATGTGACGTAAGCAAATAAAGAACATTTTCTCCCTCTCTCTCTCTCCAGATGAGACCTTCATCCTAATGCTGCAGCCTCTCTCCACCTTGAATCCGACATCACTCTCAGTCTGCAGCTCCTGCAGGGCTGAAGGAAAAAGCCTTGGAGCCATGCGAGTACCTATCTGACAAATCCACATATATCTTTCCTCTCTTCTTCTCTGTTGTCTCCTCTGGTCCTCTTTGTCTCCCTGCCATCCTCTTCTCCTCTGTTTTTCCTTCCCACCACAGATCACGCTGCGTTTTTCTTCATTTTCTCCCCAGTCTCCCAATTTACTTCACCGCACATCACTTTGTGCTTTCCTGCTTTATCTCTGACTTCCTTCCTGCTGTCTGTCTACTGCAACGTCTTTTATCTTCTTGTCTCCTCCTTAATATAAGATAAATGACCGTTCCTCATCTTACTTATGTGACCTATTAATTAAGAAACACCTGACACAAACACCATTACTAATCTAATGTTTCATTCTCCAGCTTCCTGCAGCTGCAGTTTAGTGAATGGGAAGTTATTTTAAATGTTTAATAATGTGATTGTAATATGATTACTTTGAATTTTCTTTACAGTCTTATTGTAGCATTGTGTTGTATTGAAGAGTTCGGAATAGAGGGTGACTTTTTAATTGTCTAAAACCACAAATTGTAGTGTTGTAGTGCTTTAATATAATTTACATATATCAGATTGGTCAGTGTGTTATTTCCACAGGTCTAACACCTCCGACTACTGAGTCTCTGAATTAAAGAGTCATTTAAAGCAAACCTCTTTCAGTAGTTGAAAAGAATAAAACAGTTTTCATTATATTTACCTCAATATTCGAACGAAATCCTCCTCTTTTTTGTTCCTAATGAGTTCAGTTTCATCACCTTTAAGCTTCTTTTGGCAAAATTCACTTTTTCAATAAAAAATACGGCACCAGCGAGAATCGTGTAGATGAGTTTGGACTTTGAGGGGTGTCGACACATGATCACAGATTCTGACCGTATGTTTGTAATGCAAACGAGACGCTGTTACCTGGACGTTGCCTTTTAGCTGAGCTGCAGTAAGCTTGTTAGCTTGTCCAAAGTGAGCAGCTGACTTTAGCTTTGTGTGGATCAGCGCTGGATTGTGAAGCATAGTTTACCCCGATTCATTTTCTACGGGACGCGAGTGATTTGCTTCTCACAGCGCTGTGACCAGTAGCGTTTAAGATCCGCGTGCGGTTTGTTTGTGATATGAAAGCAGACGGAGCAACCGCAGGACCAGATGTTTGATTTTAGCATGAATTCAAAAGTTAAATATATAATCGATCTGTATAAGCTGTTATATATTTATACAAATCATTCGGTAATGTTATGCGCCTCTTTTATCTGTTTGTCATTCATGAGGTCGATTATTAATTAATAATACTAATAATGCTCAATCAGTTACTTCTCGGTGAGCGGTGTGTGACTGCAGAGAACATAAATAAACACGAGAACCAGAACCAGAATCTGATTTCCCCACGTGGGTCCTGATGAGGATGCAGGATGACGTCACTAAAGCTGTCCAATCACTGAGTTACCTGTCAGTCCATGTGACTTCATGTTTACGCCTCTTGGTTTGTTTATAAAAAGTCAGTGTGAACATGAGCCGAACTAACAGTGGATCTTTTTTGTCCGTCAGTCTGAACAGAATGAACCGAACTACAGAGAAAAAAGCATCTTCAGAAAAACAAGTCCTTTAGGAAAAACCTGTGTCTTCTTGTATCTGCATACACAAGTCAATGATCAAAGTGAAACACTGTCTTGATGGACTGTGTGCCGGTGGAGCTGGTCTTTGCCACAGGCTGCAGGACTCCTCTCACCGTGCACTGACAGGGCTGTTAGGCAGCTCAGACGCTGGGAGCTTATCAGCCGCCTCTGTGGCCTGAAGCAGTTCAGGTGGACAAGTGTATCCCTGTGGACAGGACACAAGTCCATGAAGCGGGTTTACCCCAATCCGTGTGCCAAGCAGAGAGGCTTAGTCTTTCCACTGACTGTGCCAAAGATCAAACCCCAGAGCTCACAGCGTCAGGCCGGACACTCTTACCTGGACTGCTGATAACACAAATATCCTCCTCAGGGATGTGGGAACAGCAGAGCCCTCCTAATCTCTGCCTCTGGCTGGGTTTAAAGCTCCACACCAAACCTTCAATCACCAGCAACTTAGGCATTAGAAGCATATACGTACTTAATCAAAATATAATTTAAATTCACTCTAATGCTGAAGAAGTTCATTGCATGAAGAAAAGTGTTAAAGCCTGACCTGATACAGCTGCTTTTTTTTTTTTTTACAGATTTTTACAAGTTGACTCCTACTTTTCTCAATACTCAGTTCACTTTTTTCAAAACTCTTCACAGCATCAGCACATCAGCAGTCGACGTGGACCAAACTGTGGGAAACTTTTCATAATAGTAGTGAACATGTAAAACGAGTGTAAATGCACAGAGATTTGGTGGTGGTTGAGTTGGAGTGAGATACATTGAATTCATGAAATTTGAAAGATGTCATTGAATGCATTTTGTGTCAAAATAATAAAATGTAGGAAAATTGAAGCATATAGCATTTGAGTAATTTCTGTAACACATACTGTAAGGAAGCACGAACAAAAAGATATATATATCTATAAATCCATATATATATAAATGAAAGCTACTTTAAAGATAATAGTGCTCCATACTGTACTGTAAGTGTTTCTCTTTAGGTCATTGTGTTTGTATCATACCTACATGGATCAGTATCAGTTATGATTGATAACTTTTCTTCCTCTTCTGTCTCCTGTGGTGTACCTCAAGGCTCCATCTTAGGCCTTATTTTATTTTCATTTTTTTTTAAAAATTCAACATCCCGTATCCAGACCCCTCAGATTGCACACTCCTCTCTGTTCCACATGCTCTTCCCCATCTATCACCACTATTAAATCCCACCTTTTTACAACTGCATTTTAGTTCCTTAATTATTAATATGATAATGAAATTGTTTTAATTTTGTCTGTTACAGTTGTTTACCTAATTATTTTTGTTTTACTTATTTTTAATTTCTCTGTAAAGCACAACACTTATTTTTTAAATTTGACTCGATTTATGAGTGACAAGGTTTTCTTGTCGGAAGGTAAATGTCGGTGTTCTGGTACAAGAGCTGATCTCGAGATGAGTGTCGAGTGTTTTGGTTGTGTTTTGTGAGATTAACTGCTGTGCTGAGCTGCATGTTGGTAAAGAGAAATCATCAACATTTCCAAAACTGTGAAGAGTTTTGAAAAAGTGAACTCAGTATAAAGAAATGTGTGAAAGTAATTGTAAAAAACTGTAAAAAAAAGACTTTGTATGGATTCAGTAAAATGTCATTAATACGTTCATGTAGCGACTAACAGTATTAGTGGTTTCTTCCTAATAAACAATACAACAAGGAGAATGAAGGTTTTAAAGTATCCTGAAATAACAAACAAGGCAAAGCGATCTGTGGGGACACAAACGAGTTTAACAGAGTTCACATAATCATTATTTATCCCCGCAGTGTCTCATGGAGTTTTGCTGAAGTGTATTAACGCCCCTCAGCAGATTGCATTTCATGTTTCACAGAGGCCTAAATGCAGAGACTCATTTCGTTTAGCAATAGTTTTCATAAAATTGTGATAAGACCTAAAGGTCACGCAATTATGGTAAGAACCTTTAAACTTTTCTAACAAGTTTCCTACATCCTATAACGTTCCGTCAGTTTCAGCCTTCGGCGTTTAGTGAACTAATTGTGTCAGCTCCTGGGAGCTTTAATAACCTGTTGTGACCCCTGTGAAAACAGCAGAGACAACACACTAACACCGAGTCTCAGAGGAGTGTGGCCACCTATGCACACACATCTTAACACCTGGGGATTGCAGCTGTTGTCCTCTATTAAATCTCCACGCTGTAATTGCTTCATCAGGACCAAGTAGCTGCTGAGAACAAACAACGCCCGAGGTGCTAACACACAGATAATAAGAAATATGTCACTCTGTTAATGCAATATTTTACCAACGACATGCACATTCAATTTCATCTGGATTCCTACACTGCTACATTCACTGCAAAACGTGCATCATTGAGTTTCATATCACAGATTCCTCTGTCTGTACAAACTAGAAAGATTATTTTCTAGTGGCAGATCAGGCTCGTCTGGAACCCTTCAGGCTGATAAAATGGGACACAACAGTGATATTCAGCCATTAGGAATGATGCAGTAATGCTTCGCTTGACATGGATTTTTGCTATATTGTGATTTGTTGGCGATTTGTAATTGCAGCGTAACAGAATGTGTGCTTTATTCTCTTGTTTTTAAACCGAGGGAAATACAGATGTCTGAGTTTGTTATGATAATGAAAGTGAAAGCTGTGGAACGAGACTCAATGAACTCAGCTCCTTAAAAATGATGCAAATGCAGTGATCACAACTTCAAATGCATTCACAAGTTGTAATGATTTCTGGTTCTTTTCACACTCTTTTCTCACAACCACCACGTGGAAAACATGGTTTACTGAACATCTAACGGTGCAGATTTCAGAGTTTTCTGCTCACAATATTTTCAATCTTCTTCCCAAATGAAGAGAAATCTGTTTCTGTTGTGTTGACTTGACTCACGTCACATGTAAAGAGACACAGCAGGTTTGCTAAAAAATATGGCAGCAAAGAGAGCAGAATATTACAGTTGGTGTAACGTGGATGAAAATCTATGACCTGATGTAAATGGCTGGACAGATGTGGAGCAGACTGCCTAATATTTATAGATATTGTTTTTCTGTTTTGTTCATCACCACCAAATGATTGCAGATTTGAACTTCTGGTTTGATGCTCTGATTTGAAAAATAAGCTTTTCTTTCTGCTGCCTTGAGAGAGGAGTTTTTTGTTGTATTTAGACACCAGCAGGATCGCATGACAAGACCTTTTAGAGCTTTTGCTGTTTTGCAAATTGAAACACAGTTTTGAAGTTTGTCACCTCTTCTCAAAACTGCACTTTTGTTTCAAACAATTCATTGAAATAATGAATAAGAAATGGTAAAAAAGCTCTGATTGTAAATCATTTAGTCTATAAAATGTAAAAAAAATAGTGAAAAATGCAACATCTCCCAGAGCCCAAAGTGGCGTCTTCAAAATGCTTGTTTTGACAAACCATTTTTCCAAAAGATATTTCATTGATATGTTATATATTTCATATTTGACAAAAACAGTTCTTCACATTTGAGGAGCTGGAAACAGCAATTTCTTGCTATTTTACAATTAAGCAATCATCAAAATAGTTGCAGATTCTTTTTGTTTTTCAATCAGCTAATCGATTAAGGGACTAATCGTTGCAATTCTACTGTGGAGGGATACGTTTCTGTAAAAAATACATGTCATGCAAACATGACACAATTTTATCCATCATCCGCCCATTCATCCGTTGGTTCTTACCTTTTCTGCCGACTGTGCCGTGCCGAAGAAGATGGGTATAAAAGCCAGCCATACGATGCAGGTGGTGTACATGGTGAATCCGATTGGCTTGGCCTCATTGAAATTCTCCGGCACCCCGCGGGTCTTTATAGCGTAAACAGTACACGTCACCATCAGTAAGATACTGTAACCCAACGAACAGATAATCTGAAGATCCGTGATGTCACATTTCAACACCCCTCGTGCTAGATCCGGGTTGAAGGTCTTCTGCTCGTCATAGTCTATGATGGTGTTAGGTGGATCCACCAGGAACCAGATAAACACCCCCAACAGCTGGACTGAGATGAGGCTGGAGGTGATTGCCAGCTGTGAGGTGGGGCTGATCAGCCTGGGGGCCGTCACTGACTTCTTGCCCTGCTCAAAGATTCGGTAGATGCGGTTGGTTTTGGTAAGGAGGGCGGCGTAGCTGATGCACATTCCCAGACCCAGGAAAATCCTTCTGAACGAGCACACGCCAACATCTGGCTTGGCGATCATGAGGAATGTGATTATATAACATAAAAATATCCCAGTCAGGAGAACATAGCTCAGCTCCCTGCCGGACGCTCTGACAATCGGAGTGTCATTGTACCGGATGAACGTAGCCATGACAAAGATTGTAGCGATGATCCCGAGCATTGCCAGGAAAACCGGAATCACCGCCCAGGGCGAGTGCCATTCCAGTTTTATGATGGGAATAGGCTGGCATGACGTGCGGTTGGCATTGGGCCTCATGTTGTAGGAGCAGAGCTTGCAGGTGAACTCGTCGTACTGGTACTGGTAGCCGTCGCAGGGCTCGCAGTGCCAGCAGCAGGGCATGCCTTTCACCACCTTTTTCCTCTCACCAGTTTTACAGGGAAGGCTGCACACGGAGCTGGGAATGTCCTGCTCCCCTCGAGGCCACTGCATGTCCTCAATCTGGAGAGAGAGCACAAGAGACAATGAACGGTTAGATCAGTGTTTTTACTTTCATTTTCTTCAAAAACAAAACATTAAAAGGTTGCAAACAGCTGCAGGGCTGACTCCTTCCTTGTCTTGTTTTTAGATGGCAATGCCGGTCGGTCCGGACTGAAATACCTCAACAATTATTGGATGGTTTGACAATAAATTTGTGTACATTCATGGTACCCAGACGATAAATGCTAATGACTTTAGTGACCCCCTGACTTTTCCTCTAGCACCAACATGAGGATCATATTTTTTTAAACATCTCAACAACTTTTATGGGATGGATTGTGATGAAATGTGGTTCATCGTTCATGTTCCCCTCAGGATGAACTGCAATAACTTTGGGGATCCTCTGACTTTTCATCTAGCGCCATCATCAGGTCAACATACTAACACGCTACACTAAGATGGTGAACACTGTAAATATTAAACCTGCTAAACATCAGCATGTCAGCATCGTCATTATGAGCATGTTAGCATGCTGATGTTAGCATTTAGCTCAAAGCACTGCTGTGTCTGAGTACAGCCTCACAGAGCTGCTAGCATGCTGCAGACTCTTGGTGTGGTTTGTTTATACTGGGGATGAGAAAGACAGCTCACACAGATATTATGTTTGGAATGGCGATACCAACTGAATGCACTGTAACACAATTAGCTGTAAGCCTGGTGGTGCTTTTTAATAAACATTATTAGAAACACACAATAAGTACACTGAAATGAACAAATGTTGTGGCACCCTTCACCTGTCCTCACAGAAACTCACTTTGGGAACCACTGGGTTAGATTCAATGACTGAACAGTTAACATAAAGGTAAGTAGACTGTTAACTTAGCTTTCTTACCAACTTTCTTACTAACTTAACCTTAAGTGAAGGGAAAAATATTTCATGGTGTGTGAGTACATCCCATACACTGTAAAACTCCACTGCGCTGTGAAACCAGTTGTAAGTAATGGCACTGTCAGATATCGACTCTGAGGTTATGGTCTCTCAGTCTCAGATTCATAGCTAAGATCTTATCTTGCAGTGTGTAGCGCCGCTGTTAAACAAGAGGTTTGCTTTGGCTCTGGCTTGTTACTAAAGCAAACGTCTCATTGATTTGACAGCTTGACTGCTGCTAATGAGTAATGAATACTCTATTAGTGCAACATCAATATGGATAAATTCCACCTGGATCATCGCTCTGCACTGAGTGGACATCGCAGTTATCTGCTCAGCACTGCAGCCAGGTGGCATTTAATGAACGCTCTGCAGCTGGAGGATCGCTTTTCATGCAGTCCTTGAGCAAGGCATGATGAACTAGGTTGAGAAGTTCCTGTCTGGAGCAGACATTACATTACATAACTTGTAATATAATGTATAATGTGGAGTGTAACAAGGTACATTTACCCAAGTAAGTTAAAGATACTTGCACTTAATTTGAGAACTTTAGTTTCTTTACAGATTAAGATTTTAAATACAAAATGATCTAATAAAATTTGTTGCAGCCCAGATTAAACTACCACATATAAAACTGTCAGAAGTAGCTCCACCTCGACCAGCTACAGGAGTGAAATGTTGCTTACACACTGATGCATCACTAATAATAATCCAATAATATCATATATATAATAGTTACACTCACAGGGGCCATTTTTCTGAATGATGAGAAATGTTCTTTTTTATTCTTTACGTACATTTTGATGACGTTTTCAACTTTTACTTGAAAGTATACGTGAAGTATTGTTATACTGCAGTTTTGCTACTCTCAGGATCATAATACTTTCTCCACCACAGATGAACATACACCCCTGCTGTTCCGCTCGGCTGCTGGTGTCACATCTTAAGCTAAAGTTACATCCCTCTAACTCGTAACCGTCGTCAGTGTCAGCAACGTCAGCATCGTTGTTGGCAAAGGTTAATAATGTGCTTTGTTGTGTTCGCTTGAGATTTGTAGTTTTATGAGCTCGATTAGCTTTGACACGTCCACGTTGTGGAGCAACAGCAAAGGAAGAAACATTTGTTCCCTGAGTTTGTCCTTCAGACAGAACTTCTCTGCGGTAAACAGTGGAATATTAAGGTAAACAGCTAATGCTACAGTGCTACAGGTAAAAAAAGTTCTTCTTCTTCTGGGCGTCTGCCGGTCTGATCGCTGGCGTGATTGGCTGCCGCAGTGTGACGTTGGGTTGCGTTTCTCCAAAAGTTGAATCCATTTCAACTTTTTCGCCGCAGGCCGCTGCGTTTTTTTGCGGCACCCCCTGCGGCCTGAACGCAGTACCCTAGTTCAAATGAATGGAAAAATCTGCGTTTTTGCCGCAGCACCTGATTCAATGTGAATTCGGCTTAAGATTAATATGACAGGCTGCATTCTTACTCTGCAACATTTGTAGGCAGATATACAGTAAAGAGGAAGGTTTACGCCATATACCTGCATATACACACCACTACACCTCTGGAAGCAGACAAGAATAAAAAAGTCTTTTCAGAAAGCTTTACATTATTTTAAATGTTTGATTTGTTTATTCTGAATATTAAATTTCCAATATGCTTTTATATGAAATGGGCAATGAGCTAAAGTGTAAACAGACTCTGTAAATCCGTTCACATCCTCACAACACTTCCAGGCCCTTCTTGAAACTACGCCCAGACCTTGGAAGGATCTCCAGTGAGTGACGGTGGCCAGAAACCCTGTTGTTGTGTATTGACTTTGATTATTTTGGCAGATAGCTGGTTTCTGTTTAAACGATTTGAAAGGACCTGGAGGGATTTCAAATGCTACTGTGACCCTGAGCTGCTCAGTTACACAGCCCTAAGGACATCCTCAAACAGATTATCTACAAAGACCAATCTGAATCCGTCTGTGGTTCCAGGAGCCAGGGGCTACGCTAGGATGTTATCACCACCCACCATCAACCAGACCCTCCCCCGGGCTCCCTGTGTGCTAACAAAAAGCCCAGTTGATAACCTGGGATAGTTGGGGATGAAAAGCTGCATCAAGCTAACAGCCTGAGTCAGCCGAAGGCTTGTATTTGGCCACGGTGAGGATTCAGAACCACAACAAAGAGGCAAACTCCAAACAGCCCTCTAATCTTCCTCCCTCCCAAAGGCGGCAGGCCAACTCTGCAGAAAAGGAAGAGAAAAGCATTTCTTCCCTCCCACACATCCCCTGCACACATCACACTCTTTCTCTTACTGCATTTCTTTTCTATTAAGCTTTTCTGATCGTATTCATCAGCCCCTACAACCACACATCCATCCATCACTCCCACATTTCGTCCACTTCACGCTAAGCTTTTTATTGTGTGCCGAGCACAACGACACATGGACCATCAAAATTACATGACCGGCTGAACCAAATCCCTGCTGCTCCTCCTCAGTGATAGCTCATAGGCAGGTGAATATGCTTCCCCATTTAGCATATCAAGTGTATTCAAATCTGACTTGTCATGTAAGAAACAAGCTTTACTACACAGAATTGATGAGTGGCAGACTTGTGCCTGGTTATAGAATGACTCACGGCTTCACACGTCCAAAAGGATTTCAGATGGGAGGCTCAAATGGGATTCAAACTGCCAGCAGCAACGTCGAGTCAATCATTTAAATGGAAACACCATCCGTCTTCTCGTCTTCGCAGCGGTCAGGAGGGCTGCCAGCCACTGCGGCGTGTTCAATAATTCACTCAGGTCTTTGAAGAGGTGTCACAGCTGGTAGAGAGATCTGGACAAGAGGTCTCTCTGGTCTTAAATCTCTGACTATGTGCCCACACAAAAGTCCACATGTTCCAGCTTTCCTCCAGCTGGAGATCAGCCTCAGCGAGTGATTAAGTCCCAGGGTCCTGAACTCAGCTGCACTCTGACAGTCTTTGTCAAAGCATGGACTTCATCTGACATGTTAAAAAAGTCACACGAGGGTACAGAAGCTGCTCTGTATGATTTGAACAGCTTACTATATCAGACGTCCTTTAGGTTCCAGTAACTGAGACCGGACCCGAGCCACAACGGCTCCATACTGTATTCTGTCGACTTTGTCTTCTGTAAATTACGTTTAGATACAAATAATGCCGTTTTCTATCAACATCATGTATCTGCCAAGGTGCAAAATGTTTATACTGAATGTTCACTGACAGCATATTTCATTTGTTTCTGCTTGTAGCAACTCAAGCATGATGTGTTTTTTATGATTAGGTTTCTCTTACAGCACTTGGTTAATCCATCCAACCCAATCACCTTTCACTCCAAAAAGACCATAATCCAGGCCGAGATCACGTTTCTCACCACGACGTTGGTGGGAAAACAAATTATTTCTAGACAGAAGACAGGGTTGTGGGTCGGGCATGGTGCCGTTCTATAGCCTCAGGTCTAAGAATTATGATTATATAGTAGAAGTAGTAGTAGTAGTATAGCACTTCCTGATTGATGGGTGTACAAAGTGCAGGGCTTTGGCTCCAGAGACCAGGGTTCAGCCTGTGGTGAAGTTTAGGCAACAAAAGCAAAGGTTCTTGGTTTGATTCTGGAAACTTTTGCTGAGACAAAACCAACATTCTTCTAAACCCCTAACTAAAGGCGCTGTGACTGCCTGGACGTACTGGCGTGCTGAGGTGAACGTATTGTCTCATTTCCGGTTGCCGGTGTTTCTGTGTTACTGGTAGCAAATTTTGCTGCTCTAGCTAAACCCAGTTCATTTTGATATTTTCTTTACTATAGCGGTTAATTACCCGCTATACATTTAAGGATACACTAGTTCTGTTTAAGCACTCATAGCTCTCTCCTGTTAGCAACTTTCCGCTAATCCCACAGTTGTTTACACGCTAAGTAGTTGCTACTTTAGCTCAGTTAGCGATGGCGTCTCTCTCTCCTTCTCCTTCTCCTGTTCGGTGTGTCAAATGTTTAGTTACTCCTCTGCCTCCTTTAGTGATAATGGTACATGTAACAAATGTAGTTTATTCACTGTGTTGGAGGCGAGGCTCAGTGAGTTAGAGTCGCGGCTCCGCACCATGGAAAGTCAGTCAGCCGTAGCTAGCCAGCCCCTAGCCGGTGCGAGCCGACCAGAGGTAGCTTCTGCTAGCCGTCTCCCGGCAACTCCCGAGCAGCCGGGAAGCCAGGGAGGCTGGGTGACTGTCCGAAAGAAGCATAGCCCTAAACCAAAGCCCACGGTTCACCACCGACCTGTTCACGTTTCTAACAGGTTCTCTCCACTCAGCGACACACCCGCTGAGAAACCAACTCTGATTATTGGCAGCTCCATTTTGCGAAACGTGAAATTAGCGACACCAGCGGCCATAGTCAAATGCATCCCAGGGGCCAGAGCGGGCGACGTTCAATCCTATTTAAAACTGCTGGCTAAGGATAAGCGTAAATATGCTAAGATTGTTATTCACGTCGGCGGTAATGACAGCCGATTGCGCCAATCGGAGGTCACGAAAATTAATGTGGAGTCGGTGTGTACATATGCAAAGACAATGTCGGACTCCGTAGTTTTCTCTGGACCCCTGCCTAATCTTACTAGCGATGACATGTATAGCCGCATGTCATCATTCAACCGCTGGTTGTCGAGGTGGTGTCCAGGTGATGATGTGGGCTTTGTAGATAATTGGCGGACTTTCTGGAGAAGACCTGGTCTGATTAGGAGAGATGGCATTCATCCCACTTCGGATGGAGCCGCTCTCACATCTAGAAATCTGGCCGAATTTATTGGTGGCCCAAAGCCATGACAGCTCAGAGTTCAGACCATAGACTTAATACAGTCTGTGGTCCAGACCAGGAGGCAGAGCTGCAGTCCTACACGCTTCTCTGCGCTTCCATTAGAGCAGTTACCCACCCTAATCTCCCCAGAGAGGTTGTCTGCCCCCTGACCACTTAAATTATTTAAATCCAAAGTAGAGGAGTTACACATAAAAACCTAATAAAAAGTAAAACCTCCACTGCAACAGTACAACAAAATAGGAGAATTAAATGTGGACTCTTAAACATCAGATCTCTGTCATCTAAAGCTGTTCTAGTAAATGATCTAATATCAGGTCATAATATTGATTTATTTTGTCTTACTGAAACCTGGCTGTGTCATGATGAATATGTTAGCCTAAATGAATCACTCCCCCCAGTCACATTAATACTCACATTCCTCGAGGCACAGGCCAAGGAGGTGGAGTTGCAGCCATCTTCGACTCAAGCCTATTAATCAAACCTAAACCTAAACTAAATTATAACTCGTTCGGAAGCCTTGTTCTTAGCCTTTCACACCCAACCTGGAAAACACTACAGCCAATTCTATTTATTACAGTGTACCGAGCTCCTGGACCGTATTCTGAATTTTTATCTGAATTCTCAGAGTTCTTATCAGGTTTAGTCCTTAAAACAGGTAAAATAATTATTGTAGGTGATTTTAATATTCATGTCGATGTAGAAAATGATAGCCTTAGTGCTGCGTTTATCTCATTGTTAGATTCGATTGGCTTCTGTCAGAGTGTACATAAACCCACTCACTGTTTTAACCACACCCTCGACCTTGTTCTTGTCTATGGCAAAGAAATTGAACATCTAATAGTCTTTCCACAGAATCCTTTTTTATCAGACCATTATTTAATAACTTTTGAATTCCTATTACTGGACTACACGCCATTAGGCAAACATTCCTACACTAGATGTCTATCTGATAGTCCATCCATCCATTTTCTATACCGCTTATCCTCTTAGAGGGTCGCAGGGGGGCTGGAGCCAATCCCAGCTGACATTGGGCGAGAGGCGGGGTACACCCAGGACTGGTCACCAGTCAATAGTGCTGTAGCTAAATTTAAGGAAGTGATTCCATCAGCATTTAATTCAGTTCCATGTCTCAATGTAACAGATGACTCCTATGCTAACTTTAGTCCCTCCTAAATGTTGATAGTGCTGCAGGCTCACTACGAATAACACTCGACTCTATCGCCCCTCTAAAAAAGAAGATAATAAAACAGAGGAGGTTAGCTCCATGGTATAACCTGCAAACCCGCAAATTAAAGCAAACATCGTGAAAACTTGAAAGGAAATGGCATTCCACCAATCTGAAAGAATCATGTTTAGCCTGGCAAGATAGTCTTAAAATTTATAGGAAGGCCCTCCGTAATGCCAGAGCTGCCTACTACTCATCATTAATAGAGGAAAATAAGAACAACCCTAGGTTTCTGTTCAGCACTGTAGCCAGGCTGACAGAGAGTCACAGCTCTGTTGAGCCATGTATTCCTATAGACCTCAGTAGTAATGACTTCATGAGCTTCTTTAATGATAAAATTCTAACTATTAGAGAAAAAATTCAGCACCTCCTGCCCTCAGTTGGTACTGACTTATCTTCAAACACAGGAACCTTAGAGGAACAACTGTAAAACCTGATGTACATTTAGACTGCTTTTCTCCCATCAACCTTAGTCAACTAACTTCCATGATTTCCTCATCTAAGCCATCAACGTGTCTCCATCAACTAGGCTGCTTAAAGAAGTTTTACCCTTAGTTAGCACTTCTTTACTAGATATGATCAATCTGTCCTTATTAAAAGGCTATGTGCCACAGTCCTTTAAAGTAGCTGTAATTAAACCTCTTCTTAAAAAGCCAACTTTTGATCCAGGAGTTTTGTCAAATTATAGACCTATATCTAACCCTCCTTTTCTCTCCAAGATCCTTGAGAAAGCAGTCGCCAATCAGTTGTGTGACTTTCTACACAACAACAAGCTGTTTGAGGATTTTCAGTCAGGATTTAGAGTGCATCATAGCACAGAGACAGCACTGGTGAAAGTTACAAATTACCTTCTAATTGCATCCGACAAAGGACTTGTCTCTGTACTTGTTTTACTAGATCTTAGTGCTGCATTCGATACCATTGACCATCACATTCTATTACAGAGACTAGAACATTTAATTGGCATTAAAGGCACCGCACTAAGCTGGTTTAAATCCTATTTATCAGATCGATATCAGTTTGTACACGTTAATGATGAATCCTCTATGCACGCCAAAGTTAGTCACGGAGTTCCACAAGGTTCTGTACTTGGACCAATTCTATTTACCTTATATATGCTTCCTTTAGGCAATATTATTAGGAAGCACTCCATAAATTTTCATTGTTATGCAGATGATACCCAATTATATTTAAAGATCAAGCCAGATGAAACCAATCAATTAGCTAAACTTCAAGCATGCCTTAAGGACATAAAAATCTGGATGACCTGGATGATATTGTATTTGGCCCCGAACACCTTCGAAACACATTATCTAAAGATATAGTTTCTCTAGATGGCATTGCTCTGGCCTCCAGCGAAACCGTGAGGAACCTTGGAGTTATCTTTGATCAGGATATGTCCTTTAACTCCCACATAAAACAAACTTCAAGAACTACCTTTTTTTCATTTACGTAACATTGCAAAAATCAACCACATCCTGTCTCAAAAGGATGCAGAAAAACTAGTCCATGCATTTGTTACATCTAGGCTGGATTATTGCAACTCTCTACTATCAGGCTGCCCCAATAAGTCCCTTAAGACTCTCCAGCTGATCCAGAATGCTGCGGCACGTTTACTGACAAGAACCAGAAAAAGAGATCATATCTCTCCAATATTAGCTTCTCTACACTGGCTCCCTGTAAAATCCAGAATAGAATTTAAAATCCTTCTACTCACCTTCAAAGCCCTAAATGGTCAGGCACCATCATATCTTAAAGAGCTCATGGTACCCTATTACCCCACTAGAGCACTGCGCTCCCAGAATGCAGGGTTCCTTGTGGTTCCTAGAGTCTCTAAAAGTAGAATGGGAGCCAGAGCCTTCAGCCATCAAGCTCCTCTCCTGTGGAACCAGATCCCAGTTTGTGTACGGGAGGCGGACAACCTCCTCACATTTAAGAGTAGGCTTTCCTCTTTGGTAAAGCTTATAGTAGGGCTGACTCAGGTGACCCCTGAGCCCCCCCTTAGTTATGCTGCTATAGGCCTAGACTGCTGGGAGACTTCCTATGATGCACTGAGCTCCTCTCTCCTCTCTCCTCCTCTTCCTCTCCATCTGTACGCCCTCATATCCCGTCAATGCTTGTTACTAATTCAACGTCTTCCCGTAGTTGTGTGCTTTCTCTCCTCTCTCTCTCTCTCTCTCTCTCTCTCTCTCCTTCTGTTGCTTTCTGCAGGAATTTCTGCCTCTGGAGCTGTAGAGTCTGGATCTATGGTTGCTGCCGCCTGCTGCCCCTGTGGTCCTGCTCTGCACCCGCTGCTGCTATTACTGTTATTGCTCTTATTACTAGTATTACTATTATAATGTTGCTCTTGGTATTATTTCTGTTGGTGTTATCATCAATACCATTACCACAACTATTGCTTTACATCCCTATGTGGAACTGTACTGTGCTGCTGTATGTTCTCTTTCCTCCTGCTCTCTCTCTCCCGCTCCCCCCCTCCCCCTTCAACCCAACTGGTCGAGGCAGATGACCGCCCACCTAGAGCCTGGTTCTGCTCAAGGTTTCTACCTGTTAAAAGGGAGTTTTTCCTTGCCACTGTCGCCTAGTGCTTGCTCATGGTGGGAACTGTTGGGTCTCTGTAAATACAAAGAGTCGGTCTAGACCTGCTCTACTCGAAAAAGTGCCCTGAGATAACTTTGTTATGATATGGTGCTATATAAATAAAACTGAATTGAATTGAATTAAACATAACCATGAACAATAAATAATAATTTAGCTTTTACAAGCAGATATTGTATTGAAATATTGACGGAATACGTAGTCAGTGAGCATTTTACTGATATATTCAGTAGCAACATATTGCAACTTGCCAGATCTGTTAATTAACATTTCCTCGTTATGTTGATGAGAAACGTAATCCAGGTAGCATTTCATCTCCAATATGTATTTTCTGTTGCAAATTAGTTGTATATTAGCGTAACTTGAAGGAGACATGAGTTGGTGCTGCTTGTTAAAAGGTGGTGCTGATGGTGTCTGTGTTTGTGTTGACCACATCTACTCGCTATACCACACAGGGAAATAGAGTTTGGTCACGCAAGATTAGCAACAAGTCGTCCAAATTAAACAAAAAAGTACATTGTTTGTTTTGACGCCTCCATCAGTAGGACGGCACCATCTGTCTGAGACTTCAACGCCATGGTTGAGGTTCGGTTAGGTTTAAGGAAAGATCATGGTTTAGGTTTAGGTTTGAATAACCATGTTGAGGTTAATGAACGATGGTGGCAGAGAGTGCAGAGGAGTGAAGGATGGATGAAGAACGCACGAACGTACAAACTGCAAAACTAAAAATCAAGAAAGAGCAGGACGACAGGAGCAGATTGCTTTTTTCTTTGAGCAGAATTCTGCCGAGGATGAGAGAGGAGAGGGGCTGAATGCACGTCCTACTCATCTCTCGCTCTCTCTCTTTCTCTATTTTTGTCTGCCTCTCTCTACCTCCATCCCCTTTGTTTTTCTTATCAGTCCCAGGCAGACCTCTGCTCCGCTGTCGATAAACTGTCTGCCCACCTTGATGTCATTATAGGCTGCGGGTCAGGTGAGCCCTTAAAATGGCCTGACATTAGCTCCGGCCTGAATAAATGTGCTGTGAACTGTCCAAGACAAACGAACCACCTGTGAGGAAGAAGAAAGGGGAACTGTCCTGCCTCTGCTGATACTGGAGGAGGGACAGCTTCTCTTTTAGCGCATTTGTTTGATCAGCAAAGTCCCGTCACACATATTTCGGCCTCATCCTCTTCTTTCCATCTCTTTTCATGTATTCATGCTCCTGTCTTTCTCAGAGTATAGTCCAGGGACTCCACGTGTGTTTGTGTAGACGGCTATGAAATTCAATAATGAATCAACAATAACAGAAATCTTCCCATATGGCTGCCTGGGATTAAATCTAATCAAGTGGGGGTTATGTTTGGTGCATGTGGGCGGGTATTTTCCGTCCACTGACTGTTAGCTGGGAGCAGTTAATCCATGCGCTCATTAGCTCCCTCCTCCTCCGTCCTTCCCACAGCAGTTTAACTGCCAGACAGTACAGTTCATTATCCAGCCTTTAGGGGGCCCCAGTCCCTGAGCTCATCACAAAAACCTCAGAGGAAATAGAGATCGCATCTTCGCGCTGTTGCCATGGATACAATGCAGGATCCATCTAGCTGTTTTTGGCCTTGAGTCTTCACCCCCCCCACCTCTCCTTCTGCCTTCTTCCTCTCTGTTTGGCTGTTTGGATTCTGTCGCTGGTGGTTCATTACGTTACCCAACTACAACTGCAGTAAACTGCTTTTACAGATATGGCTCCTGACTCCTCTGGCTCATTGGCTTCCTCTTTCCTGCCTCTCTTCCTTCCTTTGTCCACACATGCTGTAGTGCAGAGGTTCCCAACCTTTTTATATCTGATGTGCCCCCACCGTCCCGTCAGATCACTTCCCTCTAGACGTATAAAAATACTCTTCTTTGAATAATAATCAGTGTCTGATATGGTTTCTCCACCAAAAAGTTCAATTACCTCGTTGAAAATTCTGAAAATGACGTCTCCTCCTCATCAGAAAACCCAGAATCTCTGAATATGTAGATATTGTTCATTTTTAAAGGTTAACAGCCGGACACAAGATGTCTCCTGCTTCACTGTAAAGTCTACTCTCAAAGGTGAATTCACTAAAGGATTGCTCGGCTTTTGCGGCCGCTAAACCTGCACAAATAAGACAAAATGAAACAAAGGGTGAAATGCACCCTGACTGCGCTGCCAAGCAAACAGCGTCTCAGTGCTCCGCTGCTGCACGTAGTTAAATGAGGTAGAGTATTCAGACATTTGGCCCCAATTTACAAACAGCAGCACTAACAGCCACACGCAGTTAGAGTGAAAATGATGAGCGTCTTCAGATAGTTGGTGCTAACTGAAGTGCAGTTATAAGGAGGGTCACGCCCAGACCAGTGACGTGCGGTGAGGTTCATGACTGGTGAGGCACTGACTCCTCTGGAGTCGGATGTAAAAATATATGAACCCAAAATAGAAGCTTATATTTCAATTTTGACCTTAATTGAGACATTTAGTTGTTTTAAAAGCTTTTAATTATGCTTTAATCAATTCCACACTGTTCAACAATACGATAGCAAGAAAAACAAAAGAATATTTAATATAAGGTCAAATTCGATTCCCCATTGTGCCTATGGGGCTCAGCACTGCCCCCTATCAGTGCGGCACGGTACTTTCTGCCTCACCCTGTGCATTTTCACTGCGCATTTATGGCCGATCAGAAAGACTAAATATGTCACACACATTCATTAAATATATTAGACAGACTGTGGAACGTCAGCATGTGTAGTACATGTGTAATCAAACATGTATATTGGCGATATAAAGAGAGACAGCAATGGGCATGCTCCAACTGCCTGCGTCAGTCAGTGTGCAGCACAGCGCCGTCAGGTGAGGCGCAGGTCATCGCTGCCTCACCTCGCCCTTCTCCCATGTATTTGAACAGGAAATGCGTAAATTTAGCGATTTTGACCATAGAAATGTTGAAATCATACAGAAAACAAATTTATAGAACAGTCAAGTGGACAAATTGATTTTCTCTTATCATTGTTAGTATTGTTAGTTTTTTTTTTATAACAGGTGAGGCACTGCCTCACCTGCCTCCCCTGACTGCACGTCACTGGCCCAGACTTTCCAGGGACCATGGCAGCAGTGATTGTAGCAGGCGAGCTCGAGAGTGGATATTTGGGAGGAGAATATCACTTTCTGATTGGAGCTTCAGTTTCCTCGTTCTCTCTGCCGTCGTTCTGCCTGCTGTGTTCTTGGTGCAAAGCCACCATTTATACTTTGACACATGGAGAATTGCATTCAGCTACAAAACTTTCTGGGCGTGTTTTTGCTGTGATATCTTCTGTGAATGGGACCTTGAGACGGGGCAGGTAGCGGCTGCAAGTGATGCACATCAGTTAGATACTGAATTATGACTTGATTTTAAACTGGACGTTATTTTTTAACAATATAATTTACATAAAAGTGAATATTCTTACAATCATTTGGATCCTGGATTTGTGGATGTTTAGGCTTGGTTTCTTTTTTTCATTAGGTCTGACGGCAGAAGCTGGATGCTTTCAACCAATTTATTAATTACTTATAGCTCCACCTCTCTGCTTGCATGTGTGTTTCCATGCACTCAAAGTCACAGCTTGTCGTTTCAAAGCCCCTGAAAAGAAAGATGGCTCCTCATCTGAAGTGTTTCTCTATAAGGCGAAATATTCAGGACTAAATCAGCAACAATCAGAGACAAAAAAAAACATCTTTGGGTTTTGATTAAGACTCAAAAAAGAATCTGCTTCATCAGGACTGTGGGGGTTTGATCAGATCCTGAGTGGCGCACAGACGTATGTGATGTCACCTTTTTCTAACAAAGCCCCGCCCACTTCAAAAAGGGCAGACACAAAACATTAAAAACAGAAATCACTCATAGAACAACCAAACCTGTTGGCAGGAAACAGAAAGACTGACTCAGGCTGACCTATCACAGCTGGTATCTTATTGGTTAAGCCTCACACCAATCTGTAATCCTATTTGTTGGTTTATTTTCTTCCTTAACACAAATACCTGGATAATTCCTGATCTTTATTAAATCATAATTTGTCACATGAACTCAGTTTTTTCTCTTCATCTCTCTGGCTGAAACCTCCGAATCACTCACGGCCTCAAAACAGAGGCTGATTTTCTATGTAGAAGATAAAATGCAAACCAGCGCGACTTCCCACCTTCCAGTTCAGTTCAGTTCAGTCATCCACCGTGCCTGACGGCCCTGTCGCTCGTGATTAACTGCCTCTGTTAATAATAAAAGTCGTCAAAACACAAGCATCTCTCAACTGAGTTGACTGAGATCTCACCACCAAACACACACACACAGTCTAGCTTCCTTCCCATTAATGTGTGCCACAGTCATTAACGTGGTGACTGTGCATCATGATTAAATTGATTAATTGAATGGAAAAGGAAATAACTCCCCCGGATCCCTGCGAGGCCGTGTGCACTGGAATGTACGCAGTTAGCGGATTAGCAGCCGGCCTGAGTAACAGGAAACCAAATGAGAAACAGAAAGAAAAACAGACTAATCAGACAAGTATCACTGCCCCAACAGCATCACCGTGGCGACTGCGTCATCTCATACATTCAACAATACATTTGAACACAGTATGACTGCATTCATGTGACAAATACACCATACAGAAGCAATTTCCTTCCAAGCAGATGCCACATTTTGATTAACTGTGAAAGCATTTATTATGCTCATTGAAGAGTGTGTGTGTGTGTGTGGGGGGGGGGGCAAGAATTAATGACGGAAGAAAATAAGACCAGAACAGTCCAAGGCTAAAATATCACCCAATAACATTGATTGTAATTAACTGTGTCATTTAAAAGGCCGGTTCCACTCATCAGTATCAGTCTGCTGCTCAGTCTGTTCTTTTCTTTTGGGAGGTTGGGGTTGTCCACCTTCTTCTGCCTCTCCTATCTACTTCTAATTTCAGCAAGTGATGGTAGTTTATGTGTGAAGCTGAAGCAGCAGTGACATTCACAGTGAGAATGAGAGGAAACTAAAAGCATGAGACCGGGAGTTTTTCCCATCGGAGCAAAACGCTGGACACCAGAAAGTGACACAGCGAAATAAATCTACACGAAATGTTTGATTTGGGAAGCTTGCTGACATAGTGATCAGTCGCAGGACTAGCTGGTGAACTGCTGCAATAGCTCCCAGAGATTCTCTCCATTTTCTCTCTACTATTCTCTCTACTCTCTGGCAGTTTGTTCACCATCAAACAACATTTCATTCAATAAAGATTTATTGAAGTGATGAGGGATCCATCTAGTTGTTTTTGGCCTTCACTGCCTTCTTCCTCTCTGTTTGGATGCTGTCGCTGGTGGTTCATTACATTGCCCAACTGCTTTTATAGATATGGCCTCTCACTTCTCTGGCTCATTGGTTTCCTTTGTCCACACATGCTGTAGTTTATATGAATTGGCTCGTATCTTCCCTCTGTTTGTCCTTTAAATACTTGTTTCTTTTGTTTATAATGGATATCTCTCCTCCTGGGCTCCTGTCCATCCAGAGCAACAGAGGACAGAGCCCGAGGTGGCGTCCTCAAATGTCTCGTTTAGTCTGAGAAACAAAAACCCAAAGATATTCAGTTTACGATCACAGAAGAGTAACGAGACAAGAAAATATTCACGTTTGAGAAGCTGGAACCAGAGAATTTGGCAATTTTAAACTCATCGATTAATAGGCTAATTATTGTAGATGTAGATTAAATCCACAAGTAACAAAAACTAAGTGCTAACTTTCCTGTAATTATCTTATTTAATGCAGCCAAGTAGCAAGTTGTAGCAAGAGTTTTAAACATGCAACAACTTTTTGTTATGCTTAAAGTAAGAGAACCAGGGACACTCTTCTATTCTACAATGCTACAAGACTTTCTGCACAGAGGAGAGGATTAAAACTGATTTAAAGCTGAGAGGAAAGTATCTTCAGCTCGGTTAAACCTTTATCATAACACCAGGGGCAACACATGAGCTCCACGTCACAGCAGCTTTTTTAAAATTTCAACATTGATGTAAGTCTTAAATGTTGCAGTCTCAGCTGGCCTGCTGCGACTCAGGATTATTTAAAAGGAAATAATGAAAACATAGTGTACATTAACTGGGAGGGAGTGCAGTGTTTTTCCACCACAGGTGAGAAACTGACTTTGTTCTCTTGAATAAATCTGAATAAAACACGCTTCTAACCCTTCTTCAAAGAAAAGTTACAGTTGGGGAAAAAACCAAGAACATTTGATTAATTATATTCCTTTCAGCTGCACTCCCAGGACACAACAGTGCAAGACAAACTCCAGTAAGGGGGGGTGGACATTACAGAGCTGGAAAGTGAGACAGTATACATCACTGAAAACAATTCTCACACAATTTATCTTTGAAACAAATGCTTCCACTGCTGTTCATGTAGTATGTATGAGGACAGAGAGGGAATCTGCATTTATAGGTGCTGCTGAGACGGCCAGAAGAGTTGGAGATATATCAGACTTCACTTTCAGACAGTGGAAGTCAATGGTATGTGGAGGGAATACAGCATCAGGGCTGGATACAGTTCCCTCGGGACGCCTTCCTCAGTGCTTCACTGAACTTAAATGCACATGAGAGAGCTAAACAACGCTACTGTTCCAGCAAACTGCAGCAATGTTTTGAACTGTCTGCATTAAGCTGTCTAATTCTTAAAAATGTGAAAACTAGTGTGTCCAGGTGGTTTCAGTAGAGACGTCTGTCCACAGCAGAACAACCAAATGCTAAATCTCTTCTTCTGCGTCCTCTTTTTAGTTAACAAACAACAAAACTGCATCACAGCCAACAGACAGGTGAGGAGAGGGACAGACAGGTGAGGAGAGAGACAGACAGGTGAGGAGAGATATAGACAGGTGAGGAGAGAGACAGACAGGTGAGGAGAGGGACAGACAGGTGAGGAGATAGACAGACAGGTGAGAAGAGATATAGACAGGTGAGGAGAGGGACAGACAGGTGAGGAGAGAGACAGACAGGTGAGGAGATAGACAGACAGGTGAGGAGAGGGGCAGACAGGTGAGGAGAGGGACAGACAGATGAGGAGATAGACAGACAGGTGAGAAGAGATATAGACAGGTGAGGAGAGGGACAGACAGGTGAGGAGAGGGACAGACAGGTGAGGAGAGAGACAGACAGGTGAGAAGAGATATAGACAGGTGAGGAGAGGGACAGACAGGTGAGGAGAGAGACAGACAGGTGAGGAGAGGGACAGACAGCTGGTGCTGTGTGTTCAGCTGGATGTAGAAGAAGAAGTGGATGCTGGACTCAAAGATGGTGCCCGGTCAGAATGAAAACCTCTCGCTGAGCGCTGCCTCAGCGTCTGCGGCCCACAGCACATGCTCATTAATGTTTCTCCCGCTGGACTCATAGACTTTACTTTTACATTGCTGCTCCGCTACGAGCCAGAGCCTCAGATACTCAGGCAGATCCTAAATCCTGGTTCAGGACTAAAGCTGACCGGTCTTTTACAGCCAGGACCCCTCAGCTCTGCCTGAAGATCTGAGGCTGCAGACTCAGAAGCATCTTTCATATCACTTCTTTAAACTTCTCTTTTTAAGTTTTCCATTTCCACTGTGCCTCATGTGTTTTCTTTATTTATTTTACTGTCATTTTATTGTATTTTGGGTATTTTATTCTATGTTATTCACTTTTATTTGCTGGATTTTATTTAATTTTGATGCTTTTATGCTTTGTAACATTGTTTTAAAAGGTGCTATATAAAAAATAATAATCATTATAATAAATACTTTGCAATTGAGTTGCAGTGTGTTTGCAGTTGGAGGCGTCCTGTCAACAGTTTCAAATGGAGCTCTATGGAGACTCTGCAGGGAACTTTTTCGCTGCAGTACCGTGAGTGACCACTGGGACAAACTGACAGCGAGGCTGAGTGGCATCACTTTATCCAGCTCTCTTCACACATCCGAGGTTCAGCTATATTGACATTTAAAATGCAAGATCACAGAGAAAAGCTCACATCACTGTTTCGTACACAGTATTAAAGTACAGTTTTAGAAAAGCTCAGTTTCAGGATGAGAAAAACACCATCAAAGCTAATCAGTGGAAGGAGTTGAACCAGCAACATCCTGCTCTCAGACTGCCCCCCCCCCCCAGACCTGCTCAGGAGTGACGGGCGGCCATCTCTGTCTGCTCCAGATCTCTCCATCTGACTCATAACACCGCTAGAAGGGCTGTGAGGGATTGCTCTTGCAGAGATCAAGGTCAAATTTCATTAGTCCTAATGAGGCTTAGCACCCATCACAATCTCTCCTCTCCATCTCTCTCTGGCTTTCAGACATGAAAGACAAGCAGCAGCAGATTTCTGAGTCGAGCCCAGAGATTTCTGAGTCATTACAGATAACACTGCTGGAGAAAAGAGACGTATCTTCTCCCCTCGCTGCTGCTGCTGCTGCTGCCGGGTCAGAATCACCTTTAACTGTCAAGTACATTCCACTGGAGACTTTTTTCCCTCCTGAAAATTGTTTTTGATATTTTTGATCTCTGAAGACAGACCCTGAAGCTAGTTTTCTGCAGCAACATTAGCAAGATATTGTCTCTTTTTAAGAAAATAGTAACTTCAAGCAAATGAGGTTTTGTATAATTTCAGGGGTAATGTAATGTGTGTTTTCTGCTCTGTAAGACGATGAAAGGCGCAATAATATACTGCTTCCCTTTCTCAGTCAAAACAGGAAAAGCGTGTTTGATGCTGTCATCAAGGTTGTGTGTGTGTTTGTGCATTGTATATACAGTATAAGTGCTGAGCTCCGCCGGCCCTCTCTGATAGATGCTATAATCATCCCGTCAGATCACTGAGCTGTTTCATGTGTTTTTGAAGAGTGTGGAGCACGGCTTTCCATCGCCAGCCGTTCACAGCTACATTACGGAGACACAGACAGCTGGAGGCTCTCAGAGCATCGACATCAAAATGTCTCATCCTCTCAATTATGTGCAGGTTCATAAAGCAGTGAGGTCCTGTTATCCCAGCTCGATCTACGGAGCTCCCAAAGTCCCAAATGTTCTGTGTGAACAAGCACAGAAGCTCAAATAAACATTAGATCCCATTGTATTAATCAGTTCTGTAACAGTGGAAGATGTATTTGGATCCTTTACTTAAGTAAAAATACAAATACAGTTAGCTAGTTTAACTACTTTATATACAGTTAACTAGTTTTAACTACTTTATATACAGTTAGTTTTGATTTAAGTACAATAACTGAGTAAATGTACTCAGTTACTTTCCCCCCAGTAGTTTAAATAATTAATGAAGGTAAGTGCTGTGCAACAAAAAACTGCAGATGCAACTCATATTGCTGCTGCTACAGGTATTTCATTTTATATATTCCAGTAACAGTCATGAGTGAAAGTTATTCATGAAAACTGAAAACATAATCTATTGATAAAATGGATTTCCTCTACCAGCTGCTATACTCTACCTATACTCTGTCTCAAACACTCTTATCATCTCTTGCTCACAATGTGGTATTTAGTTGCTTTTATTATAATTTAAAGACAAACATGTGATCAGAAGGTTAGATGAGATTTCGCTTCATCTCTGGCATTAACTTCTGTCATCTGCCGTCTCTCTCCTCTCTAAGTGACATCCAAAAAGATGTGTTTGTTCATTTCTCTGCTTATTTACTGACATTGACAGAGACACGTAGGTTTAAAGAAAGACAAGGTCCCCTGATGAAGCCTCCATCTGTTTCTGACTGTCTATAGCTTCCTCTGTTTTACAAACTGAGCTGCTGTTTAAAGGAATTAAAATGCATTTCTGCTAGGAAATCAGTGCACTGTATCTACTGTATAATTAAAATGTATTTGTTTTTCTGAGGTAACAGCACCCCCTACATGAATTTTCTCCACAGGACATGAATTTTTGGTACCACTGATGTTGATACTGTAATTTGATTGGTTCAACATCTGTGTGGGTGGGCACTTAAAATAGTTTGTAATATGTCTTCAGCTCCAACAGACACACAGTCTGTAACCAGCGTTGATTAGCAGCATCTCCCTGTGTTATGCTGTGTGCTGATCCCGGTCACAGGGGAACTTCTGGAGGGCTGAGGTTACTCCTCACCTGTTAACAAACCACTCCCAAAAAGTTACAACGCAAAAGCAGCTAATTTAGGCTTTTTCAATTATAAAAAAAACATAATCACTCCCACATGTAGTGACTCTGCTGAAAGCTGGTAAATAAAGAGAGAAAAGCTGAAGGTTCACACTGTTCCCACAAAAACAGTTTTATCCTCTTTTAATATGCAGAATAGCTGCAGTGTCATTAAAGCTTATATTTTCCTTGTAAGGAAAATTCAAATTTCAGCTTGACTTTAAAAACTTTTATTCTCTTTGTTTCCCAGTAAAGCGATGCACATAGGCAGAGAAGATGCGATGCCATGATGTGTGTGTCCCACTTATTGTTTGAACTACAGCACCCACCATTGATCCTCCTCTCCTAAACTGCATCTAAATCATTTTGCCACAATCATAGCAAGAAGCATTCAGGCTTTAGATTCCTCTGCTTCTCCCCTGTTTCGTCCCATATCATTGACTATTTCATCCCTTTTATTTTCCATCTTTCACACCATGAACATACAGACAGGCCTGGACTTGTTGGAAGATGAGATCATCATGTTTCCCTCCACCTTCTCGTCGTCTGCTTCGTGGCGTTTTCTTCCAGTGACTGTCCTCTGTTGAGGTGACACTGATGCGCCATCTCTTCCAGCTACAGTACAGAGCAGCAAAGGACACGATCCAAACATGCTTCCCTCCGTCTGTGGGACTGATCTCAGTAAGGTTTTGGTTTGGTTTGGTTTTGAACGCAGACATCAGATCAACAAAGATGATAGAAATGTTACTATTTTACACGACTACACTGTGATGGTTTGGGCCATTTTATTTTATCTTTAACAGTTAATATTGAAATGAAACCACATGAGAAGTTTAGAGGGGAGGTGTCTCTTTGTGGAAATGCCAACAATTCATAAAACGCACTTCCATCCACATTTATTATGCGTTTTTTTCTGAAACTTCACACTGATTTTATATTACAGGTCACAAACCACAAATATTGGTTTAATATTTAATGAAGTGTTGTATTTTATTGCTTTATAATATGTTTTTTTTTTACGTAAAATGTTATTTTGAAAAGTAACTATAACTGTCAGATAAATGTGGTGGAGTAAAAAGTACAATATTTCCTTCTGAAATGTATAAAGTATCAGAAAATGGAAACACTCAAGTAAAGTAACTAGAAATTGTACTTAAACCTGCAGTAAATGATGTTTCTGTCCATTTGTTTTCAGCAGAAACAACTAGAGAAGTCAACATTAACATATCTTCATCTTTAAGTTGATACGTTTACCTTAAGAACCACATTGTAAACTGCACGGATCCAAACCCACAGATGACATTTAGGACTACAGTGACCAGCGGCCAACACTCACAGAGAGTCATGTGTGACTCATTCAGGGAGACACAGCAGCAACACACCTGTATACCCTGAATGCACAAAGTATCACGTAGCATGCATAATCAATCCGGCCTTCCGAAGAGACCAACTGCCAGGCTAACACACAAGGCGTTCACTAAGGGGAGAAAGAAATTACAAGTGAAAAATTGAATTAATCTCAATTGTGGTCGGGAATGGGATGAAACAGGGTCTCCAGCCTGCAGAGGATTAGCAGCAGATGTCGAGAGAGAGGAGGAGAGAAGGGAGGAAGTGAGTGAGGAGAACATACTGTGTCCTGTGTGTCTTTGGCTTTAACTATAAAAAATAACTTCCTCTACTTTGTGAATGTAGTTTCAAGACTTTAGGACCAAGTTAAGGTATTAACAAAGGAGTGTGAATTGATATAAATGTATTATGACTGAATGTGACTGATAAAGTACAAACTCTTTATATCATACATGATCTCTACATTATATTGACTATCCAGGTCTGTTGAAGCCTGTGGATATTAATCACAGCAGGGATTTTCTAGTTTCATAGCGATTTGCAGAAGCTGCCATTTTCTAAATGAAGCTGGTAATCCCGTATCATGGACACGAACAACTGAATCCACCTTTATACAGTAAACGAGTGAACAATGAACAATGAGTGAGATTACATTGTGGCACAGCTTTGACGAGGTAATCAAACATTTTCCTAGTTTCACTGTTTTGATTTTCCACATATTATTTATTTTACTGGACTTCATCTCCTGACATACATAAATATATCTTTGTATTACTGCTGTACATCTACAATGAAAAGTGTTCATAACAATAACGTCAGTGTTGTACATACACAAGAGCATCGTTTCCACTTTGTCCAAAAAGACAGAAACACTCAAACTACTTGGAACTCGTTTAGTTTAGTACGGTTCTTTTTAAGGGACCGTGTATAAACCACAGTTCTCGCAGACAAAGAGAAGAGATGTATTGTACCAGATTTAGCTACTTGCTAATTTCCTGCAGTCCCTGAGCAGGTAGTAACAAACACTAATACTACTAATGCAATGACTACAAATAATACTAAACTACTAAAGTCAGTCCCACATCCAAACAATTAGTTTTCATTCAGGGTCCTGTTCATCTCTGGGGCAGGTGGAGGTGAATGTGTTCTGCTAATGATCCGTGTGCTAACATGCAAACATCTCACCTATCTAAGCCAGCAGAGTTGTGTTAGAGAAGAAGAAGTCAAATCATTTGTGAGAAAAAACACATCTTCTCCTCCTGTTTAAGTCTGTAAATCCTAAATGCTGCTGAACTTTATCATCATGCGACAGGACTGTTTCCCAAGTTATGAATATAGGTGCTAGTTGCTAGGAAAGTAGGACAAGAGGAAAGATGACAAGAACATCGTCGTTAAATGTAAACTGTGTGCAGGCAGTGGTGCTACGACTCTTTCCACTGTAAAAAACTCGACCTCAGACCTCCTGAAACAGCTGCTTCGTGAAGCTGGTGGAAACACACCCCACCAAAGAGGAGCCCTCTGCTGTAGCCCTACAATGGCTAAACAACCCAAACTGGACTTTATGGTGGACAGGTGTGCTTTTCATCTAGCCTGCAACTTTTATGGATTCACAGGCTGCAGGAGTTTGAAGCCTTAGCTGCTCTCAGCGGCGATTACCCCGACATTCACACAGAGGAGCACATGCAAAGTCTGAATTTTGAGGAGAAAGAACGCAATTACTAATTTTGTGGAGTGTAATATAACGGAAGAGTAATATAAAGAGTAGTGTAATGAATCACTGTTGGCGGGGACTAATAAGTAAAGTAATATTACATAAATTACTTATTACATATGGATTCTAGAGTATAAAGAGTTGTCCTGGTGCAGATTATGGCCACATAAACCCTGACAGAGACCCATCAGAGCAGAACACAGTCTGAGTGACCCATCAAGACCCGCTAGCCGGGAACTGAAGACACAGAGAAGAAGAAGCAAATGGCAGAGGGAGAAATAAAATGCTGTTTTTCTACATTTGTAACAAGTAGAACTGGTTTTACTGAAACTTCAGTCTTCAGTTTTCGGGGATTGAACACCTGTGAAGTGGAGAAATAGATTTATATTTCAGAATCATTTGAATATTGCTTTAATTTACATGAATACATCACCAGTCACTTGATATAATAGGACATGTAGGGCGGATCATGTATGTCAGTGTGGCACATTAGGATAATTGATCCATGTATAACATGGCAGAACCGGGCCCTGGGATTATCTTCTTCTCTGACTCTGTTAACAGCAGCAGGTTCAAACAAAGGTTATTAATCTACTAAATATGCTGATTACTCTTCTGGGCCTTGATCTCAAACTGCCTAAGAAAACCAGCGTACATGTACCTCGGCTAAATCACATTAGGTTTGACTGTCATGCTTGAACATATAGTTTCAGTAATAGCTCCCCTTTGTGATCTGGAGAGCAACACACACACACACACACACACACACACACCAGCCAATACACACAGAGGAGTTATGAGGATAGAGGGAAGGAGCAATAATGGGAGGCCTAATGGCAACAGCTCTGCCACATCTGGCTTACCGGGGGCTATCGAGGTGAATAATTTAGTGTTGTGAAGCAGCAGAGACGTGGCCTTGAATGCAGAAGCAGAAGAATGCTGCGGATCCACTCACAGCTTCAGTGTTAGAAAACATGCCGGCGTCACACCTGAAACACCTTCCTGTTATTACATGCAACTTCCTGTTATGCTGGTTTTTGCACATTAACATACCACGGCCTTTTGCACTGCCCTCATTCCCACTGTAATGTTCAATAAAAATAAATGAATAACATTTTCTATTTACTCACACTACACTGATATTGCACATACTGGACATATCGTCTGTGTATACATGTAAAGGTGTGTGTGTATATATATGCAACTGTATATCTTCCTTGTAAATATAATTTAGTTTTCCTTGTTATTTCTTCCCTGAGGCTCCATCCACACTAATCTGTTTTGGTTTTAAATCACAGAACTTCTGCTGCGTTTACTCCCAGCATCCACACGACTCCGGTGTTTTATAACCTCTAAAACTGAGACCTTTTAAAACGCTGCTGACTGTTTTAGTTTGAAAACTCCAGGTTGTGTTTTAGTGAGGACGGACGGAAACAGACATTTTAAAACGATGACGCAGACGCCCACATTCACTTCCTGATTGGGTCTTATCAGCCACGACGTGTCCTTCCCTGATTCGTCACGCCAATATCATGTGACCCCTTCCAGCCTCGACCCCCAGCGATTAATTCAACATGGAGAACGAGTTACAACACTTCCTGTCAGTAACAGTTCCACCTGGTCGTCAGTCCAAGCCGTTTTCAAATGAAATGTAGTAATGTGGATGTAGCCTTAGTGAAACTATTATATACTTTGGTCTATTTTATTGTTTTATTCTCTGCTAATTTAAATATTTGAATATGTGTTTATACATTTTCTGTGTGTGCAGTGATTTTCAAACTGTGCACATCTCCACAGTTTTAATATACATCAGCATCCATCCAATAATATGAGTGCCGTTGTGCTGCAGGTGCAGATTGCTGATCCCCTGTGATTCAGCACAGTGTAAACTCTTGCTGGGATCACACTGGATCCTGCAGCGTGCTCAGAGAGAGTCATGAATGATGCTTGAGATGTTTAATTCTCAGGAGAAGCTGTTCGGGCAACACTGTGACTTTAGGCCAACTCTCCGGAAATCAGCGCCTGTCACTGAAGGAAAACTCTCAACTTCTCAGCAGACAGTATCTCTGGAAAGTATTTAAGCACAGCAGCCTCTGAGGAGAACAATGAAACACTAACAGTAATGAGTGTATGGAAGCTTTAAATTACAGACATTACTCACAGGTGAGATGTTTCATCAGAAAAGAGTTCAAAAGAATTCAAACGTTTCATTCAGCTTCATTTGCTTTTCTGTCTACACACTGAACAGATATCTTCTAACACCACTGAGAGTCTGCAGCCACGCTAGACACAGCAGTGCTTTGAGCTAAATGCTAACACCAGCATGCTAACATGCTGATATTTAGCAGGTTTAATGTTTACCATGTTCACAGTCTTACTTTAGCATGTTAGCATTAGTTCTGCAGGTATTTGGTCATAAGTAAGTAAGTTAGTAAGTTAAGTAAGTTTGAGTTTATTATTTTATATACTTAGAATCTGTTGTGTCTCGCCGGATTTGTTAATGTATTTCATGCCTTAGTTTTAGTTTTATGTTAAGTTAAAGTCATTCACGTCTAGTCTCGTCTTGCACTTCCTGTTTCTCTCGTTTCAGACCCTGACGTCCTCCCTTTGTGTGATTTTCCCGCCGTTGTGATTGTCTACCCCGCCCCTGATTGGTCTCACCTGTTTTCCCCTACCTCATGTATAAATAGTCCTTGTCTCCCTTTGTCCTGTGCCAGTTTGTCTTGTTCAGTCTGTCAAATGAGTCAAGTCAAGCGTACCAGCAAATATTCATGTTACCAGGTTTTGTTCCAGTCCGAGTTATTGTTTGATCCTCCTCGTGAGCGTTTTTGTTTTGTTGTTTCTGCCTCAGTCAAGATTTTTGGTATACCCATATATAGTCTGGAGAGTCGTGCAATTGAGTCCACCAGTTTTGTGTCTCAGTTCGTGACAGAATCTTATTTTTTTTATTTCAAGTTTTTCTATTTATCTGTACTTGTATCTGTCTTTGTGCTGCTGTAACAGCCAAATTTCAATAAAGAATTATTTTATCTTATAAACCAAAGTATTAGATGGAAAGTCAGAGGATCACCAAAGTTGCATCTCAATCCATCCAATAGATGTTGAGATGTTTCAGACAGATAGACAGACAGACAGACAGGGCGCTTCCAGCTGAAAACACGGCTGATTATGACTCTTTGTATTATGAATATTTCATCCATGGAGGTTTTATATTTGTAAAACTTTCTAGAAAAGCTATTTTAATGTGTGTGACATCTTCCCAATGTAAAGTCTATAGACCGAGCAGGTGAAACACTCATTTTGTTTATTTTTTTGGCTTTGTGTGCTCGGTGGGCACCATCTTGGAGTCTGGTGTCCAGTTCTTATACTCCATCCATGGCCTGAACAAGAGAGGCGGTGTAGAGGACGGATGGACGGACGGATGATGATAAATGCAATCAATGTAAAAAAGTCTAAGATGAGTTAAACTTCTTCATTCTCTTCCTCCCTGTTGAACAGGTTCCTTTAGTGTGGTCCATCTGGCTCCGTTGTGCCAGATCAAACAGCCTAATATATTAGTAAACCTCTCACACTATCAGATTTATCTTCTCTCACTATCTGTCCTGAACAAGCCTCCAATTAGGAATCCCCCCTCAGATTGTGAGGACGGGCAGATCTGCTGTAAATTGACCTGATAATCCTCCAGAGTGTCCCAGCCCGGCTCTGATAGAAACACATTACAGGGAGAAGCAAACGTAACACAGGCTGCCTCTCAGTGGGAGTTATTAATATAGCTGGGTGAAAATTCTTTAAATCTTGTCCTCGCACAAGAAAGATTAGCTGGGACGGATGTTTGCTCTGTTATCAGGACACAGGATCTGTAATTAACAAATGTAATGACAGTACAGATGAACCTCATTAGAGTCTATTGATAGAGGTACCTGCATGCACAGTTATAGATTTGTTTTTGTCACTGGATCAGCTCTCCAATCTGCTAATTCTGCTTCCTCCTGTCCTCCAGCCCGTGACCTGGAAACAAATCGAGGTAGGCCATGTCGGGGATGTTCCGATCACTTAAATGGATACATCCCAATTCCTTTATTTGATCGCTCACCGCTTGAGCAGGAAATTGTTTCCAGTTGGCCGTTATGAAGTGCGACGACACACGAGAGCAGCCTTCACTCAAGTCTCCGACACGCCCCTTTATGGGAAATCTGTTAGTGATTGGATGCTGCTGCTGATAGGACGCTGCCACTGATTGGACTGATGCAGTTTTACATCAGGTGTCATATTACTCCCAAGTTTTCCATTTTATTTGTTTTCTGATTCACCAGCTGCTTAAAAATAGTGAATCTGTGTTAACTGAAGGTCTGATTGACAAAACATCCTTCAGTCATTAAAAAGATGTTATTTTTCTTTTTAAGCTGAATTATGGGTTACACGATGGAGAGCAGGACAGTCTGTTGTCTTTCAGCAACAAACACATTTTTAAATGTCTGTCATCATTCAACCGCTGGTTGTCGAGGTGGTGTCCAGGTAATGATGTGGGCTTTGTAGATAATTGGCGGACTTTCTGGAGAAGACCTGGTCTGATTAGGAGAGACGGCTTAATACAGTCTGTGGTCCAGACCAGGAGGCAGAGTTGCAGTCCTACACGCTTCTCTGCGCTTCCATTAGAGCAGTTACCCACCCTAAACTCCACAGAGAGGTTGTCTGCCCCCCGACCACTTAAATTATTTAAATCAAAAGTAAACAGAAGAGGAGTTATACATAAAAACCTAATAAAAAGTAAAACCACCACTGCAGATCATAATATTGATTTGTTTTGTCTTACTGAAACCTGGCTGTGTCACGGTGAATATGTTAGCCTAAATGAATCCACTCCCCCCAGTCACATTAATACTCACATTCCTCGAGGCTCAGCCCAAGGAGGTGGTGTTGCTGCCATCTTCGACTCAAGCCTATTAATCAAACCTAAACCTAAACTAAATTATAACTCGTTCGAAAGCCTTGTTCTTAGCCTTTCACACCCAACCTGGAAAACACTACAGCCAATTCTATTTGTTATAGTGTACCGAGCTCCTGGACCGTACTCTGAATTTTTATTTGATTTCTCAGAGTTCTTATCAGGTTTAGTCCTTAAAACAGATGAAATAATTATTGTAGGTGATTTTAATATTCATGTCGATGTAGAAAATGATAGCCTTAGTGCTGCGTTTATCTCATAATTAGATTCGATTGGCTTCTGTCAGAGTGTACATAAACCCACTCACTGTTTTGACCACACCCTCGACCTTGTTCTTGTTTATGGCATTGAAATTGAACATCTAATAGTCTTTCCACAGAATTCTTTTTTATCAGACCATTTTTTATTAACTTTTGAATTCCTATTACTGGACTACACGCCATTAGGCAAACATTCCTACACTAGATGTCTATCTGATAGTGCTGTAGCTAAATTTAAGGAAGTGATTCCATCGGCATCTAATTCAGTTCCATGTCTCAATATAACAGACGACTCCGATACTAACTTTAGTCCCTCCCAAATTGATCATCTTGTTGATAGTGCTGCAGGCTCACTACGAATAACACTCGACTCTATCGCCCCTCTAAAAAAGAAGATAATAAAACAGAGGAGGTTAGCTCCATGGTATAACCCGCAAACCCGCAAATTAAAACAAACATCGTGAAAAAACATAGTGTTGTTTCCGTTGGTGTTAACATCAATGCCATTACCATATCTATGCTGTATTGAGCTGCTGTATGTTCTCTTTCCTCCTGCTCTCTCTCTCCCGCTCCCCCCTTCCCCCTTCAACCCAACCGGTCGAGGCAGATGACCGCCCACCTTGAGCCTGGTTCTGCTCGAGGTTTCTACCTGTTAAAAGGGAGTTTTTCCTTGCCACTGTCGCATAGTGCTTGCTCATGGTGGGAACTGCTGGGTCTCTGTAAATATAAAGAGTCGGTCTAGACTTGCTCTATTCGAAAAGTGCCCTGAGATAACTTTGTTATGATATGGCGCTATATAAATAAAACTGAATTGAATTGAATTGAAAACTTGAAAGGAAATGGTGTTCCACCAATCTGGAAGAATCACGTTTAGCCTGGCAAGATGGTCTTAAAATTTATAGGAAGGCCCTCCGTAATGCCAGAGCTGCCTACTACTCATCATTAATAGAGGAAAATAAGAACAACCCCAGGTTTCTGTTCAGCACTGTAGCCAGGCTGACGGAGAGTCACAGCTCTGTTGAGCCATGTATTCCCATAGACCTCAGTAGTAATGACTTTATGAGCTTCTTTAATGATAAAATTCTAACTATTAGAGACAAAATTCAGCACCTCCTGCCCTCAGTTGGTACTGACTTATCTTCAAACACAGGAACCTTAGAGGAACAACTGTAAAACCTGATGTACATTTAGACTGCTTTTCTCCCATCAACCTTAGTCAACTAACTTCCATGATTTCCTCATCTAAGCCATCAACGTGTCTCCATCAACTAGGCTGCTTAAAGAAGTTTTACCCTTAGTTAGCACTTCTTTACTAGATATGATCAATCTGTCCTTATTAAAAGGCTATGTGCCACAGTCCTTTAAAGTAGCTGTAATTAAACCTCTTCTTAAAAAGCCCACTTTTGATCCAGGGATTTTGTCAAATTATAGACCTATATCTAACCCTCCTTTTCTCTCTAAGATCCTTGAGAAAGCAGTCACCAATCAGTTGTGTGACTTTCTACACAACAACAAGCTGTTTGAGGATTTTCAGTCAGGATTTAGAGTGCATCATAGCACAGAGACAGCACTGGTGAAAGTTACAAATTACCTTCTAATTGCATCCGACAAAGGACTTGTCTCTGTACTTGTTTTACTAGATCTTAGTGCTGCATTCGATACCATTGACCATCACATTCTAATACAGAGACTAGAACATTTAATTGGCATTAAAGGCACCGCACTAAGCTGGTTTAAATCCTATTTATCAGATCGATATCAGTTTGTACATGTTAACGATGAATCCTCTATGCACGCCAAAGTTAGTCACGGAGTTCCACAAGGTTCTGTGCTTGGACCAATTCTATTTACCTTGTATATGCTTCCTTTAGGCAATATTATTAGGAAGCACTCCATAAATTTTCCTTGTTATGCAGATGATACCCAATTATATTTATCGATCAAGCCAGATGAAACCAATCAATTAGCTAAACTTCAAGCATGCCTTAAGGACATAAAAACCTGGATGACCTGCAATTTTCTGATGTTAAACTCAGACAAAACCGAAGTTATTGTACTTGGCCCCGAACACCTTCGAAACACATTATCTAAAGATATAGTTTCTCTAGATGGCATTGCCCTGGCCTCCAGCGAAACCGTAAGGAATCTTGGAGTTATCTTTGATCAGGATATGTCCTTTAACTCCCACATAAAACAAACTTCAAGAACTGCCTTTTTTCATTTACGTAACATTGCAAAAATCAGGCACATCCTATCTCAAAAAGATGCAGAAAAACTAGTCCATGCATTTGTTACGTCTAGGCTGGACTATTGCAACTCTCTATTATCAGGCTGCCCCAATAAGTCCCTTAAGACTCTCCAGCTGATCCAGAATGCTGCGGCACGTTTACTGACAAGAACCAGAAAAAGAGATCATATCTCTCCAATATTAGCTTCTCTACACTGGCTCCCTGTAAAATCCAGAATAGAATTTAAAATCCTTCTACTCACCTTCAAAGCCCTAAATGGTCAGGCACCATCATATCTTAAAGAGCTCATAGTACCCTATTACCCCACTAGAGCACTGCACTCCCAGAATGCAGGGTTCCTTGTGGTTCCTAGAGTATCTAAAAGTAGAATGGGAGCCAGAGCCTTCAGCCATCAAGCTCCTCTCCTGTGGAACCAGATCCCAGTTTGTGTATGGGAGGCAGACAACCTCCTCACATTTAAGAGTAGGCTTAAGACTTTCCTCTTTGATAAAGCTTATAGTAGGGCTGACTCAGGTGACCCCTGAGCCCCTCCTTAGTTATGCTGCTATAGGCCTAGACTGCCGGGAGACTTCCCATGATGCACTGAGCTCCTCTCTCCTCCTCTTCCTGTACTGTACTGCTGTATGTTCTCTTTCCTCCTGCTCTCTCTTCTGGTTCTGGTTCTGCTCGAGGTTTCTACCTGTTAAAGGGAGTTTTTCCTTGCCACAGTCTCCTGGTGCTGCTCATGGTGGGAATAGTTGGGTCTCTGTAAATATAAAGAGTCGGTCTAGACCTGCTCTATATGAAAAAGTGCTGACATAACTTTGTTATGATATGGCGCGATATAAATAAAACTGAATTGAATTGAATTGTCGACATTTAATTTAAAGTCATGTACACACTGTGGTTCCACTGATCTGTAGAATAAACAGGTTTTTAATAAATGTGACGGCGGTTGTCAGTTTATCGTAAGGACGTCGTCTCGCATCTTTTCCTGCATCTCTCCTCGTCTTCAGTGGGAGGGACTGTATTGAATGCAATACAGGGAATTGGGATGCACCCCACGTGTGTCAGAGGAGATGAGGAATGAGGACCCACGGGTGGATCCTAACAGGAAGTTGGTCAGCTGATCTGACGGTAAGATTAACGGCCGGTCTGTGGAAGTTGTAATAATTAAGATTTGACAAAGTGAAACAGGACCAACAGCAAATCATGAATGAATCCTAAAAACACACTTTTTTCTTCTTCAGCCACATTCTGAACTGAGATCCAGATCTTTGTCTAATCATCAGTCCTGTAATATTATCCTGAAGCTAAATAGAACCAGACTTACTGAACATTTAACCTTTCACAGACAGATTATAGATCTTTTTGCAGCTGTTTTTATTGCTCCTTTAGTAATAAAGTAAGTGGTGTTTGGCTGTTGGGTACAATATCTGAGAAAGACGATTAGACTTTTGCTGACCTTTGGAAAGGATTGATCAACCCAGTTCATCACACTGTAATATCCACACACAATATGTAAGACATAACTGATCGGACAGATACAACACGCTATAACAACAGCTCATAACGAGGGCCATATATAATGTTCTTTATAGTTCTAACATCAGAAACAGGCCGTACAGGTAGGTTATGTTATTCAGTCACCTACAGCACTAACAACATCCCACAGATTGAGGAAAACACTCTGGGTACACAACATTAAGAATTCTTTCTGTGGAGTTCCATACATTTGTACACAGACATGTTAAAAATTCTCCTCCTCATCCTCACCTCAAACTCCTCTACGTAACTGAAGTAAGTGTAGTTTGTAAAATCGGTAAGAAGTAGCAGCTTTTGTCCGCTAATGTTTCACCTTCACGTTACTGCTGGAAGCACAACACAGAATCAAACTGCTGTTTCTGAACGTCACATAAACTCACATTGAGCTGCAGGGACTCGGTCCACTGTCCAATCACACGGTAGCCCGGCCCGGTCACGTTGTTCCACTGGTACTGAAACAGATCGTAGCGTCCAGGGGCATCGCCATTACGGTTGAACGTCACTGAAGTACCAGCACTTCCTGTGGAGGACAAATAGCCACTTAGTCAACGAGTCACTTGGTCAATCAATCAGTCAACCGGTCAGTCAATACATTTAATCAGTCAACCGGTCAATCAATACATTTAATCAGTCAACCGGTCAATCAATACATCAATCAATCAAGCTCCATTTTAAATGTAAATCTGTTCAGTGGTAAATGGACTGTGTTTACATCAAACTTATACGCTTTTATACAAACTGCTTTACAATTTGCCGCCCATTCTCACACACACACACACACACACACACACCAGCCAATACACACAGGTGCATGAAAACACGTTGCCATAGTTACTGAAATGAATGAATTTAAGCTGCAGATTGTAAAGTCAGTTTTCTCAACACTGTAGTTGTTATTTTCCACCAGTCGTTAGCGGCAAGTGTCACAGAGTTTGAAGCTCTGTGATTGGATGTTTCTTGCCCAAATGCACGCTGGGAGTCGTAGTTGACTCCTCCCCTTCAGTCTTTATGTCCACAGGCTTCTTGTAGCTTTGACTTTTTATCAAAGAAGCAGATATTTTCTAACACAGTTGCTCATCTTTTGCTGTGAGTCACTTACAGTTACTTTGTCTGTGAGAAAAATGAATTGGACTTCACAGCTGACTGAAGAGAAAACACAGAATGCTAGTTTAGCTTTAGCACCCTCTCTTGAATATTTTAAGAAACATCACATTTGTGAGGCTTTTCCCTCTTCTTCCTCACAACATTAGTTTTAATTCTTCCATCTCACAGAGAGCCACAGAGCCGTGTAATGACACATGCTAAGAAGTGCATCTTACCTGGGTGTGTGTGTGTGTGTGTGTGTGCATGATGCATTATACATCTATACGAGAGCATGCGTGCATGTATTAGTGCTAACATGTCTCTGGCTCTGTATTTGCGTGTTTGCTGGGATGTCATGCTAACATACTTTAATGCTCTGCATTAATGTAGGAAAACTGCGAGTTAACCCCAGTCTGCTTCCAGTTCAGCCAGTTAAAGGTCAAACCAATCTGTTTCCATAGCCACAGCCTCCCAGTATAAACCATATGAACAACAAAAGACAAAATCAGCAAGAAAACCATGTCGGAATAATAAACTTAACACTTTCTCAGTGGCATGAATGAGAATGAGTCTATTAGTCAAGTTGCATCCAAATGTAGCACAAAGTTGAACTGAATGACCAGAATCCACTGCTGCTGTGTGAACATGAGTTCAGTGGTTGATGGAGGTAAACAGCAGGTGGAGCTGATTCTCCAGTCACTGCCATTAAACCACCACAGAAGAAGAAGAGGACACAACGAGATGACGTCATTCAAAGAGCTGCAGTCAAAGCCCGGTCAATATTTTACACATTCCTGCACAAAACTGTACAGCTCTTTCATTTGGATAACAGTCATATTGTACATGTTTTTATAATATGTGTTCACATTTTATTGTCAATTTCATATTTTATATTTATGCTTCTTGACTTGCAGTACTTGTTTTATCTTTCTTTATATTTTCTACTTTCTATGCTTATTGTTATGTACCAATGCAAATTCCTTGTATGTGAAAACTTATTGGCACTAAACCTGATTCTGATTCAGGAGCAGCTGCAGTGATCTACTGTATATGAGTAGATATTGTTCCTCCTCAGAGCTTTTTAAAGGGATTCGTTAAAGAAATGCTGTTTCTCTCGCAGGTGAAGCAGCAGAGCAGCACAGGTGGTAAATAAACGTCATCAGTCCTCTGATGTAAAGCTCATCTAATATTCAAATCCTCAAATCTGATCTCACTTATGTGAGACTGCAGATTGAAAACAACTATCTTCCAAGAAGGGGGGCACTTATCTGGGATCACATGCAGGTCTACATGAGTCTAAAAGAGCAAACTGGTCCATGTCAGCTCTCCCATTCCATCTAAACCCGACACAGCTGCTGCTGCTGCTGAGGACGAAGATGAAGACGAAGAGGATGGTTTGAATGTATGAGTGCTTTTTAGAGTAGCAGAGTGCAGATATACAGTAAGTTAAGTGGAAAGTGGAAAGCAGTAATGGAACGTGTGGATACATGAAGGTAAAGGTGAAGTCAGGAGAGAAAAGCAGAAAATGCTTCTTTCATAAAGCTTTTAAGCCTTTTATTGGCTCTCCTACTGCCCAGATCTTTACAGTAAACCTTTGAAAAGTGACTTATTTTATGTCAGAGCTGAATCACAAATATTTTAAGAAGACAGAAAATTATAGACACAGAAACAACAAAAATGCAAATGTTTGAATACATTTCATCAAGACGTTTAACATCTTCCATATCTTATCTTATATCTTTGTGCTTTTAAGCAGCACAGTCACAGACAGCTTGACTGACAGCTGGGATCACAGAGATATAGATTCTTAATTAGCGTCAGACGTTTTAAAGTGGTGTCAATTAGTCATTCCTGCCATGACCAGACGACTGCTTTAGATCAATACTTGGGTTAATAGCTACCACAGGCAACACAGCCAACCTCTCCATATAAAATTTATTTTGTTTCTTAGTCGATATTTGGTTCATGTTTGTTTCAATAGGGATGCTGGAAGAAACAATGGAAAGTAATCTTCTGTCTCTGGAAGAAAAAGAAAAGAGTTCATGTTTCATATGAATCCTTTTCTTTCTTTGTTTTGTTTCTTAATTTATTGGTATCTCAGAAATATCATCTTTTTCTTAAGAAAGCCATGAAACATTCAGGAGGTGACGGCACCACCAGCTTTCTTTATTTTTGGTGATTATTAAGTCTGTATTAAACGGTGAGTGAGTGAGCAGTTTCACTTTAAATTAGCACACTGCTGCTTTGCTAATTACCTGATAGAAGAATCTCTCTGGAGGGGAAGACTTCCAGAGCTGCGTCTCGAGCATTAAAACTGTAAAACTATGCAAATAATATAATGAATAAAACAGCTAAAACCGCTAACAGCTCACTGTGAAAATGGAGTCATGTAATATTTACAAAGTGTTAAAATCTAAGTATTTCACATTACATTACCTGTTACCTGCAGGTGACTGCAAGATGATGTCAATTCAAGTTGCTAACCTGTACATGTACATGTGTATGTGTACTGTATATATAAGTACATGTGTATGTGTATATTTGTGTTATCTCTGATTTTGTTCTTTTTGCTGCTTGACTGTTTTCTTTCTTTTTCATTGTTTTAGGTTGATTTTGTGTAAAGCACTTTGTCAGTGTTGATTTTGATGACTTCTATATAAATAAACTTTATTTTATTATTTACTGTTACTATTTGACAATAACGTCTCCTAGTTGTGTTGATAGAAAATGTAATCCAGGCGCCATTACGTTCCCTTCAGAATGTATTTGACAATACAAATATAAAGGTCGTCTTCCCTTCAGCTCCAGGCTGCTGGAGTAAAGACAATAATATCACGCTGTTATAATAACGCTGCATTTCATTTGCTTTTTGGCTGCAGAATGAAACGTCTTCTGTTATTGGACATGTGAAAAGAGGAGCAGGGTGACGAAAGTCCTCGGGCAGTTTATGATCCCAAACTAGTTTGGAAAGCCGGAAATCTTCCCGCCTGGCAGCGTCCGCCACCGACTTAATGACTGACTGCACTTTGTGCTGTGGGGCAATAAAAGTCTTAATTATTGCCCCTTTAAAAGCACGGCCATATATCATCTCACAGCACCTGTTCACTGACAGACTCTCTGCCTCACTAAAGGAGTTTGTTCAGTTGATTCTGCATCTTCAGTCAGTGTAACTGGATTCATTCACAGCTGGACACTGATGCACTGTGAGCTTTGTACTCACACACATATACATATACACATATATATATATATATATATATATATAGTTTTGTAGTATTAAATGAATGAATGGATGAATAAAGCTTTACATACACTGCACATGTGAGGGCAGCATGTTGCAGCACCTCACATGATTTAAAGGAGCTCAGTTCCATAAAGAACCGTCGCTTCGAGCACAGTTGTGACCCAAATTCAGTGTTTTCCTTTGAGAAAACAATAGCCAGCTGCACCTTCTTCACCTCCAGATACTGAATATGAGTAAACTATAATAATTCCACTCGTCCTGTATCCAGATGAGATTTAAGATAAGATAAGATAAGCCTTTATTGATCCCCAGAGGAGTAATGAGTCTCTGTTGGTCGCAAATCTGATTACAGTCCGTCTTTGTGTTCTGGGCTGCATGTAAACCAGGTTGGTCCTCCTCCAGTCCAGAAGGAGGTGCTGGTGCACCTGAAGCTGTTTGCTAACTCACAGAAACACCAGAAGAAGAACTTCTGGCCTTTAGCAATAAGAGTTTAGCTAGCGAGCTAACAGCTATCCAGAAGCTAACAGCTGGAAACACACAACAAACTTGTCTGAGCTCTTGTTATCACATTTCCAGTTTTGGAAGAAGTACTCAGACCTTGTACTAAAAGTAGCAATACTCTGCTAAAGTATTAGCATCAAAACATACTTAAAGTACCAAAAGTACTTATTTACTAAAAGTAATTATTGGATTATTATCATTAATGAACGTATCACTTTAATGTTGCAGGTGATGCTAACGTGAACTACTTTATGTACTTCTGGTTAGCTCAGTCTATAATAATACATGTATCCAGTTCATTTGTTGATTATATTTTGTTTGAGTCATCTGAAACCAAAGCTTTCAAATAAATGTAGTGCAGTAAAAAGTACAATACTTCCCTCTGAGATGTAGTGGAGCAGAAGTCTAAAGTAGCAGAAAATGGAAATACTCGAGTAAAGTACAAGTACATCAAAATTGGGCTAAAGTACCTGACTTGTATGAGACGGGACAGAGCAGCTTTAATCTACTTCTCTTCAGAGCACTGCAGCTTTGCAGTGTTATATAACACATGAGCAGCATTGTTTCTCCGTCCCTCTGTGTGAGGACTGAACTAGATCCTGGATCAGTGTGGTCTGCACATGATAGCACTTTAGTCTACATGAAGGATGTTTTGGTATTTTGATGTAATTACAGAAAAAGGAGAATAGATTTAAAACTTCTCTAAAACAACTCCATATAAGGCGCGATGAAGAGCACGGTTATGATGGACGATAAAAACCCTTAAGACCACGATACAGAGGCAATTTTATGAGACAATTTTCTGCACTTTTATAAGCAGGAGGGTTTTTATGATCAGCGTGATTTGGCTGCTTTGAACGCTGCTGTTGTCTCAAACGTTCACTCATGTCTCTTGGCCTCGGAGCACAGAGCACATATAGAGTAAGAGCAGATTTTATGGCCTGCAGAAAGACAGAAGCATCAGTCCACTCACCGTTGAAGCTGACGCTGCGGATGTATTTGAGTAGTTTCTTCCCTCCAGCCAGGTCCATCTCCGGGCAGATGCCGGAGTTCTCTGGGCACAGGTCCCTCTGCATGTTGTGCAGGGCGTGGGCCATGGCATACACCGCATCGATCACAAACTGGACCTTACCCTCCTGCTCATACTTGGAATCAATACTGATTCGCTCCTGACCTGAGAGACACAGACAGAGAAAGGGGACAGTGACTTACATGATCCAGACTGTGTTGACAGGGAAAACACTCACCGATACACATAGTCTTTTTGACTGAAACATGTTGCAAAACTTTTTGTTTCCTGTGGATGGAAACAGTCGCTCTGCTGGTCGGTCCACTTGGTCCAGATTGAAACATCTCAACAACTATTATGGGATGGATTGTGCTGAAATGTGGTTCATCGTTCATGTTCCCCTCAGGATGAACTGTAATAACTCTGGTGATCCTCTGACTTTTCATCTAGCGCCACCATCAGGTCAACATGTTAATGTGTCCAACACTTTGGTTTATGACCAAATACCTGCAGAACTAAAGACATTCCCATCAGCCTCAGCTGCACTCTAAAAAATAAAGTTTACTCAATGGTTTTCTTTTACCTGTCAACCCATTTTGACAGGTGTTCAAATCAAGAATTCAACACAGAAGTTCAGATGGGAAATGTCTCTTATTTTCTATTTTCTTTTTGCTAACAGCTCACACACAGGACCCCAACAAGACATTGCTTCTATGTAAGAGGTCACAGGTCAAACAGGTTGGGAACCACGGCTTTAATCTGGTTTAACACTGTGTGGGATTTTATAATCTTATCATACTGTGTTTTATATGTAAAATCTTAATCTGAAAGTAAGCTGCCAGATAAATGTAGTACAGTAAAAAGTAACGTTTCCCTAGAAATACTTCAGTAAAATATAAGTACCTCAAAATGTATTTAAGTACAGTACTTGAGTAAATGTACTTAGTTACTTTCCACCTCTACTCAGGTGTTTGAACTGTCATAATTGATCACATAATGCACCCTGTGTATTATTTAGTTTTTATTAGCAGTAATAGAAGTGAACATGTCCACCTGCAGATTAATGACGCTGATATATTTTGTGTGTAAAAGTGAGACCTTTAGAAATGATTGCACGAGATGCAGGTGAACCGGAGCCTGGACAGAAGTGCTGAGCAGCCTGCTGGTGACACATAGAGGCTGCTACTGGTTCCCGTTACGGCTCCTATAAGTGAGAGCTGTTGTCCTGGTTGGTGGTGAAGCCTGAGGAAGTGAAACCTGAGCCGGTATCAGCAGAAAAGACGAGCGTGTCCAAAGTTATTTGCTCCCCAAACAGCAGCAGTTTGCATTCATTTAGAGCACGATAACAGGATTAGGACGGCTGCTGGGAGGACGTTTTCTTCTTTTATTAACTGCTGGACATGTGGTGCTTGTTGATATGATGGAGGTGGCTCACTGTTACATGTTAAATGTTAAATAAGTTTTGTTTGAATTAAATTGATCAGGAATTGACCTCAGTTTCATCTACCACTGAATATGAAAGTCACACCTGCTAAAGTTGAAAGTTTTCTACAGCATGAAGTAAAGTGATGGCTTCTTCTGGGTCTCTTTAGCAGGCGCTTCCTGTAAGGTTAGAAATGTGTTGGCTGATATTAACTATGTTAAACAGGTGATCAGAGTCGGACCCAAAAACACAGGCGGGGCCAGAGGTTTGTTCCTGCTGCAGCAAGTCGAGGGTTAATAATTAATTGGTGCAGCTCAAATACACAAATAAACAAGGTTAGGTGAAGAATTTTGGCAGTTTAAAGTCAATTTTAAGTATCATAAGCCTGCTAACGCTTTTGATGATTCAAAAGTACTACACATAAACAATCACATTTTTTAAATAAAGAATAAAATGTTTAGTACATATAGAACCTAAGTTCAGAGAGAGGAGCAGGCAGATGCAGAAACAGTTCATTCTGACTGAAAAACTACAGTCAGAAAACTACAACGCTAACGTGTCGACTAACAGGCAGCAGAGAGGGACTGCAGGAAATGTTCAGCCAGGAGTCCTGTTTTTATGGGTGGCATATTATTAAGGCTGAGGACCAGGGTCCTTCTCTGACCGCCAACCAGCTAGCATCACTAACATCTGGCTAACGACCGGCTAAGAGGCTCATTACCGCCACCAGCTGTCGCTCTCACGTCACGGGAGAACGTAGTAACAGTCCTGCTGCCTAAATCACGTTACCTTGTGAGGCAGCTGGATTTGTGTGATCACGTTAGAATCCAGGCCTGAGACACTGAGGGACAGCTCCTGCGGTCAAATCTCTACCGGTGGACACATTTCTACGTCGCACGGTATATCGTGTAATGTAAGCTTTGTGAACTTGCCCAGGTGATTCCAGTGTGTAGAAGGTTGCCATGTTGATTGGGGGCTTTATTGGACCACATCAACAGGAGAATGAGTGAAACAGCAGCTGAATGAAGGAAATCAGACGATTTTATCTGTCAAACATCCGGTCATCTCTTGATTCAAACACCCAGGTAACCTTAATGCTGTTCTGGCGTCTCTGGTCTGAAGCAGCAGCACGATGGAAGGGAACAGAAATCCTATGACGAGGCTAAACATTTTAATTATTGTAATATCTCCAGATGTTAACCCACCTGACCACAAACACTTGCAACACTCTGCAACTTCACAATTTGCTCAGAATCAGAAAGAGCCCGTGATAGTTTCCATAATTAACAAAGAATGTGATGATTAAGTTGCTTAAATATACGTGATGACAACGAGAGGAATAGATTCAAATACATTCAGACAATCACAAAGACAGTGGGGGAGGTTGTAGCTTAGTGAAATTGTAGCATTGTAATGCACAATTAGAATTGTTGTCATGGAGTTTCACGACACCAGTGGAAACATTATGCAGCAAAATCCAAAATAACTAAAGCAGTTTAAATGCCAGCAGCTGCAGGGCCTCGCTTACAGAAAGTGTAAAAAAGACTCCAAAGACTTTGATATTTTACAGTTTCTTCTGTGGCCTCAATGTGCTCCTAGATTCTTCTGCAAATTTGAATTTATTACGTTACGGCACAGCTTATGCAGATTTTAACTTCTGGGGAAAAAAAGGGTTACACTGGTTAAGTTCATTTGATTTGTAATTTACTGAGAGAGTGGACCATCAGCTTCATCTGAGCTGTTTAAAGAGCAATATTTCTTCTTCACTTTGGATATTGAAGCTATTTTCCCTTTCCATATATATACTGTGAGCTGTGTATCGTACTGGCTACTCTAAGCAAATGATGGCCAGAAACACAGTTCATAAACAACAGAGACTGAATGGACTCAAAATGCTGATGTGAGCTTTGTTTCTATGCGCCACATAAAAACCCTCAGTCTTCAGGAAATGCATTCATCAATAATCATTCAGTGTAAATAAAACTTAACAAACTTGGCCTCTGCAGGAAAACAACAATCTGACAATCTAAAACAGCCAAGATGGCTGCCACTGATGTGGAACCATGGATGTATAATACGATCTGGATCTGGACCCAAAGATGGCGCCTTTTCAGTCCAGTGAGAATTGCTCGCCTGGTGCATACACCGAAAAAGTTTCTATCTTCCAAGTTTACTTCCGGGTTATGTGGCCCAATGAATATGTGCAGTAGTGTTCCCCCCCGCTGGGCCCGCCCATGAGTTCCCACTCGGCCCATAGACTTTACATTATGATGACATCACAGATTTTTAAATTTCTTTTCTCGGCTCAAGGAAAGTTTTACAAATATAAAACCTCCATGGATCAAAAATTCATAACAGAAAGAATCACAATGGAGCTTGTTTGCAGTTCGAGGCGTCTTGTCAACACTTTTACAGACGTCTCTTTTACAATGGAGGTCTATGGGGAAAATGCTTTTTTTGGGGGGCTGCAGGGGGATTTTTCACTGCAATACTGTGAGTGGCCACTGGAAAACACTGGAAGCAAGGCTGAGCAGGGGCGCCGTATCCAGGTCTGATTATACATCCATGTGTGGATCGTCCTGAATCTGCTATCACATCAGTACCAAACGAACTGGACGGTATATTTTCTCTAAAAGAAGAACAAACAACTGTACGTAAAGCTTTTGTTGATAAGAAAGATGTGTCTGCCGTACTTCTGACAGGACTCACTGAGCACTATGTCACGTTTTGTTGCTCTGATTGGTTGTAGATCTATCCAACTGAGTCCAGAGGCATTTTGCTCTGCGACCTTCGAAAATGAACAGAGAGGTTCTAAATTAACTCACACTTGCGATCGGTCTGGTGATGTCAGGGCTTTAAATTACGCCTAAAACAGGCCAAAGTTGGTTTTGACTCAAACCTGTGAAGCAAAGGAATGTGCAAACCCCAGGCCTCTCAGAGTTAATTAGTGAGCATTGTTGCTGCTACACAGAGCGAGCAGCTGAGCAGCATGCACACATTTCTGACTGAAAGATGGCTGGGGTTTGGTGGCTCACAGGAAATCAGCAGCATCGGAGCAAATATATGAGTTCATAATGATCATGTGTGCATGTGAGAGAGACAGAGAGAGAGAGAGGGAGAGAGAGACAGAGAGAGAGAGAGAGGGAGAGAGAGAGGGAGATAGAGAGAGACAGAGAGAGACACAGAGAGAGACAGAGAGAGAGAGAGAGAGACAGACAGAGACAGACAGAGAGAGAGAGAGGGAGAGAGAGAGGGAGATAGAGAGAGACAGAGAGACACACAGAGACAGAGAGATTTTTCTGATTTTTGAAAACACCTTTATTTAGTTAGACAAACTTTACAAAAACCATATTACAACATTCACACCAAAAAACAACAAAAAAAACCCGTCAACACATTCACATCAACACACGTCCCAAAGTGAAATTCACCTCCACTACCAAGCACAGAACTCAATAAAATCCCAGAACAGTTTTTAAAATCAGGAAACAGCCTGATGGCAGGATGAGAGTCGGTGGTGTTTGGTGTCAGTAATCCATCGCTACACCCAGTTAATAGAAAGAGATCATGTCCTGACAGCCGCTGCTTCCAGTGCTCCAGCAACTGAGCTATTAGGCGCGTAGACTTGACTCCCAGACGAACAGCCAGACCCGCAGGATCGTCCAACTGGGTTCCAGTCAGCTCCACCACCTGCCCAAGAGTGCAGACCTTGGCAACGAGGAACAGTTTGGACAGAGAAGGTCCAGCCCATACAGGAGTGTCCAGACGTCCTCCAAACACCACTGGCTCTTTTAGTAGCCAGTGCAGAGTCCGTCCGCTCCTGTCTCTGCTTCCTCAGCAGAGTCCACACTGTGAACACGCTACGGTAAAAACCTGGCAGGGACAAACTGTTCATCTTTTTACAGTCCATTAAAAACAGTGATGAGCTCAGCCCCAGTTCACCGACCCTCTGCAGAATGCAGCTGGACAAGGGTCTCCACACCAGGTCTGCAGGCCACAAAGCAGAGGATATCAAATTATTTACGACAAGAACACGCCCTCTGTACGACATTTTTGGTAAAAGCCACTTCCATTTGTTGAGACGCCCCTTTACCTTTTCTAGAACATTCTCCCAGTTTTTCCGTAAAAACTGCTCATCGCCTCAAAAGACGCCTAGATACTTTAGCCCTCCTTTTTTCCACACAAGACCTCCAGGTAGACTAAGCCGATCCCCCAACCTCTCTCCCACCATGTCAGCCTCACTCTTCATCCAATTCACTTTTGCAGCAGATATAAAACCAAACTGATTAACAGCACTCACTAAAAGATCAATGTCTCTCTGTTTGTTAACTAAAACAATAACATCATCAGCGTAGGCCGACAACTTAAAAGATCCGTCACAGCCGGGGAAACGGACACCACCCAGATCTTTTCTCAGTTTGTGCAGTAAAAGTTCAATGGCCAGAGAGTATAACATGCCAGACAAAGGACATCCCTGCCTGACCCCCCTCTGAACACTAAAAGGAGCACTCAGACCTCCATTAATTTTCAGTACACTCCCAATGTCACAGCACAAAACCCGGATCTTGGCTATGAAACCTGGGCTGAACCCAAAAGCAGCTAGAGTTTTCCACAGGTACTGGTGTTCAACCCGGTCAAAAGCCTTTTCCTGGTCTAGAGAAATCAAACCAGTGTCTACAGCCAATGAGCTAGAAAAGTCCAAAACATCCCGAATTAAAGTGACATTGTCACTTATCAGTCTGCCGGGCACACAGTAAGTCTGGTCAGTGTGAATGATAGATGCCATCACTTCTCTGAGTCGGTATGCCAGGACTTTGGACAGGATCTTATAGTCAGTACAGAGCAAAGAAACGGGTCTCCAGTTCTTCATGTTCTGTAGATCCCCCTTCTTGGGCAGCAGAGTGATAACCGCTCTCCTGCAGCTCAGAGGCAGCCGACCCGTCTCCAAGCTGTCCGTGACAACCTCCAACAGATCCTCACCCAAAACAGACCAGAAGGCTTTGTAGAAGTCTACGGGAAGTCCATCAAGCCCAGGAGCCTTGCCGTTCTGTAGACTCATCAGAGCCGCATGCAACTCAGCCAGGGACAGCCGGGCCTCCAGTTTGGCGTTGGCTGCAGCATCGGCTTGAGGGAGATCAGCATGGAAAAGCTGGCCAAGCTTCCCAAAATCCCACCACTGTTGAACACAATCAAAATCAGACTTGCACTTCCTATGAGCGCTCCAGAAAAGAGCAAGAGCAGCTTTAAAAGCCTTGTCATGTATCAGGGCAGTGTTAAAATGCCAATACACACTACTCACTCTTACATTTTTGATATGAACAGAACAAAAAACAAGACAGTGATCAAAACCGACTGGAGTTATACAACACGATTTAAAAACGTTAAGGTGATGTTCAAAACAGTACAATTGATCCAGCCTAGCCAAGGATACCACATGATCTCTCATATGACTCCATGTGTACTGCCTATGATTCCTGTTAAAACACCTCCACACATCAGCCAGCTCATGTGCTTCTGTTAACTGTTTAAACCTATGAGACGAAGCAGGATGAGGCTCCTGGTGATTCCTATCCAACTTTGGATTTTCTGTACAGTTAAAACCACCTCCTAGGAAGAGATACTCATCACTGCTGCAGTTCTTAAGAGTGTCACATAACACGTCCAACACAGACAGCCTTTGCACCCTGGTGGTTGGTACATAGACATTAATAAAAACCAGTTTCTTATCTTCATACTGGGTTGTAACTTTTAGTAAACAATTATTTCCTCTATTTCACACGAAGAGGGCAGGAAGCTCTTGGAAAAAACAATCCCCACTCCCCCACTGCGACTGGACTGATGGCTCAAAATAACTTCCCCGCTCCACTCACTTCTCCACTGAATTGCAGTCTCTGAGCTACTGTGTGTTTCTTGGACCATTAACACATCTAATAATTTAATCTCAATCAGTTTGAAAAGATTTTCAAGATATTTCATGCAAACACAGGACTGAAACATAATGTGTCCTCCATCACTGAGCAGAGGATATTGTCATAACACCACATTGACATGAACTCAGTTAGACTGTTCATGGCCGTATGAAATCTAAAATCCAGCCACACTCTGGCTTTCACTAATGCCATGAAAAGAGGAACCAACTCAAGACAAGAAACATTTTCTATTTTGCTTTTCCTGCTCTTATATATAGACAGCTTTGCCTCTCCTACCACAAAATTAAGCAGTTGCCATTTCTTTGCATTCTTCTTGTTGTACCCAGCACCGAAGATGAAAGTGGTTATGGACCATTTACAGTCAAACTTCCTGAACAAAAACTCTAACAGTTCAAACAAAGGTTCAAGCCTTTTACACTCTGAGAAGCAATGAAACACAGTTTCTGACGTTTCACAGAAAGGACATTTACTGGAGACTGTTGGGTTCATCTTTGCTACAAAGACATTAACAGCTAAGGCCCCATGCAAAATCCTCCACTTAAGATCACCTGATCTCTTATGTAAGGGGGCTTTATAAAGAACCCTCCATACTGGTGGAACACTTTTACAATAGTTCAATGTGTCTCTCCACACTGTGTCCTGTCTCCCATTCAGTTTCACTTTGTTTGAGGCCTTTACACAGTATCTATATATTATTTTTCCAGTTGCCATGTATAAATCTGAACTCTCAGCATATTTAAATTCAAGTAATTGCCCTATAAGTCCATTCAAACTTATGGCAAAGCCCAGCTCAGGAAAAGGATCGCCTTGATCCGGAATTTCTATTCCGGCATTATAATCCCACAGCATTTCCAGTTCGTCTTTGGTCAGTGTCTTAATCCACAGATTCAGAATGTCTCTGGTGTAGCGACGAGACCTGAAAGCAAATAAAGATGCCACTGCCTCTGTATTCTCAAATCCAGGACCTGCAGCATCCACTATATGTCCCAGCTTGATATTTCCAGTGTCACACAGCCTGTGGGTGAGGCCAGGGGCAGTCCTGTTCTGTACATCCAGTCTGGATCCATGTATCAAGGGTTCTTCCAAAAGCCAGAACAGAGAGGCTGTAGGCTCCAGACGACTCCATTTAAAAAGGTTCCATGCTTTAAAAAGTCCCTGGTAAAACAAAGGCAATCCATCCAGTCTTACAAGCCTAGAATCCAACAGAAACAGAGATGCATCCAACCCTAAATTAACTGTTTTTCTCAAAATAAAACTTGCCAAATTCTTCCATACTACATCATCTGTGCCTGCAAGGTATCGCTGAACAAACTGTATCCTAAAAGTAGCTAATCTACTGATAAAATGCACTAGACCATGTCCCCCCTCTTCCTTTGGCAAAAACAGTACACTCTGAGGCAGCCAATGAAGTTTGTCCCAGAAAAAGTTCACAACAACAGATTGTACTTCCTGTAGCAAGCCTGCAGGGGGCTCCAGACATGCTAGTTTATGCCACAGCATGGAAGAAACCAAGTTATTTATAATCAGTGCTCGGCCTCTGTACGACATTTGTGGTAAAAGCCATTTCCATTTAGCCAATTTTCCTTTTACCTTCTCTAACACTCCTTCCTAGTTTTTCTTCACTTCATTTTCATCTCCCAGATGGACGCCAAGATATTTCAAACCATTTCTTTTCCATATTAATCCTCCTGGGAGTTTGGGTAAACCAGAAAACCAGCCTCCCACTGCTAACGCTTCACTTTTTCCCCAATTTACTTTTGCTGCAGAAATATACAGCCCTGCCGTACACCTCTACACACTTTAAAAGGTCTGCTTAATCCTCCATTGATTTTCAACAGACTCTCAATGTCCTCATACATTACTTTGATCATGGCAATAAAACCAGGGCTGAGGCCAAAACTGTCCATGAGCTTCCACAGGTAGTGGTGCTCAACCCGGTCAAAAGCCTTTTCCTGATCCAACGACAAGAGACCAGTTTCTATTCCCAACGAGCTAGAGACCTCCAAAATATCTCTGATTAGTGATATATTATCAAAGATCGACCTACCAGGCACACAGTATGTTTGGTCTCGATGGATGATGTGCGTCATCACCTTTCTCAGCCTGTTGGCCAAGGTCTTGGACAGCAGTTTGTAATCAGCACACAGGAGAGAGACAGGTCACCAGTTCTTAATGTCCTGAAGGTCACCCTTTTTTGTTATCAGAGTAATAACTGCTCTCCTGCAGCTCTGTGGCAATGACATGTCATGAAAACTCTCATTGAAGACACTTAAAATGTCTTCACGCAGCTCGGTCCAGAAGGTTTTATAGAACTCCACCAGAAGTCCATCAATCACCGGGGCTCTTCCCCCCTCCATACTCTGCAGAGCTGTACACAGTTCTTCTGGGAGCAGAGGACCCTCTATTTCTACATTAACTTCTACCGGAAGCTTAGAGAGATTACTGCAGAAAGAGTCAAAGCCCACGTCATCCTCTTCATACTCACTGGTATACAGCTGACTGTAGAAGTTCACCGCTCTCTGTCTGATAGCAGTAGAGTTGGTCAGCAGCTGTCCTGTTTCAGAGTGCAGGCCATGGATCAGCCTGCTCTGTCCATTCTTCTTTTCTAAGCCAAAGAAGAACTTAGATGGAGAGTCCATCAGAGCAGCACTTTGGAAACGAGACCGGACCAACGCTCCCTGCGCCCTGGTGCCCAGTAGGTCGGCCAGTGAGGTTCTTTTAGACTTGAGGATCTCAATTTGACCTCGATTTCCTGTGGACTCTACAGAACTTTGTATATCCACTATTTCCATCTCTAGGTCATTCATAGATCTAATAATGTTGCGAGTGACATCGAGAGTGTATTGCTGGCACAGTTGCCTGATTTCAACCTTACCATAATCCCACCATTGTCTTAGGGATGTAAATTCAGATATTCTAGACCTGAAAATTTCCCAAAAGAAAGCAAAAGTTTCTTTAAAATGAACGTCCATAAGCAAGGTGGTGTTAAAATGCCAATATGCACTCTTATGATTAATATTTGGAACAAAAATATTACCAATAACCATTGAATGATCCGTAAAACCCACAGGAACTATCCTGCACCCTTTGACCGTGCTGAAATGATGCTTAAAACAATAGAGTCTGTCTAGTCGAGCCAAAGAGATGGTGCTGTCCCTGCTATGCAGCCATGTATATTGCCTTTCCTTGTGATGCAGTTCCCTCCATATATCCACCAAACTCTGAGTCTCTATTAACTGAGTCATTGCATGTTTGGAGGCAGCATGAGGCTCAAGGTGGTTTCTGTCTGCTGCATCATTCACTGTACAATTAAAATCACCTCCTAAAAACAACATTTCTTCACCAGAACAATTATTCAAAATTATACCAATTTCATTTAAAAAATTAACTCTTTCAGGTCCTGAAGTGGGAGCATATACATTTATCAAAACAACACTATAATGCTCAAAACATGCTGTAACTACCAGAAGTCTGCCTTTTATCACCTCTTCGACACTAAAAGACTGTGGTAGAAAGTCTCTGGAGAACAGAACAGCCACTCCTCCACTGTTTGTACTCAGGTGACTCAGGATGACCTGCCCATCCCATTCCCTCTCCCACTCAGTCTCAACTGAAACGTCACTGTGTGTTTCTTGGAGAAAAGTCACATTTGATTGTTTCAGCTTCAGCAGTTCAAATAAACTGGCCCTCTTCCTCACATCTCTGGCTCCGTTGAGGTTAAGTGTTGTAAGTCTGAAGTCACTCATAGAATTTGAGAGAAGGAAAAAGCACAACAATACTAATAAATGAAAAATAAGACATAGTGTCTTAGACTGTCTCAGCATCATCATCATCGCTCAGATCCTGCTTGACCTTCAGACATATCTTATTCAGTCTGTATATTTCCTGGTCAGTGAAGCCTGCTTTCTTCTTGTTGTACATGTGTGATCGTACAGACACAAGAAAACACTCTTTATCAGCAAAGTAATCCTCCACCTTCACTCCCCTCATGTTCTTTGTCGACTGCAGAAACTGTTTTATTTTTCCTACACTGTATGGTCTTTCTCTGCTTTTTGTAGTTCCTGGTCCTCCATCACAGGTCTGGGGTTCACTGTCCTCTGCACCCTGCTCATCCATATCAGCCTCAGAGCCTGAGGACGCCTGGTCCACTTCCTGGTTCCCTGTGGCTTCACTAGCTGCTCCCTTTTTCTGTTGGGAGCCTTTATCATCACAGTTTTGTTTTCTTTTAACACTAAGATTTTTAACATTTGTCTCCTCTTCCATTAATTCCATCACACTGTCATTTTCAGTCCCATCTGTTGGTGTCACAGCTTCCTGCTGTGTGTCTGAACTTTGTTTACCTCATTTTTTACCTCTGTTCTCACTTGTTTCTGCTGTATCCTGACTGCTCTTTTCTGAGGTTTGCTGACGTGCTCAGGTGAACGTATTGTCTCATTTCCGGTTGCCGGTGTTTCTGTGTTACTGGTTGCATATTTTGCTGCTCCAGCTAAACCCAGTTACTTTTGATATTTTCTTTACTATAGCGGTTAATTACCCGCTATACATTTAAGGATACACTAGTTCTGTTTAAGCACTCATATCTCTCTCCTGTTAGCGACTTTCCGCTAATCCCACAGTTGTTTACACGCTAAGTAGTTGCTACTTTAGCTCAGTTAGCGATGGCGTCTCTCTCTCCTTCTCCCTCTCCTGCTCTCTCTTGCTCAGTGTGTCAGATGTTTAGTTACTCCTCTGCCTCCTTTAGTGATAATGGTACGTGTAACAAATGTAGTTTATTCTCCGTGTTGGAGGCTCAGTGAGTTAGAGTCGCGGCTCCGCACCATGGAGAGTCAGTCAGCCGTAGCTAGCCAGCCCCTAGCCGGTGCGAGCCAACCAGAGGTAGCTTCTGCTAGCCGTCTAGTCCTAGCCAGGGAGGCTGGGTGACTGTCCGAAAGAAACATAGCCCTAAACCAAAGCCCACGGTTCACCACCGATCCGTTCACGTTTCTAACAGGTTCTCTCCACTCAGCAACACACCCGCTGAGAAACCAACTCTGATTATTGGCAGCTCCATTTTGCGAAACATGAAATTAGCGACACCAGCGGCCACAGTCAAATGCATCCCAGGGGCCAGAGCGGGCGACGTTGAATCCTATTTAAAACTGCTGGTTAAGAAAAAGCGTAAATATGCTAAGATTGTTATTCACGTCGGCGGTAATGACATCCGATTGCGCCAATCGGAGGTCACGAAAATTAATGTTGAGTCGGTGTGTACATATGCAAAGACAATGTCGGACTCCGTAGTTTTCTCTGGACCCCTGCCTAATCTCACTAGCGATGACATGTATAGCCGCATGTCATCATTCAACCACTGGTTGTCGAGGTGGTGTCCAGGTAATGATGTGGGCTTTGTAGATAATTGGCGGACCTTCTGGAGAAGACCTGGTCTGATTAGGAGAGACGGCATTCATCCCACTTTGGATGGAGCCGCTCTCATACGTTAATGATGAATCCTCTATGCACGCCAAAGTTAGTCACGGAGTTCCACAAGGTTCTGTACTTGGACCAATTCTATTTACCTTGTATATGCTTCCTTTAGGCAATATTATTAGGAAGCACTCCATAAATTTTCATTGTTATGCAGATGATACCCAATTATATTTATCGATCAAGCCAGATGAAACCAATCAATTAGCTAAACTTCAAGCATGCCTTAAGGACATAAAAATCTGGATGACCTGCAATTTTCTGATGTTAAACTCAGACAAAACCGAAGTTATTGTACTTGGCCCCGAACACCTTCGAAACACATTATCTAAAGATATAGTTTCTCTAGATGGCATTGCCCTGGCCTCCAGCGAAACCGTAAGGAATCTTGGAGTTATCTTTGATCAGGATATGTCCTTTAACTCCCACATAAAACAAACTTCAAGAACTGCCTTTTTCACTTACGTAACATTGCAAAAATCAGGCACATCCTGTCTCAAAAAGATGCAGAAAAACTAGTCCATGCATTTGTTACATCTAGGCTGGATTATTGCAACTCTCTATTATCAGGCTGCCCCAATAAGTCCCTTAAGACTCTCCAGCTGATCCAGAATGCTGCGGCACGTTTACTGACAAGAACCAGAAAAAGAGATCATATTTCTCCAATATTAGCTTCTCTACACTGGCTCCCTGTAAAATCCAGAATAGAATTTAAAATCCTTCTCCTCACCTTCAAAGCCCTAAATGGTCAGGCACCATCATATCTTAAAGAGCTCATAGTGACCTCAGGTGACCCCTGAGCCACCCCTTAGTTATGCTGCTATAGGCCTAGACTGCCGGGGGACTTCCTATGATGCACTGAGCTCCTCTCTCCTCCTCTTCCTCTCCATCTGTACGCCCTCATATCCCATCAATGCTTGTTACTAATTCAACTTCTTCCCGTAGTTGTGTGCTTTCTCTCTCCTCTCTCTCCCTCCACTTCTGTTGCTTTCTGCAGGTATTTCTGCCTCTGGAGCTGTAGAGTCTGGGTCTGTGGTTGCTGCCGCCTGCTGCCGCCGTGCTCCTGCTCTGCACCCGCTGCTGCTATTACTGTTGTTGCTCTTATTATTAGTATTGCTATTATAATGTTGCTCTTAGTGTTGTTTCTGTTGGTGTTAACATCAATGCCATTACCACAGCTATTGCTATACATCCCTATGTGGAACTGTATTGTGCTGCTGTATGTTCTCTTTCCTCCTGCTCTCTCTCTCTCTCTTTTCTTTTTCTGGCTCAACACGTTTCTGATTCTGATTCTGAACTTGAGTTTCTGTGGACTCAGCCTGACCCTGAGTCTGCCCTCCCGTCTCTTCTCCTCCATCAGCAGCAGCAGCTTTGTTAGGACAGGCTCTTAATACATGGCCCTCATTGCCACAACCAAAGCACTTAGATGTTTCGGATGTCACAAAAACAACATAGTCAAAGTCATCAACATTCACTTTGAAAGTCAGCTTTAATTCTTCATCCTTCTTATTCAGAGTCATGCTGACTTGTCGTCTATGAGACACAACGTGCCGCAAGAGAGGCGACTTGCAGCCCGACGACAGCTTTCTGAACGGGGAGACCATCTTCCCAAACCTGGACAGCTCTTTAACCAGCAGACCGTCACTGATGAAGGGCGGTATGTTAGAGACCGTCAGAGGCAACACTAGTACAAACGTGTTGATCACGACTCCGCTCTCAACTACTTTGTTTGCGTTTTCTACTTCATCCACAAAAATCACAACCGCGCTGTTCATCCGAGCGGCAGACTTCACGCTGTCACAGCCGACAACCTTCCCCACCGCCAAACTGCACTCCTCCACGGAGCACGAGAAAGAAGCGGCGATCTTAAAACCATGTCTCCGTGTCAGGTTGGTGAACTCCATACCGACACACAAGACGCCAACCAGCACGCGCTGGCTGAACTAACAAAAACCCCCCTGACCCCGCTGTGCACCAAACTACCACCACCCAACACCACAAATATTAACACACCGTCACAAAAAGATAGAAAGATAGAAAAAAGAAAGAAATACAATAACTCCAAAGGAGACGCTCTCACAGCCAACTCACACTCCCAGAATGCACTCAGAGAGAGAGAGAGAGAGAGAGACAGAGGCTGCTGGGATTTCTGATTCACTCCATTAACTTTCTGTGTGTCTCATGCTACAGTATCTCTTCCTCCCGTCGCCCCCCCCTTCTCTCTCTCATGCAATCTCTTTTTATTGCGTCTTCCTCCTCTTTCTTTCTCTTCATCACTTTCTCACACACACACACACACACACACACACACAGGGATCAGCTCCTGTATTTCCCCCAATGTTACTTATGAAGCTAAACTCTGAACTTCCTGCTGTTGACAGAAAATATTATTTTAGTCTCCAGTCACCAACTTGAGATGACCGACAGTCATTCCTCCTTCATGTATGAGGCTGATGGACCAGACTGCATCTGTTGATGCTTTAAAGGGAAACTCCGCTATTTTTAAACCTTGGTCCTATTTAGATCCCTACAGAGACAGACCGTTTAGTTAAAGAGGAAGATCCTTTCATCTTTCTGCAACAAGTCAACCTCTCATGAGATTTCAGAGCGAGACTTTCTGTTTCTGGTTAAACAAAAAGGATCTTACTCTTTAACAATCGGTCTGTCTCTGTAGGGATCCTTTCCTTAATGTGGTCAGACACTTAGAATAACAGTCTGAACCGGATTCAGTGGCAAAAACAAGCACTTTCAGTGGATGGACTTTTCACGGCTGCAGTTGCCAACATGGATTACGTTGCAGCCCGTTCTCAGCTGCAGGTGGAGGTGATCTACTGGACCAATTCCAAAACCTTTGGTAACTAAAATATGTAAAAATAGGGCCCAGGTTTAAAAATACTGGAGTTTCCCTTTAAGTGGCTCCTTCAGACATACTTTTATTCTGTGGCTTTTAATTGTGTTTCACCTGTGTTTATTTAGGTTTTACATTGTGTATAACTTTTTTCTATTTTAATCCACAACATCTGTTCTGCACATATATATGCCTTTATGCTTATGAGTATACAGTATATATACTGTATGTCTTACTTTGTAAAGCACTTTGGTGCAAAACCTGTTGGCTTTTTAAAGTGCTATAGAAATGCACAACCTGTTTTCTCCCTTTTGTCAACAGTTCTGTTGCACTTTTTCAAACTTTAGAAAGCAAGAAATTGTGTAATCCCTCCTTAAAAGAGCAAACCTCGACCCTCCAGCTCTTTATGTTTTCTTTAACCCATCTCCAAACCAAACCAAAGTCCTGGAGAGGTTTGTTCTCTCTCAGCTGCTCCTGTTTCATTCATAAAAGTATTTTTTAGAGCACTAAGTCTTAAATGGCCTTGACACACTGATTTAGCCCTTTCAGAGTATAGTTGGGTTAAATGGCTGCAGGCCTCGACTGGTTCACCTTCCAACTTTTTCATGTGGATCATTTCTCGTCCTCTTCAGCTGCCATCTCCTGTGGATCCTCCTTTACTCTCTGTACTGTACATGCTTCCTCTTGGTTCATCAGTCAAATGACCTTTCACTGTGAAACCCTCATACTTATTTACGTCTAAAAAGAAAATCTTATGAATCAACCCTGATGCCAGACAGGAACATCGATATTGGAGGATTCTGCAAAACCCAGGACAACAATCAATTTTTAAGATTCTTTCTCTCTGTACAATGTCCACGCAGCGGTTAACGTTGGGGAAAGATGGTGGTTATGGCAAATAAATGATGGCACAAACTTCCAGCAGCATCACATGATGCACGCTGCCCCAAAAAGCATTTTTCCTGTAAAAGTCACAAACACTCTGAAATGATTTTATTATCAAAATATATATATTTACCCTGAGCTGGTCTTGCTGAGAAAACATCTGGGATTTGGGGGCACTATTAAAAATAAATGCATCTTTATATCTGTTCAAAATATGTGAAAAGATGATAATTATGTGAGCATGTTTAGCACTGAGCGTGCAGACGAACATGTCGTGTTGTACGGACTCCAGCCTCACCTGGGATCTCATTAACTGACACTGTGAGCCATGCAGCCGACTGTATCACTGAATAAACTATGGACATTTCTTGAATAATCACATATGAACTGAATTATGTATGTAAACCCTCCTCCTCCTCCTCCAAACAAATAAATCCCAGTTTAACCTCTGCTCGCCTCATAAACACACAGAGGAGGAGACTCCTCTTCCTCACTCAGCAGGTCCAGACTCAGTAACGAACAGCTTCCTTCCTCCCAAAAGGAACATTTGGGCCAAACTCTTTTCTGTCATGAGCTCTTTTGAGACAACATGTGCTTCCTGACGTATGGAGGCCCTGAGAGGGACACAGCAGGGCTCCTCGTGGGTTTTCCAGTAGTTCACAGTTTTGGCATTACAATGATTTTATTCACAGTTGAACAAAGTTGACCTAGCGTCCACACGACTCCGGCGTTTTATAACCTCTAAAACTGAGACCTTTTAAAACGCTGCTGACTCTGTTTTAGTTTGAAAACTCTGGGTTGTGTTTTAGTGAGGACGGGTGGAAACAGACGTTTTAAAACGATGACGCAGACGCCCACGTTCACTTCCTGATTGGGTCTTATCAGCCACGACGTGTCCTTCCCTGATTCGTCACGCCAATATCACGTGACCTTTGACTCCCAGCGGTTAATTCAACATTAATAACGAATCACAACACTGGACGGAGATTATTTCTGAAACGTTTTCCTTTTAAAATGAAATCATCTTAGTGTGGGTGGAGCCTAAAGCGCACATTTTGAAGTGTTGTGCAGACATGAATCTGTGGTGTTACTGGCTTGTCTCCATATGTTGGGGGGCTGACTGGATCTTTATTAACTCGCTGCCATAAAAAAATCACTGAAGCTCTGAGGCTCATTACCTGCAGTGAGGAGCTGCTGTTTAGTGAGTTTATATGACATAAACTACATTTGGCAGTAGGTAGTAGTAGCATGTTCTCTTCACTGTTACACCTTTGATTTATAAACTGACTATTAGGGCTTTATCAGCAAAATGACTAAATCAGTAACGCGTACTATTCACTAACATATAGTCTGAGTGGAGGGAGAGCTTAATGTAATGAAACGTCTCCTTTCTGTCTGCGTCGTAAGTAAATTAGATGTAAACTGCATTATATTCCCCACATATAGTTAGATGTATTATAGGCAGGTGAAGCCGTGTAAATCAACATCATTTACTTGCACTTCACAACACAAACGCCTCCAAATCATTGTGCTGTACAGCAGAATGGTTCCACACAGAATTACCATCCGACAATCTAAAGTGAGAGAACGCTCCAATTACACAGAATTAATCTTACAGACACTATTTATTCTCTCAGCTGGTGATGACGGCAGATATTTTCTTGTACTGTGTATTTTTAGAGGGCTTGTTTGCAGCACATGATCCACATACATTTCTGTACGACAAAGACAGACTGTGTGCTCTTACTGCAGCTCAAGCAACCAAAATGCAAAACAAAACACCAGATCACTTCTGCAGAACAGTCTCAGTCTGTTTATTTCAGTGTTTCTCTGTTTGTATCAGCGGTCCTCGTAAACTGACGAACACAAAATCCCACGAGGGGAAACATTTCAGAGACGCTGGAAACAAACTTCTTCTGCTTCATCTGCTAACAACAGACTCGTCCTTCTGTCTCTGTGGTGCTTCAGCAGACTGAGAGCATCATTTTAAGACAGATCCTGCATCTCCCTCTCTGTCACAGTTCCAGGTACTCCAGGATTTGTCTTAAGAATTTGGGGGCGTACTGCAGCATCACATTGCTCGGGTAATGCTTGCAACAAAGGCAGCATTGTGTGAGAGAGTGGGATCTGTACGCCTGAGCAAAAGAGATATACATGGCAGCACGGTGTGTACAGAGACATGTGAAGGCTGCTGTAAATGGAATGAGGTCAGACCTGAATGCAGAGCAGAAACACACAGTGGCACAGATTCACTGCAGCTTTTACAAGCGTCTGTTTTTCAGGTGCAGATGAGACACATGAGGTGTGTTTATCAAGCAGACTCGGTGTGTGAGCGTTTGGAAGGTGCATCTCTGCTTTTTGCATGTGCCTTCAAGGGAAGATCGTGCCAATAATAGGAGGAGACGTGTTAACAGAGGATCTTTGTGTATTCCTCTGGAGTTCTGCAATTTGCGACTGATCAGTTTGCTAGAAAATTTGAAAAGCAGCAAAAACAAAGTGCAGACAGGATTTACACGAGCCACAAGCACAGCGGCAGCGTTGTAGCAGGAAACCAGATCCGACTTTATCTTTATTACCTTCAGATGTGTCACAATACCCTGTTTTTGGCCCGATCCGAGTCCTTTAATACTGAGTACCTGCTGATACACAGTCAGATCCAGTACTTATATTTACCTGTTGATTCAGTATGTATCTGGCACACTTTATTTACAAGTTACTCGATCCAAATACTGAAGGTCCTGATTCAAAACTAGAACACTGATGATACGATCTTCTATAGAGAAGAGGTCTCACTCTGGTGTTACAGAGTGGAGCTTCTTCCCTCACAGAGGATCTTTGGTCGAGTTCAGACCAGTGTTATCATCTGTACGATAATTATCGTATTTGTAAGATAATTTAGCCCTTTGTACGATTATTTATCATATTATGATCAATAATCAGGCTGCCATGTCAATAATGTGGATCTGCCGTTAATGATCCAATCACATCTCTGCTCACAACTTCTTATAAACTCTTAGTTCTGTATTTCATAAGCTGTTTGAGGTCAAATCATCGTTTTGCAGTTTTGTTTGGTGTCGTTTATGGTAGAAAATATATTTACCTGTAATCTACTAAGTACACGTTAGGATGCACAGTGCGTCCTGTAGCCTTCGTTATCAATGCTGACCTGCAGTCTGAGCCCATTGCACTTATTTCATCTTATTCTTTATAATGTAGATAGTTTCCCTTGAAATACGATAATATTGCATTTTCAGCATCCGACACCGCTGGTCCACACACACAAACCGACAACAGACAAGTTCCCTTTGGTTCTGAATGAGCTGCCGCCGGAGACGTTTGTCATGTTAACCGGTGAAAGAGACGCCTGAACACGAGAAGCTGCTTCCTGAATGATTTCTGCTCTGAGCTTTGCTAACGAGGACGAGGCAGTTAAGAGTCGGAGCTCAGTGAATCCATGCATTTCGCCAACCTTCAGACTTCTCACCGGTGCTCCCAGATGATTTTTCACATTCACTTATACAAACTGCAGATTGCAGCTCTGCAGGCTGTTGATCAGGAGACAGCAGCAGGCAGAGACGGACAACACACAGCACAGCGAAGAGCAGCTTTATTTTAGCCGATACCAGTCCATCACAGATCAGCCCTGTCTCTACTTCAGACAAAAGCAATATAAACCTGTAACTAAATCCAAATCTTAGACATAAAACAGAGCATTAATTATTAATTTACACCGGAGCAGGCAGTCGTCACTTGTGTTCAATAAAATGACTGTACTGTAAAATCACTCTGTCTTTTGATGAGGCATTGATTTAATACATGTGACTGAATATAAATGAACTGAGCTGTTTGTTCACTACACAGGAGGTATGACGACTACTATAAATGAATGCAAAGGAATTAAGATTAAGAATCCAAAAATAGTTTCTCCTCATTTATTTTAATTCTAAGCTGCTGGACCCACAGCAGCCAGTAGACACACATATATTGATTAAAAGGTATTTTAAAGTGCAGGCAGAGACCAGTGGATAGAGAAAATCAGAAAGTAAAGCAGCCTGAAACCAAGCAGACTTTTATTTATTTCATTTCTAGTGAATAACACCAGATGACTGTTGTGATAGAAAATTGTTTGCTGAAAAATATTTTGTATTGAAGGAGGCTGGGATGAATGTGGCAGCGAAACAACCTGCATTTACATTCAATTCAACTTAACTCAAAAGTTTCACCCTCCATCAGACAGGTTGAATGAAAATGGCCTCGCGAGGTTCGACACACGAGATGAAAAGCAAAGACAGAAAGAAGCGGAGCGGGAGCGGCGAGCGGCGTCTGTTCGGTTCTCCGTTTGTCTGTGGCGTGCAGTCTCATAAATAAATAACGAGGAAATAAAATGGAAGAGGCAGTTTGGCTGAGGATGAGTGAAACACAGAAGGAGACATGCTATCAACACCGCTCACAAATAATCTCATTACAGGCAGAGGAGCTGCCCAGCTAGCCAGGCGGCTAATAGCCCGACATCAGGAGGCCGTTAGCACGACGAATCACAATCCTTTCAGTCCTGAATATTATTGTTGTGCTGCATTTCTACTCATCCTCACCTTCCTGTAATACCTTCATCTACTTTACGAGGCTCAAAGTCATCAGAGGAGTCAACTCTTTGTTAACACCTGCATGATGTCAGTTCATCAAGTCTATCACATCAAAATAAACTAGCGCTGAGGAAAGCCCCCAATATAAGACAGCATTTTGTTTCTGGAAATAGAGTTTGAGATGATTTGGGTTGTAAACACGCCTCCATCACTGCGGCGGTACCACACACATTCAACACTGTAATGTCTGTGAAGGATTTAAACGGCTTCGCAAAATAAATCTGTCCAGAAAATCCTGCAGGACCTTTTAAATGTTGAAATATCATCATCAACTGCCGCTAAAATAAACCTTTCAGTCCAGTTTTAACAGACGTTAGATGTCTTTTCTGCTCTGTGCCGTCCTCAGCTGCTCCAACAGCAAACTGACACTTTGGATGAAACAGAAAGTAAAACCCACAATCCTCTGCTTCATGAAATTAAGGACCAATCAGGGGCCACTAAAGACGGAGCAGTCTGCCTACACGGGGCCGATGTTGAGCCGCCTCCCTGCTGATCCGTTAGCTTCATACTTTCTGATGTTTTCTGACCCACTCTCCACTTCTACAGCATCATGTGTTTCAGATTTTTATAAAATGATGTTTTTCTTCTTGTTACAATGACGTTTGACAAGTCTGATGATTTATAATTATAAGCTAGCATTTAATGATCGTCGCAGTTTCACATCCACACAGTTGGACAGAAGCGCTACGTTAACTTGTTATTTTTTCCCAAAGCCGGTGTCATAACTTTCACACTGACTCAAACAACCGACTGTGGACCGTGATGAACCCAAACATGTTTGACTTTGAGCACGAGACAATAGAGCGCTGCAGGGATGACATATATTTGTAGTCCAACCAGGAAGTTAGCATCGCCCTGGTTCCCTCCACAAAAAGCCAATGGGATGTTTCCACTGGATTTTGGATTATTGCAGAAAACAGTTTTTGATACTTACATGTTTTGGTCAGCAAGATAATCTTCACAGATGAACACCACTTTGATGATGTTTGAAGCGTAAAGTCAACCTCCAGCAGTAAAAAGCTGACGTTAGGCTGTAAACCAGCTCCACCACGGTCACATGACTTCAGCGTCTCCACCACTGAGCTTCCAGCACTGACCTCTTCTACAAAAGCCTTTGGGAAAGTTTGAGTTAGAACAGTTTGCAGTATAAACCCAACGAGGCTGTAAAGGAGGACGAGTGAGTCGATGAGTTTCTGTGTTCGGCGTGACGACGTTTAACGTCCCCGACAGCCTCTGGAGTCTCATTTAGACTCTTGTTAGCAACCGACTTTTTTAAGACACGGAGAAGCTTCAGAACTCACCAGTGGAGGATTTACTGACGGATTTTATGTCGCAGAACAAAACGCTTGTGTTAACCACAGACCTTATTTCAGGCATCGAACCAAAAACCCACTGACTTCCAGAGGAGGGGACAGGAGGAGCTAACGTGCTAACATGCTAACTCACTTCAAGGTGTTAGGACTCGTTCCTGCAGAACTCTGTTATGTGTTCACAACATCACATATTGTTTGGGAATGGAGAGAGCACCAGTGTGACAGCAGTGTTGCATTACCGGTTGTTTGTAGCCTTAACGTTGCTAGGCTAGTGACTTTTACAAGAAAGAAAAGCCTCCGAGGGCGACGACTAGGACTTTCTCTGTTAGTCAGCAGGACTTCTAAAAAACACGGCTAATGTGATTTGGTGGGACGTCAGGCTGTGGACAAGGGACCGACTGCAAAGGTTCTGGGTGGGGACAGCGCTGCCATATGGACATTTAAAGAGAACTTTACATAAGTTCTGAAATGAAATTGATTTGTTTCACCAAATTTGCCACATGCACTCTTTGACTTGCAACATGAGATAATTTCCTCTCACATACATTTTGACACGTTTAAGTAAGAAACACCTGTCTGTGACACCTGCATGAGCATGTGAGAGGACTGTGGGACTCATCACGTACCGATGCATATCACATACTTTAGTCATTCTACACAGATTTTCTGCTGAATTTTGCAAAGCACTTTTCCCAGCCCTCCTACAAAATGATTTGATCGTAAAAAGTTCTTTGTGTTTTGATGTTCCCTACTGTTGTTCTATAATTGGTGGACAGAATCTTGCAAATGAAGTCTGTTGTTGACATCAACAGACTTCATTTTTGAACATGACACATCCAGGTAACTCCGTGTGTTCCCACCACGACTTCACACCAGTGCAGGATGATACACTTCACAGGTCACTGCTCCTGAGCCAGATGTGAGTTTCCAGCCTTTGAGCATGAATGTAAATCCAATGCTAGCCTGTAATTCAATAATGTCAGTTTCTCTGTGCTGCACCAGGTGCTTCTGGTGAATACAAATAAAAATAAACTCTCATTGGTGAGCAGAAAATGAAAAGAAGACACAATAACGTGGATGCACTCTAAACATCCAGCTCAGAAATACAATGTGGTTTAACACCAGAAGCAGATGTTCACCAACAACTGGCTCCCCGTGCTCTCAGCACTCAGTTATCCTCAATAATAGCCGAGCCATCTGCTTAAAGAATGACTCCTCCTGACCCGTGCGATCCTTGTGCCGTGACATTGTCTTAGTTAAACTGTGAGGGAGGCAGACTGTTCTCAGCTCAGCTATCATCGGGCTCCCTGCACTGACAGCACCAATTATTATTCCGGGTATCTGCTGCCATGTGGCTGATCGCACTCTTCCTATCTCTTTTTAGACAGCCTCCGGAGGCCCTGACTGTAGTCTCCAACCCCTCTCTATTTCCTGGCCTGTGGCGGAGGGACCCAGGGCTTAATGTTATCTCATAAACAGGAGTCCCTCAGTCCCTCTCTCCTCTCTCTGACCTGCTCATATCTCCCCTTTCACTCTCTAACACTCACTAAACTGGATGCCCAGCAGACCCCACTGGCACCATTTTATCCTGGCTCCAGCCTTCAAAGCCCCCCCTCACACACAGACTGCAGGCTGGCGGGCCCCTTTTTCCACTGCAGGAACTGAACCACCTGTAACTTCAGGTGTACTCATTGTCTCTGCCTCTGCTTCTGTTTCCTCTGTTCTCCACCTGCTTTGGAGGCGAGTTCCTGAACCTACATTTGGACTCTGATCAGGAGGAGACATTAAATCCGAGTTCAGGAAGAACTGGAGCTGGTTTACAACACAGGAATTAATAACACAGGACTTTAGATTAACACTGCAAGGAGAATATCTGACGTGTGTTTGTCCTGTAAACTGTAGTTGGTGTTCACCGTGTCGGAGAGTACGTCAGAAGTTTAATTACATTCTCCAGTAACGTTCAGGTGGAGTTGGCATTTTCAAAATCATGCAGCATTTCCAGTAGTGAGATATTATTTCCACTTAGTAGCAGAGCAGCGACCCAGGACTGCTGAAGGACTGTGGAGCGCTGGTCTGAGGTCAGGCTCCTTCACTCTGGGTATCTTCTGTTAGTTTAACAATACTGATGGTTAAAAGTCATCCTAAAAACCTAAAATAAAATCTATATCAGTTCCACTTCTGCTTCTGTTGTCTGTCCCACAACTGAGCAGCTCTCTGCGACCACAACAGAACAAAATGTTTTCAGTGACGTACATACAAGGCAGAACCGAGAACCCAGAACCCAGAACCTCGACCTTACAGGTTCAGGTTCAGCCAATCATCATGTGTTTTAGTGGCAAACGAGAAACCAGCTATTTGAGAGTCCTGGTTGAGGTGTCAGAGAGTTACTGTGCAGATGATTAAATCTACAAATTAGAGAACAAGATTAAGTGAAAATCAGTGTTGGAAGCCTCATACTCAGAGGACTATAATATATAAACATGCGATACAGTGAGTAATCTAAAAGAACTTAATTGATTTACCAGATTAACTTGAGATTTCATGTCCTGTTTGATCAAAAGTCAAACCATGAATTTAATTTGTAAATGCTCCCCCTCTCCTACAGTTTTGGTAAACAGGTTAATAGCACAAATAATTGCCCCGGTTGTTGTACTGATTATGTTTGGGGGCATCAGTAAAATAACAGGTCACTACAGACCAGCGGGGCGATCGCCCTGCAGTGCCTCATCCTCTTTCAGGAGCAAGGTGACACAAGGAACTAAAAAACAAAAAAAGCAAATTACAAATTATGATAAATAAGAAAATAAAATAATGGTAGTATAAGAAAAATAAAGCAACCCATCCCTTGTAACTAATGTATAAAGTTTACTGCAAACATTTTTTACTGATGTTAAATTCCAGCATAATTGAGGAGAATATTAAGCATAAATGAAAATATAGACCCTGATGAAGGCCACAAGTCAAAACGCGTTGGTCTAGCCATAAAGTTGTTCTGTATAGTTCAAGTGTTGAAGTTCTTGCCTTCTCCATGGATCAGGTGAAGTTGTGCCAGAAATCCCTACTCCGCTTCTCCAATAAAAATACAGACAAAATGATTTTTCAACACCAAAGAACAATGTTAGGAATGCTTTTTATCAGCCCTGAGTTTGGTCTGCAGGTATTCCTTTCTGGCTCCAAGAACCTCCTCCAACAAGGTGGGGCAGCCTGTGGGTAACCTGAGAGGCAAAACCCAGGGGGGAAAAAAGACATATGAAGACATATTTTATATTACAGGTGTGATTTACTAAATTATGATTCATTATCTGTTTATACACCAACTTCATTACAGTGTGTTATAAACCATTCATTACATGTTTATACACAGGTAATTATGCTAAACGGGGGGATTAAAGTGAAGGGTTGTTGGTATGTTTAGTTATTGTATGTATAGGTATTAAAGGACTTGTCTCTGTACTTGTCTTACTAGATCTTAGTGCTGCATTCGATACCATTGACCATCACATTCTAATACAGAGACTAGAACATTTAATTGGCATTAAAGGCACCGCACTAAGCTGGTTTAAATCCTATTTATCAGATCGTTATCAGTTTGTACACGTTAATGATGAATCCTCTATGCACGCCAAAGTTAGTCACGGAGTTCCACAAGGTTCTGTGCTTGGACCAATTCTATTTACCTTATATATGCTTCCTTTAGGCAATATTATTAGGAAGCACTCTATAAATTTTCATTGTTATACAGATGATACCCAATTATATTTATCGATCAAGCCAGATGAAACCAATCAATTAGCTAAACTTCAAGCATGCCTTAAGGACATAAAACCTGGATGACCTGCAATTTTCTGATGTTAAACTCAGACAAAACCGAAGTTATTGTACTTGGCCCCGAACACCTTCGAAACACATTATCTAAAGATATAGTTTCTCTAGATGGCATTGCCCTGGCCTCCAGCGACACCGTGAGGAACCTTGGAGTTATCTTTGATCAGGATATGTCCTTTAACTCCCACATAAAACAAACTTCAAGAACTGCCTTTTTTCATTTACGTAACATTGCAAAAATCAGTCACATCCTGTCTCAAAAAGATGCAGAAAAACTAGTCCATGCATTTGTTACATCTAGGCTGGATTATTGCAACTCTCTATTATCAGGCTGCCCCAATAAATCCCTTAAGACTCTCCAGCTGATTCAGAATGCTGCGGCACGTTTACTGACAAGAACCAGAAAAAGAGATCATATTTCTCCAATATAAGACTTTCCTCTTTGATAAAGCTTATAGTAGGGCTGACTCAGGTGACCCCTGAGCCCCCCCTTAGTTATGCTGTTATAGGCCTAGACTCCCGGGAGACTTCCCATGATGCATTGAGCTCCTCTCTCCTCCTCTTCCCGTAGTTGTGTGCTTTCTATTACTTTACATCTCTATGTAGAACTGTACTGTACTGCTGTATGTTCTCTTCCCCCCCAGCCCAACCGAACCGGTCCCCCACCCAGAGCCTGGTTCTGGTTCTTGTTCTGCTCGTTTCAGGTTTCTACCTGTTAAAGGGAGTTTTTCCTTGCCACTGTCTCCTAGTGCTGCTCATGGTGGGAACTGTTGGGTCTCTGTAAATATAAAGAGTCGGTCTAGACCTGCTCTATATGAAAAAGTGCTCTGACATAACTTTGTTATGATTTGGTGCTATATAAATAAAACTGAATTGAATTGAATTATTGTTTTCTTTTAGTTTGACACACACTGACTGTGAGCAGATGGGTGCAGACTATAACATGGTGTAGCACATATTTTACATATCAGACCGCTCTGACTGCAGTCTGGATCACACACTGTATATTTAAATAATGTCAGATTTGACAGCTGATGTCATAAACACAATCATGCAGCACAAAATATCATCAGATCGGCAAATATAATTACTTTGATCTCATCAGATGGGAAACACCGCAGCAATCCAGCAACATAAAGCTGCTCAGCGTGACTAACGGGTCATTGTAAAGTAGCCACGTCCTCCAAACAAACAAAATACGCTGCAGCATGCAGCAGCTTTATTACAGCTGTTCTTCACTCAGATTACGGGCGTGACGGTGACGTGCGAGCACAGACTCAGCAGCGCCAGGATACAGAAAGCAGCAGTGTGGAGGGTGTCTTGTTTATTTTCTACGCTTGTAAAAGCATGTGGGCATGTTTTCAAGGTGGGACACATCCATCCACTCATCCTGTTCAGGGTCGCAGAGGGCTGGAGATTATCCCAGCATGCACTGTGAGAGAGGCAGGGTGCATCGTGGATGGGTCCACCGCAGGGCTGACACACTCAGCTACAGTTCAGCCTGCAGCCACACATCCTCCTAATACGTCTCTGTGCTGTGGGAGGAAACCAGGGGTGATGGGGGGCAAACTCCACACAGAAAGATCTCCCCAGTCAGACTCAAGTCCAGAACCTTCCTGCTGTACGGCGCCAGTAGTTCATATACTACTCATTTCTATCTCAAATGATGTTGTGGTCTGAAAGTGTAACTGCTCCCTCAGATTCAGCCAGAACCGTCTCTGCCAGCAGATTTAAAAATGCAATGAGTGAGGGACAACACCTGTAGGGGGCGTGGCCTCGTGGCTTCGTAGTGTGTGGGTCAGGGACACAGGGGAGACTGACTGACACTGACTAGAGTCTTTTTTTTATATGAAGTTCATGACATAGACAGGTCCCAACTGGTCGACTCTATGTCAGCATTGGCCTCACAGGTTCAGAGCTGATTTAAAACAGTAGATGTCGTGTTTTTAACCCATGAAATTTGGTAAGAAATGTCAATATTAACAGCAGCCTTGATGTGTTTCATCACATATCATATCATATCATTTCTTTAATCACCGGCTACATTCTGCAAAGTTCAGGACTTTGACGCCAGACACCGGGGGTCTGCGTTCTGAGTCATGTGGATACGGTTTGGTAACAAAAGCACTTTGGTTAAAGTGAGTGAAAGATGGTGGTTTTAGGTAAATGCTGATAAACACGTTCAGTCTTTCCCCGACGATGACCAATGAGCTGCGAGTGTCTTTGATCTGATCTGACGACATCATCAGTCTGAGACAGTCAGATCCCAAAAAATCTGGTTTATGATGTGACAATGCTTGGTTAGGGAAAGATCAGGATTTGGGTTCAAATTACTACTTCATTAAGGTTAGGGGACCTGTGTTGTCATGGTTACAATAATAACCATGTGGATGAGGTTAGTGAACGATCAGCATCAGGGTTAAGACTCACAGTTGGAGCACACAGTGTCTGACGTTTTGTTGATCATCCATCCACCCTGACCTCTGTGGACTTTCCCACTCATAACGATGTCACCTGACTTCCTGCTTTGCTTGTGACATAATTACTAAGACCACTATGGGGCGCTGCCACTTGAACATAAGCACATGTCGTTTTGGGGCGTTTACTGACACAACTGATGCTGTCGTTCGTCTTTGGAGAACAGTCTCCATAAATCAGTTTGATCAGGCTTTACTTGCTATGAGCTGATATTATATTGCAAGATCGGATCTTCTGGAGGGAAAGAAATGAAATACGTTGCCACTGAACATTTTACTGAGAGGTGCAGTGTCAACGTCTGGCGACCAGGCAGATTATGTTAATGGCCAACTTTTCGTCATTATGTTGATAAAAATGCAATTTGAATATCATAATCATTGATACGAGTCAAACCAAGGAATTTTGGAACAAACAAATTCTGCTTCAAGCTTCACATCTCAGGATTTATAAGTGAAAATATAAATAATAAATATAAAGAGCTTTATATATTGATTCAGTCTTTTCAGCCATTTTTGGAGATTTCCTGCTGACAAATAAGTCAAAAGATATTTGCTCTTACAAATGAGTTGGACATAAACATGTACAGGGTCGATAATAAACACCTAAATAGCAGATGGTGGCTACACAGATGGTGAACTAATCCTCAACACTATTGATCTGGCAACCAAACAGTTGTTGGCAATTTTGCCCTGATGCTATAAGCATTAGCACCACTTGGATCCCTATTACAGAGATTCCTATGCATCTATCCATCCACTTATTGATATTCAGGCTAATGGGACTGGATGTTTTCCCAGCATGCATTTAGTGAACACACCAAAACAGAAGTTTGCATCTTCCAGATTTGTCACATGGAATAAAAACACAATATAATCTATTAATTCCTGCTGCCTCTCATCTCACCTGTAGACCACACAAACACAGACAGAACATGACATTCAGAAATCCTCACTATGAGACCGAAGTTAAATAACTTCTGCGTGCTGAGTGTAACTATAGGCAGCTGACTGATGACTTCTGTTGATCTGTTGTTGGAGGATTCACCGTCCTTACTGAGGCTGAGCGTGTTGATTCATTATCATCTCCACACAGATATGACAGCAGAGATGTGAACCTTGTTGCTGTGTGTGTGTGTGTGTGTGTCTGTGCTGCCACAAAGCTCGGCAGCTGCATGTTTTATTCATGTCCTTCAGTGAACACAAAGAAATGCCAAAACACTGATTGGCCTCTGTCCATAACGAGCTAGAGTCACACATGGAAGTTAGTTTTTGGCTTTCAGCTAAGTATTACAACTAGGCCAGAAAATCAGAGAAAGTATCTAACGGAAACATTTAGTGAAGAGGCGATGTCATAACGTAAAACAATACAGATTTACCATAAGGACTTGTGTTATGATGTCACCTCTCATATCTTCTGTCTTTCAAACTGTGAGGCTCTTTTCTCAGGAACACTGCAGGCTTTAAGGTCCTGGATGAATGGGCCCACTGGGCACAGGCCTAGGGACCCAAAGGGTCAGGGGGGCCCCTGGGCCAGGGACTCTGATAAAGTGACTATTAGAAAGTTACAGAGCGCAATTAAAATTAGGGATGTCATCATGGTGTTTTTTTGCTCCTGATCAAAGTCTTTTAATATTGATGATCTGCCAACCAAATCCAATCCAATATTTGTCATTCATATTCATATTGCAGCCTCTCTGTGAATACTGAAGTTCAGCAGCAGTTTTTCAACCAACAGCAGCACCTGAGAGTTCTGCTTCACCTGCAGAATGTCACTGAAAGAGATGCAAAACAACCACAAAGAGACGCTAAACGACCACAAAGACACACAAAACAACCACAGAGAGACTCAAAATAACTAAAAAGAGACAAAGGTGAAAAAAGTTTTGTGTCTCTTTCAGTCTGGGTGTCTTGCTCCTGTGTAGGAGGGGTGGGCTTTTGCATGTCTTTGCTCGGGGGCCCATTGTCTCACAATCCTTCCATGTATAACATAACAAACTACAACACCTGGAAATTCTGAATTACTGGTAATAATCAGAATCCCAGTCAAATACCCTGCAGACATTTCATGGTTCTGTCCTGCTAGGACGATAAGAAATGTCGTTACTGCACAAAAACTGTGAATGTTACCTGGAGCAACACACCGAAACCCTGGTGGTATGTGAAGGCTTGTTGTAGTGTGAGTTATACAGGGCCGGACTATTCCTTGAAACAAGCAGAGCATTGCGTTGATTTTACAAAGAAACCCTGACCTCCTCTGAGTGCCTTTAATACTCGTGCAGTGAGTTTGGTTGAATTCCTCCCTGCCTGAGTCTTTCGGGTAGTTTGATAGAATAAAGTTGTCTGCTGGTGTATCTCGTCTCCTGCCTGCTGCTTTGAGGGTACAGAGGGAGTCAATCATCCTGAAATGGCTCAGAAGGCATGTTCATTATGTAATTGAAGGTTTAGTTCTAGGGGGCACAGATGATCCCAGCCGCCTCTGTGGCTCGAATTATAATGTGTGGAGGGAGGGAAGTCAAATTACAGGCACTGCAAATGAATCTGGACTGTTTGTAAAATTCATATCTTTAAATATCAATCATCTGAGAATCATTAATCAGACTGAGAGCAGGAAATGAGAGAGGAGGCGACAGAAATGCAGTGAGACGAACCTAAAGAAAGATAAGTAAGACGAGATAATATGTTCTTTTGTGGCTTCAATCAATACTCCTAATAGAACAGGTTAATTAGTGTTCAGGGTCTGTTCACACTATCATATTGGGTCACTAATTGCAATGCATTATTGATTGTAGACCAGAGAGACCTATGAGTTTCTGTTCACCATTGCAAAATGCTGCAATACTTTCCCAACAACCTCCATGAGAAAAGAAATGTATATGCAATGATAGTGTCATCAGTTCTGTGATATCCACACTGTGTTTGCCTGAAGTGATTCTGAAGGAATCTCTTCTCTCTAAGACTTTCTTCTGTCTATCTCAGGGCTGCAGTGGATTTCAAATGTGAAATAACGTTTACACAGAATTTCCACCTGTTAGTGTGCTCAAACTCTCCCTGGCCTCCCTCTCACAGGTTCTGTTGTAAATTCAAAGATCGTGCATTTTGTTCTCTGCTGAAACATCGTCAGCACCCTTGTATTCTGTGAACATGGAGCGACCATCAGCCCACCACCCAGTTTAACACAAACAAGCCCTCGTGCTGAGGCTAGAAGACAGGAAGAGTGAATAAATGCTGCCGTACATGAAGCCTGTGAGTCAAAGTGAATGGCTGAAACATCAGATGTGTGTGGAGCTATGAGGAGGCTGTAACCTTCCTCACATGAACACATGAAACTGACAGGAAGCTCATCAGTAATGTTTATAACATCACAGTTAAACATGATCAAAAAGCAGATTTTTTATCTGTAAGTCAAACTGTTCACTCATGAGTGTGATTTGGCTTTAAGTTTAAACAAATCAATTCCCCATCAGTCGTTCAGTCATTCAGTTAGATTCCAAACACTGATCTAAAATAAAGACATACTGTATAAGCTGTGTTTGATTTGAGATTGGTTGTTGAGACAAAGACATTTCTTGTTGGACGATCAATATGAAGAGTTGTGTGTCATATATAACGTTATTTCTTGCATTTATATACATTGAAATCAATCTAGCAAATACCAGATTAAGATAAAATTACAATACATACATGTTTGTAGATGTACAGAGAAGCATTAAAATACTTTCTCGCAATGGAGACCTGCATGCACACACACATTGTTGTTTCTGTCAGTTGTGGGGTCCACAGGTCTTGTGGTCACTTGTGAGGACCACCCTTTCACACACACATTAATAAATGTACCTGTGCACTTTCTGCTGCTCTCGTCTTTCTTGGAGGAGCTCATCAGCTTGCAGTTGAAGTTCTCCTCCCAGTACTCAGCAAACCACACATTCCTCCTGTTGTTCTCCAGAGTCCGTGATGTGAAGTATGCATCGAACCCTGAAAGAAAACAGGTCAACAAAACAAAACAGGCTTATTCATTAGGCTTTAACAATCACAATCAAACCAGCACCGAATGGGACAGCAGCACTCAGGTGTGAAGAGTCGTAACAAACGAGACGTGTTTCCTAATGTAGAGTGTTTATCTGCTTATCTGGTCTGCACTCAAATCATTGCTTTTATGTAAAACACCTAAAGTGCTCTCAGAGACAAGATTACCTCTTCACTCTGCCACTGTTGGCATGCAGACAAAAAACAGGGGTAAACATCGTCAGATAAATGACAAAGTAATGTACAAAAAATCCTATACGTTCAAAAAGGTTCTTGGCACCTTCTGTAGATGTTAAAACAAACCATTTGGAGGAAATACCTCTGGCACTGTTGCCTGTATCACTGCCTAAACGTATGCCAAGAGAACAGCGAACCGTTGCATATGGTCATAAAATGTTTGGCAAGACATGAACGTTTCAGAGGAAAGAAAAGAAACACCAGAAATAGCTCCAATATAACCTCTGCACAAATCACAAAGGGCCTAGAAATGCAGAAGGTGGTGTATAGGTTTCTAATCACGTAAGTCAATTAAGACATTATCGTAAACTATGACGATAAACAGACTTCAAAACAAGAAACAGGTCAAAGGCAAAAGAAAAAAAACCTATAATTCAGTCAGGACCACTATAGTCAAAGAAAACTTAATTTCCATCTGCAGTAGTTATATTTGGCGGCATGGCTCTGTTCTGGGAGCTCTCTGCCCTTCCACATGCATATGTGGAGAGCAGCAGCAAGGACCCCTCAAAGCAACCATACCAGGCAAACCTCCTTGCACTGCCATGTGCTTACATGGAAGTGCCAGCAGGAGGAGCTAGCTGAGCAACTTGCCGCATTCCCCAAATTAAAAACCTGGGCCTCCGGTAATGGCCGGAGTTGTGGTCGACACAAACAAATAAAGGCTGGTCCTCAATATATGCTGAGGAAAAACAATGGTTATATTGTGAGCATGCCGACTACGGCAAGCATGATGTAATTTCCATCGCTTTAATTTAATAAATTCAACAATATAATATGCTATTTTCAACGCTGTCTTTCTGGATTACTCATATAAAGTGTTGTTGACTGATTCAGTCACTGCAGATGTGTGTGTGTTAGTAGGCCATTTAACATGAACTGTGCCTCGCTTGGAAAGTGGACGAGGTCAGGCGGCAGCAGCAGGGGGCGCTGTGACAAACAGCAGCAATCAAGTCAGACAGTTTCCAGTTGCCTTCAAAGACTATACAGGAAATTCCAGAAATATTTACATCCTGTTAGATCCACCTGTAGGTTACCTGTAGTCTGCAGATCACGGTCGGAGAGTTATGGCTGAAATAAACTTTATTATTATTCATATCAACCACACAAGATGTTTGTTAACCGTCGGTTTGAAACCGTCACTGCACAACATACAGCAACAATCCTGCGTTAAATATTACAATTACACAGAAAATTTGGATTTTCTTCAAAATTAAGAGCCAATCAGCTCTTTGATCAGCCACGCGTTTCCCATCATGCCCTGGGTCTTGCAGTCGGTGGAGAGCAGCTGCAGCACCTGGCTCTAAAAACTGCGGCCGCCTCGATCTCGTGAGGTCATCGTTGCTCACGTGTGCATGACGTCAGAGCGAGTCGGGATCAAGTCGGACAACCTGTACATTGTAGTAACGTACAAGCCCACAAGCTGCAGCATCTACATCTCAAGTAACGTGGGGGAACCTGCAAGTAAATGCGTTTCCACGACGCATTCCTGCAAATGTTTAATAATAAAAGACTTGTTAAGACATGGAGGGTAAGGGTTTCTGTCCACGAAATGCTAGAGGGCTTTTAATTTGAAACTGATACAGAAGTGTTTAGTAACAGCGTAATGCAGAACTTAACAGGGCAAACAAGAGCGGATCATGGAGTGGATCAAATTAGGCTTCGTACTGAGATATGACCAATTATACTTATCAAACAGGAGGAATTAGATATAAAGACCTGCTGCTATTATGAGCCTGCTCCGGATAAAGGCCTGTTACCCTCTGCAGTTCAGGTAAATAAAGCCCTGGCCACCACTTGAGGAAATTCCAGCAAGCAGGAAGCCAACTAGACTAAAATTACATGCCGTAAGGCCAACTGAAAGAGTGAAACCATATTGTCACTCCAGCGAACATTAATGGCATCACAGTCCTGCGGAGGAGGTACTGGGACTGCATTTCCAAGTGATCTCCGCGTGACTGTGATGCCATCGATGTTCGCTAGAGTGACGACATGGTTCAGCGTCGCCGGCTCCGGCCCCACGGCCAATGAGGAAGACCATGGGCAGGAAAAGGAAAACGGACTTACTGGGGGTGCCAAACCGGACTCCTGGATGCTGGACAAGGCTGACAGGACTGGGTTGTCCTCCATGTCCGTGGAGCTGGCTGCTGCGGCTGGGACTCGTGTTCTCTTGAACGGCAGAGCGGTGGCCGGAGCTGGGCTGTAAGCGCAGTTGCCGGAGCACTGTTTTCTTTTCTCGGCTGCTTCCGAAACGAGAGCTCCGGCGGACGGAGACAGCACTCTCTTCACAAATGGCTTCCTCTGCTTAGGATCAGTCCTGCTGTGAATCTGTGGTGCAGTCAATCTGCCATAGATCCTCATCGTGGATGGGGATCGACATGACAAGCAGCAGGGTAAGCTGAAGCGTGTATACCGATAGCCTGGTCGTTCACGTGTGGGAGCTTGCAAAGCGGCTTGCAGAGGAAGCAGTAAGGGTAGGCAGGCTAAAGCAGCTTAAATAAGCGCCCTAAATGAAATTTGCCAATGGGTGCATAGAAGGGAGTCAGCTGACACATCAGCTGATGTGAGCTGGCTTAAGGATCAGCTGATGTAGCTGGGATGGTGAGCTGAGCTTGACTTCGTGGCCTGCCTGAACTAACGTGATGCTCAATTATATAACACAAATGATAAAATCGTGTGCAAAACAACACGACCAGTATAAAACCATCATTACACTTTATAACTTTATAACAGAATGAAAGATCAGCATTAGCTTCATGCTGCAACGATTCCTATCATCTTTGTTCTTTTGATTATTTTTGATCCTTTATGATAAAAAAAGCAAACACACACAGAGCAGGTAGCACACAGAGAGTCAACACAAAGATAAATACATCAACACACTGTCCAAACACTGAGGAAAAATAATAATTATATGTACTACTACTGATGACAATAATAATAATCATTTATTTTTCAGAACACCCTCTCAGCAACTGGATTAGGTTGTTCCATGAAATCTAGCAGGTTACCCCAAACTTTATAACATTCATTAGAGGTTTTCCTTAAATTACATTATTATTATAGATTAAAGCAAACAGCCCCGGGAGGCCGTGGTTTACAGTGATTTTAGAACAGCTAAGGGGTGTTGTTAAAACCCCCTTAGCTTATTGCTTTTATAAAACGGTCACTACATATTCCTGGCAAGGTTACATAAAAACACATAGCAACACAGAAATGTAATAATTTATTAATAACAAATAATAATTCTTCCGCCAAACAATGTAGTTCTTCAACGACATTTAGCAGAATGGTTGCCAAGCAACACACAGCCGCAGTGGAAGGCATGGTTAAAGGTTGGGGGATTATTAGCCAAAATCAATAGCCAGATCTTTCTCGGCACACCAGGTCTGAACAGCGGAGGTACCACATGGTCTGTTTATCGGTCCTGGCTTCATTTCTGGACTTTTCCAGCTCTTCAGTTCCTCTCTCATTAATTTCAGCGTGTTTCTTTTTTATCTTCCTGTCCATCCCACTGAATCAAACATTCACAACAAAATCTGACATTTTGAAACAGTGTGTCTGGCGCAGTAACACTGATGTAATGCGGTCACGGTGTGTTTATAGAGTATTTTACATTGGCTTCGAACGCGGCTCAGCCAATCATAATCAAGAACCAGAACTATCCGTTTTAGGAACACAGGACAACAACCCATTAAAGCACACTGATGCAGAGGGATGACTATCTTTCCAACACAGCAAAATACTTTGCTGGCTGGCATGTCTTAAATATTCTTATACATTATTCTTATTATTGGAAACGATTGTTAGCTTTGCAGAATCCCCTAAAAGAAACAAACAAGGTTCTGTGAGTATATTCTCTCCGATCATCGTGGTCGAGGAAAACAGATGAATACAGTTCCAAAACACAGAGATAAGATGTACCACTTCATTAAGTGAAGCCTCTCTGCCGTCAAATATTCTCCAAACTGTAATTTATTGTAATACTGAACAAAAACATTACATCATCTTAACTCTTGTGTTTTGTTGACTTTGGCTTTACTTCCTCTTGGTTTCCTACAGTCCCGCCGCTGTATGTGTAAAAACAGTAACTGAACCATTTTTGTTCCTTTAAATCGTTTTTTGCTTTTCTTGTGAATTAAAACCGCAGAAGACAAGCTGCAACACTTTCCTTTAGCACAAACTGCACATTTGATGGAGACAAAATACGTAAATGACCATAAATGAATGTCATTACACCAAATAAGGAGCATGGAGACTGACTGCTTATTTCTGGGTTTTGACCAGTGTGTGTTGTTATAGATGAGCTGGACCAATACAGAAAGCCTCCTCTGTGACGCACATTTTAAAACCTAATCCTTATCAAATCACTCCAGCCTGAAAAAATGGATCATATTTTAAAAAGCATTAGCAATCGAGTCAGAATCCGTTTGTTGACAGCTGTGGCTCCTCCAGTCTGCCATTCACTCCAGTCAGGACAGGAAATGGAGACGAGTCCTTTATCTGAAGAACTGCACTTAATTGTGTCCCTGTAAGTCTTCAAGACGACAGGCAGCCGTGCCGTCTCTCTCTCTGTCACTGATACTGGTGAGGTGTCCTTGACACCCCGTGATGATGTCACTGATGCATACATTTTAATAATTTCTGACAGGATAAAATTAGGATCTTGACCTCTATAAGTTTCTCTGCATGGAGCTCCACGTCAGCGCAGAGGAAGACGCGTTCGCTGGTGAGGGAGGAGGTGGTGCTGATGGGAGGGTGCTGATGGGGGTTAAAGGCAGACATAAAAGAGAAGAATAGAGGACAAGAGAATAAAAGTTGACAAGACTCCATTACAGCGAGGAATCTAGTTCATAATTCAGTCAGAGATGTGATCTCGCAGTGAGACGGGAGACTCTGGGAGGGCAGAGCCGGAGCGGCCTCCTCCTGCCGCAGGCAGACATTTCATCTCAGAGCGGACAGAGCTTCGGCCTGCGCCAACGTTTCCTTTACATAACAAACCGAGCGCGTTACAAAGAGCGGTGCTTCTTCTACTGTGGATCAGTTCCCCCACCCTCTTCTATCAGACGGACCCCCACAGCCCTGTCAGATGAGCTCGAGAACCCCTCCGTCAACACCACCCATCGTGTCCGGAATGTGCTCGTTTGAACTGATTTAAACTGGATGATGTTTATCATAATTAATTATTTCAAAAATGGATTTTGCTACAATATTGTTTTCATACAATTGGACATAATTTACATTACATTTAGATAACTATTTCAACTGTTTATTTATTACTTTTAGCAACTATTTCAACCATTTACCATCCAGTTAACTATTTAGATAGATAGATAGATAGATAGATAGATAGATAGATAGATAGATAGATAGATAGATAGATAGATAGATAGATAGATAGATAGATGTACTGTATTGATCCCATGAGGGAAATTGTTTTGTTACAGCAGCAGCACAATGAACAATATAATAAGAATAAACATAAATTAAAAACACAATTGCAGATCTGCAAATATCAATAGAAAATTAAAAAAATATATATATATAAATATAAAATAAAGAGCAGAATTGCAGATCTGCACAACAAGACTCTGACTATAATAATAATAATAATAATAATAATAATAATAAGAGGAAATAAAAGTAAAAGAAAATAAGAAAAGAGCAATTAGAACAGGTGTGCAAAAAATGGCAGTGAATAATTTATACAATATATGTATGATATAAACAGTACGTACATTTCAACTGTAATACTGAATGAAAACATTACATCATGTTTTGTTGACTTTGGCTTTACTTCCTCTTGGTTTCCTACAGTCCCGCCGCTGTATGTGTAAAAACCATTTTTGTTCCTTTAAATAGTTTTTTGCTTTTCTTGTGAATTAAAACTGCAGATGTAGAGAAGAAGACAAGCTGCAACACTTTCCTTTAGCACAAACTGCACATTTGATGGCGACAAAATACATAAATGACCATAAATGAATGTCATTACACCAAATAAGGAGCATGGAGACTGAGGGCTGGTAGAGAACATGCTTTTCGTATAATTCTGGGTTTTGACAATGTGATTAAAACTGGATGTTTTTTAACACAATTAATTATTTATAAAAATTATATTTTTATAATATTGTTTTAATATAATTGGACATAATTTCAAGCATTTATTATTATTATTCCCTTGAAACAACTATGTGAACTTTTTATTCATTACTTTTAGCAACTATTTCAACCATTTAGCCACGATCTCTTGCTAATTATTTCAATTTTTTGTTTATTACTTTATACAGAACAGAGAACAGCCGTGCTTGCAAATATTTTTAATTATCTTGAGTTAATTTATCTCGTCATCTTCTCCTGAAATGACGAAGACTGAATGTGATCTCTAACAAAAAGACACAATACAGTTTCTACCTGTGTTACACCTTGACTGAAGTACAGTCTGATGACTGAAGTACAATAAAGGGTACCTGTACTCCTTGATCTGACATTTTCAGCTTAAATCAGTTGCTACAGTTGCTGCATGCTGGCATGGCGCTCCAGATCTCTGATAAACACTATAAGTTTATTAATAAGGAGAAAAGACCTGTTGTTTTCTCGTGATAACGGGTTGATTATCTATAAATATTAATACTTCATAATATAAATAATTAACTTGTGATCTAAAGATCACGGCATTAAAAAAATCATTGCAAACAAACAGTTTATTAATTGCTCTTAGCTAACAGTTTTAACCCTTTAGCCATGATTACTAGCTAACTATATCAAGTTTGTTTACTACTTCCTGCTAAGTATTTGAACTGTTCTTCGTTACCTTCAGCTAACATGGTGTAGACCTTGCTAACTAGTTTTCACACTCTCTCAGTCACAACACTGTTAATGTTCAGTCAGTGATTTTTTCTAATTACAATCTTTCCATTTACCTCCTGGCAACTGCAGAAGTTCCCGACGTGAACCTGGTTGGGAATCACTGCAGAACGTTAGATGCCCACCAGCTCTGCATCTGTGATGCGTCAATCACTGAAATTACAGACTTTCTCCAGGATACACAGATCATCTATCTGGTGCGTCTGCTGCATCACTAATGTGGGATTTTCTGCTTTCTGTATCTTCCTTCTGTGAGTGGAGCTTCAGTGCAACAGAAAGGCAGCGTGGATGCAGAATCTGGGGCAGCCATGATGGCTATCTCTCAAGATACTTTGACTGACATGATTTTCAGTCTCTCCGGGCTGGAGAGAGACAGCTGTGCTGCTAGCATCTATTTAAAGAGTTCGTTTTTTGAGACGATAAATAATGAATGTAAAACAGAAAAACTTGGTTGTTATTTCTTGCACTTATAAAGTCAGACACATGAAGGCTTCAAATAATCTTAAAGAGTTGATTTTCATTCCTAAAGTTCCAGTTAAAGCAGTCTATATGCTTTTACTCTCCATGAGTTCTTCAACCGCCTTATTCTGCCCTCAGAGCTACACAGAACAAATGAATAGACATTAAATTGTGTCAGACTGATTATTCCTGCGGCATCTCCTCGCAGCTTGAAAGGAAACTAAATTAGAAATGTCCTTGTAATTACTCTTTGGAAAAGGAGCATTAGTGCAACTGTATGCAGAGCATACTTTGGAAAAAGTGGGGATTCAACAATAATTGCATCTGGATGTAACCTCAAGGGCGAACACGGTGTTTGATCTTAATTTATATGAGTCCCTGATGGGACTTAGCCTACTTTATGGAGCATATAATGTCAGATCTTTGGGTCCTGAGGAGAAGCTGCAGTGCCACTGAATACAATATCAACCACCCCCACAACTGTTTGACAAACACAAAGAGCAGACTGTTGTAATATGCTGCTCAGTAAAACACAGGTTTCCCTGTTGCCTGCATCAGAGAGGCTGTCTGCATCCTTACAGCTGACTCATACTTGAGTGTTTGCAAGGTGCACAACCTTTATTATGTGCATCCACGTTCTTCAGTATCACAGTGATCCAGTGATAGTTGTCTGTACATCCATGGTCCACTGCAGACAGGAGCTGCTGACAGCTCATTCACTCACTGCTGATGGACACTGTGAACAAATATAGGGTAAAAACACGGGGCTCAAGGTGCAGCTGATTACACGTCCTGTTTACATGTTCTACACAAACATAAATGTGCCATATATCATCTTCAGTTAAAAGGCAGCACGTAAAGTATTTATCACAGCTGGCAGTGCAGATCAAGAGAGAAATAGCCAGATATCCGTGTTCGACCACTCAGCAGAAACGAAGGTTAGTGACTTCACCTCTCCGGAGTTTGTTTTTCTGCTTCTTGTTCACTGAAAAATGTCGAACATTTTGTGGGTCAGGGATTTCAGTGTCAGATTATTGTGTCATGTTCTCCCAGTGAATCACTGCCGCCACGGTGCCAACCTCTGCCGAGCCCAGAGTCTGAGAGTTTCAGGGCCAGATACTGAGTCTGCTGTGGTTGGTGAGTCGAGTTTGTTGAGTTCGTTTGGTTTGTTTTTCATTTCACTCGGACAGAAATGTCCGAGTGAAATCAATTTTTTTTGTTTATTTTCAAAGCAATGCCAGCGTGAGAGGAAGAAGCAGAAGAGAGCAACAGAGAGGCCTGACAAAGTGTCGATCAAAATATGAAACGAAAAGAGAAACATTTTCTGAAACTGATCATTAACAGCGATTGAGTCCCAAATGAAAGGAACCGTTTTGAACTTGCTTTTATCAGATGGGAAACTTTTTTATTACGGCAGCAATCATGAATGAAATTATAAATCACATCTTGTAGAAGAACCATAAAAAAAGTTTAATCGGAGAGACTAGATGCTTTTTAAAATATAGATTATATTTTCACTTTTTCTCTCACAACAATGAAGCTTTACGAACACCAGTGAGTGCTTGGCAGACTTTCTTTGCCCTGGGTTGTGGCTCAGGCTACGTACAGGTTACTGCCTACCCTCTGACTGGTGGAGGTTGTAACTGCAACCTGAGAGAAAGACTGCAGGCAGGATGAAATACTGAAACGTTTTTCAGGTAAAAAATGTAAAAATAAAAAATCATCTGAAATCTTAAATAATCTTAATCATGTAGGCATTTCCTGAAGGTGAGCTGGGTTTGTCCTGTAACCGGGCGGAGGCCGTGAATAATGAAATAACAAGAAAAAGACATCAGTTACAATATCTATAAATGTACATCCAACATGTCTGTGTACCAGCATAACTGACCATGCTACACTCTGTGTTGAACACATATTTAGCTATTATCAGATACAATAATAACAACGTTATAAAGCCAATTGCCACGCGAATGTTTGAGTAAACCATCGACGAGGAAGCAATAAGACTGAAAGCTCTTCTTCGCTGCTCTCACACAGCGTCATCACAAACTGAATATTCCAGACATGTCACATTTGAGTAAGTGCTGTTTATGCTGAGAGAGGAAACAAACCAATAAGGTGTGTGTTTGGTCCCCTCGCTGCCTGTCATCCAGCTTTAAGGGTCCATAGATAGTGACCCCACTGGGACATTATGGCTTCACTAAAGTCTGACACTTTCTCAGAGCAGGTTCTCTCCTCTAAAACACCATTTCAATGTAAGGCCCCGTTTCCACTTGATATTTCAAATGTCTCATCCAGATAAAATCCCAACAAGTCCTCCAACATAAATGACAGAACAGGCGCCCCAAAACGACATATACAGACGTACTACACCTTCGTCATCATAATAAACACGTGGTTAACGTTGTGAAAGGTTGTCGAAGTTTGGTTAGGTTTAGGCACCAAAACTACTTGGTTAGGTTTAGGAGAAGCTCATGGTTTGGGTTACAATAACTACGTTAGTTACATTAAATTAAGTTACGTCAACATTGACTTGTGGTTTCACACGGGACACGATCAGCGCTCTCCTGGGTGAAAGTCCTCTGTTTGTGGACTTTGTCGCTCTTTATGCTACCTCACCTGACTTCCTCCTTTTGACCCTTTTCTGTCATAATTACTGCGGCCACTAAAGGTCGCCGCCTAAATAAACATTAATAGCATGCTGCAGGGATGACATATATTTGTAGTCCAACCAGGAAGTTAGCATCTCCCTGGTTCCCTCCACAAAAAGCCAATGGGATGTTTCCATTGGATTTTGGATTATTGCAGAAAACCAAAGTTTATGATACTGACACGTTTTGTTCAGCAAGATAATCTTCACACATGAACACCACTTTAATGATGCGTAAATGCAATCTCCAACGTTAGGCTATAAACCATATGAGATTGAAGACACTTTCATTTACACTCAGTCACATATACTGAAGCTGTTTGGTAACTGACCAAACACCAGAAGAAGAATTTCTGATTTCAATCCGCCTTCACACTGAGTTTTTCTGAGATCAGATATCTATCTGATCCACCCGAGATGCATGAAGTGACAAAATGGGACTAAAAGTTAAGGCCTTTACACACTGGAGGAGTTTTTTGTATGTAATATTTTTCGGACCTGTATCCAGTCAATGCAAGCTTTCACATCAGTGACGGAATTTCGCGGAGCGATATTGCGGCTTTTATTTCTTCGGACCAAGGTTGATTTTTCTGAGGTGTACACATCTGACCAATCAAAATGCATGTTGTTCACAACGTCACATTCACAACATTCAACATGGCGGATTGTTTGATTGTCTTTGTTTCAATGAACCCCGTTTTATACGATAAAACAAATGTGGTGTAACTATCACCAGTGCTTAGAAATCTGCAAAGACATGATGAATGAAAGTATTATCTTTTATGAACTGCTTAAACAGTTAATATAGTCACACACACACTCAAATTTATTACATGGACGCTAAATAAATACATTTATCATTTCAATCATAATACTTTTATGTTAATTTGCTGCCACAGCCTTTTGGTGCCTCTATCTGTTATAAATACACTGACCACTTAAAGAGTCTAAATACTTGACTTCAAACTAAATATCCACCATCATGTTGCAGTTTTAAAATGTTCTCATACACTGACCACCTGATTTACTAAGGCAGGCACAACGCTGCTGCTGTCTTGTTAATCCTGTAATGCCTTTGAGAAATTGATATTTACAAGATTGTTAATATTTATTATTGGGGTATTTTCTTCTGTTAACTGTTTTGTATTGGATATCAGGGACCCCACAATTTTTGATTAACTTAATTCACTTAACAGGTTAATTTGACACTCATTTCTACACAGGTAATGTTTATATTCCAATATGTACTGATTTAACATGTTTTCCTGGATCCAGTGTTCATAATTTAGTATTTTATGCAGTATTAATGTTTGTGGACGTGTTGTACGGTTTCCGCCACCAGGTGGTGCCTTTGAGTAGGTGAGAGTTTTGACGCAGAAGTAGTAGAAGAAGAACAACTTCCTCCTCTGTCCACCACCTATCAGTCTGATAGCTGGGACTGTTAACAACCAAACAGGACTTTCCTCAGATTAAATACTTATTAAACAACTATTATCTTACCTCAGACTTACGGCTAGCCGCTGCTCCGGCTCGACTCCTCTGCCTCTTCAGGCTTGGTGCTATCTGTTGCAGCAGTGCTTCAGATTGTCCGACGGACATCCTAAAGTAGGTTCTGAAGCGGCTGTGGTACAGTTTGAGCTCCTGAACCTCTTTTTTAATATTGGGTGTACCCAGATATTTCGTTTCTTGTTCTTATTAAGTGACAGGAGCACCAGGTCATCATCACTTGATGCTGATTCCATTTTTTCTCCAGTGGCGCAAGTTTTTTTTTTTAGAACCTTAATAATTTATTCGCAAAATTGCATCATGCTTGATGTGAACAGTCAGGCGCGTAATTCACCTCGTAATTAATCGCAATTTCGTACCGTTTATTCGCGTCACTGTTGGTGTGTAAAGGCCTTTTGACGGTGCAGTGAGAGAAGAAGAAGAACCAGAAGGGAAGAAGAGGAAGAAGAGGAAGTAGCGGTTACACACTGTACATTAACTCAGGATCACCATCAGGTCTGATGTCAGGTGTGTGTCTGCAGACAGGAGTGAAGCTGCCACTCCGACCCTGTGATTGTAACAACTCATCAGAATGTATTTTATCTCAGTACGGTCCCTCACAGGCATCAGGTAATTACAGCACATGCATAATGAAGAAGAACCAGGAGGAGTTTCCTCTGAACTCTCTGCTGCTCGGCTATTGATTGAATAGCTGAGCTTAAATCTCGCTCTGTCTGCACCCCCCGTCTCTCTCTCTCTCTCTCTCTCTCACACACACCTTCCTGTAAAACACATCGTCTGCCTTTTAACGATGCCATTAATCGGCATCCCTCCCGACTCCTCTTTTGGCTCGTCTTCCTCAGCTCTGTCTCTTCTGTCAGGAGGCCTTTTCATGCTTTTAATTGGGACACAAACAACAACAGATGAAGACTTTAAAGCTTTGCTGCTCGATAACTCATTGATGTTTGACTGAAACCAAACACAATCCACTCCTTCCAGCAACTTTACTGTGGTTTAGTGTGACACATCAGAACACAGCGATGTTAAAGTTCAAACGCAAAATAATGATGTGCAAAACAAACACGGTTGGATAAAGTAGCCAAACTGGGAAACACAAGATGAAACCTTTTTGGCAATGTTTATTATCATGGTAAATACAGGTGAGCTTGAAGCAGTTTCTCTGCCCCGCCCTCCCAGAGAAACTCGATTCAGAAAACATGTCTCAACTGAAATAAGCCGGCAAAGAGGTATAATTTCCGTCCTTTGCTCCTAAAGAGTCAGAAAGAGTCTCCAGCCATGTTAGCAGCTCTGTGACGCTGCAGCCGGCTTTCAGGTCAAAAACTCTTTAGTAGTTTGTGGCCTTCATCAGGGTCATCGAAGGCTGCACTCAGACACAGCGCTGCTTTGAGCTAAATGCTAACATCAGCATGCTACCATTAGCTATTTAGCAGTAAACACAGAGTGCAGCTGAGGCTGATGGGAAAGTCTGTAGTTCTGCAGGTGTTTGTGTTGGACACGTTAACATGTTGACCTGATGGTGGCGCTAGATGGAAAGTCAGAGGATCAGCAGAGTTATTACAGTTCATCCTGAGGGGAACATGAATGTCTGAATCCATCCCATAGTTGTTGAGATGTTTCAGTCTGGAACAAAGAGATGGACTGATGTTAGCATCCACAGAGCTACGCTGCTAACGTGGCTCGGTAAAGTAGTTTTCTGTTTTGCTGTTTCCAGGAGGGTCATCAGACGGTGATACAGCATCAACACGTTACCTCTGGAGTCACACTTTGAGTATTTCCGATGACTTCCTATTTGCTGAGGTCTGACTTGAACTGGTGACCTTCCAACAGATTTTTCTCTCCCTGTCGTCTTTTTTTTTTACCGCTGTACCTAATGAAGTGAAACGACTTCAAACGAAGCTTCAGACTTGGAAAGTCCTTGTGAGCGGAGGTCACTCCTGGGCAGCCGCGGTGTTCGGCGAGCGTGAGGCGGCGCTCCTGGAATAGGTTGTGACGTGTGTGCGGTCACCACTGCTGTGTGGCGACCTGCTCTGTTAGCTCTCTCACCTCCGGCCCACAGGGCAGCGTTAAACCATCTCCATGTCATCATAACCTCTGTGTCTGTGTGTGTGTGTGTGTGTGTCTCATCTAATCCCTGCTACAACATGCTCGCTGCTCGCTGTGGCTAGCTTCATGAGTAGCCATCTGGTGCTCAGAGGCTGGTGTTTGAAGCCAACCTGTTTCCGTTCTGCCCGTCCAACTTCACACTCTGCAGCCCAAAACGAACATGTAATGGTTTCATCTAACGCAGGGGGTGATGGGAGACTTTCAGAACAACATTAGCAAGCAGGGTTGTTGTTCTGTGGCTGCTGCTGACCTCTGAGCCTTTGTAAGGCGGTTACAAAGAGTTTTCTTGTGCATGAAAGACGTTGTTAGTAGACACTATCTGTGTTCATGTCACTAAAATATCTGGATTCAGATTTATGCTAGAAGTGTTTTTGAAATTGTTGTTCTCTGCTGCCATTTGTACTCCCCTTGTGTAAATCTAAGTTTAGTTGACAACAAACTCCTACAATATAATGTAACTGAATTAAACCAGTTATTAATCATCATTTGTATTCCATCCCTGCCTTCAAAAAATGAAAAAAGTCAATCTAAACTGAACCTAAATAAAAGCTGTGACTAACTGTTAATGGTCTGGGTGGGAATAGAATCATGGACATGTTGCATGATTTTCTTTAACAGCTGGAGGCTGAATATAACGAGAGGAGGCTCAGATTAATGTAAAGTTGGTCTGAAGTGTCCATGATAAAAGGATGTTGACAAAAAAATGGGCCATATAGCATAATTTAACAAAAGGAGACGTCCATGAGGAGGTCCTGACATAAATAAAGTTTTTACAAAAAAAAGAGAGAGAAAGCTAGTAAGAAAAATCTGAAAAGCTCTCAAGGTCACTTTTGAGATGGTCCCTAACTTCAGCCGTCTACTTTAAAGATCAAACATCTTTTAAATTGCTTCATTATCTTTTTATTAATGTCAGTTTTATTTCCAACAGGTCTCATCTGTTTATTATTAGTATAATAAACCTTTTATTTGTTCAGTGCCTCCTGCAGCGTTTTAATCCTCCTTCAACCATGTAAAGCACTAACTTTGTTTTGCAAAGTGCCAAATGAATAAAGTTTATTATTATTATTATTATTAATAATATTAATATGGGCTCATGAGTAAAAGTAAGACCTGTGGAACATCAGCCTGGCTTTATCCTGCACTGCCCAACTGATCTGGAGAATCTGGGGAATATTACTGCACACATGCAGGCGTTGTTCATATCTGAGTGATACAGTACTCAGTGAGCAACATTTGAAGACGGTATAACAGCTTCTTAAAGGGACCAATGTGTCGCTGTGTGCAGCGGGCTGTTTTTGGATATGATGAATGTGAACATCGTAATGAATCTGAGAGAGTCGTTGCTGCTGATGCTCACTGAAGTGTGCAGCCAGCATTTCTTCAAACACTCCCAGAGACCTGAAGCTGTAATCATCGGTAAGAAGCGGCAGGCCCCAGTGTGAGCACGAGATGAGAGGCTGCGGTGTGTGTGTGTGTGTGTGTGTGTGTGTGGTCAGCAGTGTGTGTTTACATGAAGTATTCATGAAAGAAAACAGTGAATGGAGGAGACAGTTAGTGTCAGGTGGAGGAGGCAGCTGTGCCAACATGGGACGCTCCACTTTGTTGAAAGAACCGTGTTCCTGTACATGCATGATATTGTGTGTGTGTGTGTGTGTGTGTGTGTGTGTGTGTGTGTGTGTCACTATTCATTTATAAATGCGTCTTTTTCTCTCAGTTTCAGGCCTCTGTAAACACTAAAGTCTGCAGAGTGTAAATCTTTAAACTCCTTCTTGTTGTTTCAGTGTGTCAACAGTCGGAGGCTGTGACAGTAACTTTCTCTGTGATCGATCATTTTAAATGCCGATACAGTCGATCACACAGCTGCTGTCACTAACCTGGATCTGTGTTGATTTTGTCAGACGACGTCGCCTGGGAATGACTGCAGGTCAACAAAGTATTTGTCAGTTGTCTGAACAGAAATAGAGTAACAGAGCAGTGAAGTTAAGATTCATCAGATCTGTGATTAATCATTTTATGTGTCGATATAGTCGATCACAATACAGTCATTAACCTGTATTTATGGGCATTGGTGGCCTGAAGGTTAGAGACTCTGGCTTGTGTGTGTTCAGGGTAGTCCTGCAATAGACAGCTGGACTCTCAGGTGTCTGTCTGCCTGCAGGGACAGCACATTAACACTACGAAGGAAACATGAAGCCATTAGGGAACATGGTATTAAGGCAAAGATGACAACATGACCTAGTCACTGTCAAGCTCTTCATATATTTGTAAACCATGTTAGAGATCAGCACCAAAGCTGTTTCCATCTGTTAAAGCTTTTCTTGCCTTTCTTCAGGTGGTCGTCTGCAGTGCAGAGATAATGCTCTCTCCTGCAGGGTTCTAGTCCAAGTTGTCGCTAAGTTGAGATGATGAAAAATGCAACAGGAAGGTGATTAATAGAATAATCAAAGCAGGTTTATAACACAGTTTACTTGGATGAATAGTTTCTTCAATTATCCCATATTTCATGATTTAAATCTTCAAAAACTTTTTTAGTTTGACACTGACTTCTTCTTAAATACTGACTTACTTTAAGAAGTGCACAGTCTTCCTGGCTGCGCTGCTGCATTTGATCAGATAAACACAGATCCATAAAGCTGATGTATTTATACCTGATACACAGACGTTGCTCAGCACATTGTATCACAGAAAAAGTGGCGAGGCGAGAGTTGTGCAAAGATCCAAACGTTGCACAGAGGTTTTGTGTGTTTTGGGGGGAATCTACGAGAGGGTGCATATTTTTGTTCAGACGGCATTCGGTGCTGCAGGGTACGTGATTTATCTCTCAGGGTATGTGGTGCATGTGTTACAGCATACAGAGCGCCTCGAAGTGGTGGGGGAATACACACAAAGGTGCACAAAGTGAAGGTATCACAGCACCTGCCACCACGAGCCGTGTAGCTGCTGAAGTCACTCCAATTCACAAAGCGTTAGACAAATGTTTTAAGAGGTTGTAGCGGTGCCTTTAAAATGAAAATGTAACTCACTCGGGGGCATTTACCATCTTCCCTCATTTTATTTTTAACATAAACTCTGTCTCTGAGCAAACAGCATGATCTGTAACACCTGGGAGATTTCTTTTCTTAGCGGGGTGCTAATGAAACGACCCGGTGGAAACATTTCCACCCACAGCCGATTGAAGTGAAAGACTCGGAGGCAGAAGTGCTCCTTTCCTCTTCCTTCAGGCTCAGCCAACACCAGCTATATGAGGACGGCAAGCTGGAGGTCAGAGTTCATTTTAACTGCACAGTTAATATGTGCTTTGCAAACACGTACATGTCATGTTTGCACTGTTTGTGGTGTTGGCTCAGGGGAAGTTAAAGGCTGCAGGGTCCATATGACCCTGAACTGTGTCATGTAGCAGAATTTACTGACAAGTTTCAAGACTGAAAAGCGAGAGAAATCCAGTAACTTCAGCAGCTCAGGGCTTTTATTTCACACCAAACACCTGCAGTCTCATGGCTGCGTCACTGAAGGAGAGATGTTGCATGTCCGCCTGTGTTTGTTTACAACACAGAGCTTCTACCTGCATCTGTTCATCACACAGGTTTAGCTGCCAACAAGATCATCTTTTCACCTGAATAAATCAAATACTAAAGCACAATAAACCCCACCCTCAAAAAACAGAAAAAAGTCCAAACTGAGTCTTAATAAAAGCTGTTTAACTGTTTATGGTCTGTAGGTTTGAGGTAAAATAAGAGTCAGAACTGCACTGGGCCATGTTGCACATTAAAAACTGGAGGTGGTGTATAATAATGGAACGAAAGTTGGTCTCAAAACAGAAAACGGTGGTTGTGCGTGCAGTGGGTGGAGGTCCAGATGGAAATAAAGTTGGTTTGGTCATTTTGCATGTAGCCTTCTTTTAAGACGGGCAGATCAGATCAAGAGGTAAAAACATCAGTCAGCTTTATTCCTCACTGCACAACTAATCTGTAATCAATTCCTCATCACTTACTGATAAAAGAATGACTTCACTTTTGTTACTCAGCAGCTCCGTTAAAGGCGCCAACTAGCTCCTCCTCCACACACACACATACACGTCTCACATCTTCTGCATTTAACTCGTGTAGAAATAGTAAACCAGACGTTGTCGTTCAACAAGCAGGCAGCCGACAGTTTGGAGGGAGCTAGCTTAGCATTAGCCTCAGCGACTGCACACAGCTCTCCAGAAGAAACAGAGTCACCTGCTCTAAACAAGAGCAGGTGACTCCTCAGTGTAGGCCTGCGTACCTGTGGCTAACGTTAGCAAGCCAGCTAAGAACACGCAGCCTGTCAATAAGACAACTTGTAGCGTTGGAAGAGGGGCGGCAGTCAGAGTCGCGTCTGACAAATAATTATAACATAGAAAGCAAGAAAATCTGTCAACCTTTACAAAACAATAAAGCAAAATGGCAACCAGCAATGAAATATACTCAGTCAAAACTCCAGCACTGCAAACACACAGACCACAGCTCAACTCAGCTTTGCAAGAAGTGTATTAACTCAAACAAGCCGGCAATATTAGGGTGTGTGTGTGTGTGTGTGTGTGTGTGTGTGTGTGTGTGTGTGTGTGTGTGTGTGTGTGTGTGTGTGTGTGTGTGTGTGTGTGTGTGTGTGAGAGAGAGAGAGTGCGTGCGAATGTCTCGTTTCACAGTCTCAGTTCAATCCACTCGATCCGTTTCGGCTTTTTTTCCCCCCACAATCCCACAGTTCAGTCCCAATCCAGTATGGAGTATTTCCCCTCTTCTGCAGAGGTTAGCCGAAGCTAAAGCCCCTGCACCAAGCCAACACGCCCTGGACCGGTGTGTGCACTGAACACTGGGTGATGAAGAACCCACCACCTGATAATTAACTCCTGACAAGCCCACTCCCACATGTCCTGGGATCAGAAACTGTTGACTCATTACTGCCCGACATGTTCAGGACGAACCTCTTGAACGTTTACTGAGTATTAGACCTCTGTGTTTTTAGTTCGTTTACACTCTGGTATCATGAAAAGTCCTGCTGCTCGGGCTGCTACCACTTCCTGTTCACACTGTAACCATGGAAACAGAGAGACAGTCACCCGGGTTACTTTTGATACTATTTAGTGACTCTGTGACATTAATTGGGTGACAGTAGGAGGGGGGGTGACGAATATTGCAGCAAAAATTCTGATCTATTTCATATCTAATCAGAGTGCATTATCTGTGCCTAGCTGATGTTAGTGCATGTTCAGTGTGTGTGTTTGCATGTGAACTCTGGTAGAGATGCTCCCTGCAGCGGAGATGCTCATACTGACGATCTAAGCTCCGACTCTAATGGCCAAAATTAAAACTAACTGCCAAGGACTCAAGTTACAGCCAAACCTCCTGCCGGGCCGGAGCCAGCAAACAAGTGAAAAAAAGTCAATTACTGGTCCTTATTTGGCTGTGCCCTGAGTGGGAAACAACTGGAAAAAGTCATTTAATGGCCTTATTTAAGATAAGACTAATGCTCAGTTTGAAAAGAAAACAGAGGCGTGTGAGGTGACAGCGGGGACGGAGGAGGAGACATGTTGAAGCTTCACCTGAGGCTTAACTAAATGAAGGAAACAACACAAAACTAAAGCACCATCATCACCTTTAATATGGTGTTAAAGTCATATTTTCACACCATTTTAGAAAACAGTCCACATCATATATTGGTAATATATATATGAAGAGTCTCTTCATGGAGATCCTTGCTAACGAGGGTGGATTTATAATGTGGGGTCCGTCATACCTGATGCTCACCTGTGGTATTAAAGAGCTTACTGATTTTCATGGATACAGTCATCTACCTGGATTTGGACACGAGCATCTCACTGGATCAGCCGTTAAAATGTAACTCAAGTACTGCATTTAAATATCATTTTGAGGTAACTGTACTCGGGTATTTCCCTCCTCTGCTACTCGTGCTCCACAACAATTCAGAGGGAAATATTGTACTTTTTATTTCTCTACATCTGACAACTTTAGTTCCTAACAGATTAGGATTTTACTCACAGGACAGTTCTCTTCTATCTGTTCTCTCATAGTTTCAGCACCTCCTAGTGGCTGTTCCTGATAATTCATGTGCTCATGTCGTGTGTGTGTCACTGCCTGATCCGTACCAGAAACACGATTTGTTCTGCACATGTGCAGAAATGTAGGTACTTCCTGTCGAAAGTATGTCGAAGCAATTTACAGCAGTTTCTGGGATTTAAATAATATATCTTTGGTTTTATTTGTCATAAAATAGAAGATTCAAATGTTTCTTATGAAATAAAAACACGTTTTTCTTGTTTTGGTAAAGAATGTTTAATATACAGAGCTAATTTCGTAATGAAAAATTACATATTTATTATTATTATTATTATTATTATTATTGTTATATCTGGAGATTTTGGTAGAATTGTAAAAGTCACACTAAACAGATTTGATCAGTATGTATTTCTGAAGATACATATGTTCCACTTATAAACATAAAGTCTGACTTCAGTTGAAGCTTTTTTTAACACATTTCTGCATTTAAGAAAACACAAGCAGTGACAGGAAGTAGCTGCATGTTCGCACATGCTCAGAACAGATCAGGTTTCCGGTACAGACGGCAGCAACGGTGCGGTCAACTCTGAGACTTCTTTGTCCCGTCTACATTTGTGGCAGCATCGTCAGTATGTATATTTAATTTTACATGCTTGATTGTTTTCCTACACAGTTATTAATGAAATGACATTGTTTGTAAGTTAATAATAGCAGGTTAACATTTCCTGTTAGCTCATTAGTTACATTTATATTCAATAATCAGGATATTAAAGCGCTCCATCGTCACATATTCATGTGTAAGATATCTACAGCCTATTGTCCAGTGTGAGACAGCTGAAGTAACTGTACTGTCTTCATTTCCTAACTAATGAACCTACAGACAAACTCTACACTGTCTGTGAGCCCTGACTGTCGAAGGACATCGCTGAAAGTACAGAGACAGTTTGAGTATATTAAGTAGTTAAAATAAGCTCCAAGTCTAATCCAGCTGCAGCATTACAACATCACTTACTTTATCAATCAAGGTATCAATAATAATAATAATAATAATAATAATCTGGCAGTATAATAATACAACACGTTCTGCATCATGAGAAGGCTACTGTTGATACTTTAGGTTCACTCTGCTGATAGTGAATGTGATAAAAGATAAAGTCAGAATATAACAAACAGAAGACTTACAGTTTTCTCTAAAAATAGAAAAGGTCAACTACCCAGAGGACACTGCAGTGGGTGGGGTGGGGGGGCTGTAGTGGGTGGAGGAGGGTTGGGGGACATTTTAAGGGCAGAGGAAGGTAAAATAATGAGAACAGTGGTGGGTGAACACGTGACAGATACATGTCCGAACGATAATAAAGATAGAAAAGTGAAGCAGGAGACGGGATCAGTCAGAGTCTCCTCCTCCCATCTCTGTGCCGTTTGTCAGATCAGTGTTCAGGCTCACACCAGAACCACAAGGATCCAGGGTGACGGGCTGCCACTGAGCATTCCCACTGAGTTAGACACACACACACACACACACACACACACAGAGTACACACACACACAGGAAACACACACACAGGATTTACACACTGGATACACACACACACAGGGATCACCAACAATTTGGATTATAACTGATTATCTATTCAGCTGAAATGTCCCATACTGTATCTCCTGGTTGCGGCTGCTCCAGTATGAAGCTGCTTTTCTCCGTTTTATATCTCAGTAAACTGAACGCTGCTCGGACAAAACACGACATTTGGGTATCTGGCTGGAGTGAGATTTTGATGCCATGGCCCATGAGCTTAATCATGCATATGTGCACGTGCACTTTATCACGTGCAGATATGGACTCAATTCACCATCAGGGTTTAAAAAAGTATGCACCTTATACATGTGGCGAGAGTGGGAGCTTATATTGTAAGATTTAAGGATACAGCCTGACTACGCCACCCTGAGAAATACTCACAATTTCACAATATTAGACAAACACTAACTGTTCATTCACTAATGAAAGTCAAGGACGTGTTGTTTCCACTATCAAAACTACACCGTTTTATTGAATGTTCACAAGTAGCAAGAACCAGAAATAAACACAAAGAAACAAAAGAACACAAGAACCTAACATACTCCAGACACATAACCAACACATGAACACTCACTATCTTGCTTGAACGCCTTCAGCGCAGCGTTTTCTGCCAGAACAGCTGTCAACACGGCGATAAGCATCGCGCACATATCACAGACCAAACAGAGCGTAATTTAAGAGCCCATACTCATAGAATGGGGGTTACAGTACGTAACCAACGGTACGTCCGCTCACCTGTTCATCTGATGCTGTCGCAGTGTTTTGGCCTGAGATTTGTTTGGGCAGCGTGAGACTGAACGTGAAAGCGTGAGAGTTGGCAACACTGCACTGGCTAGCCATGGTTCAGTGTTATTTAGCTAAGTTAGCTGACACTATGCTAGCCCTTCTGAGCATTGGGGTGCACACAGGGATGCAATGGGGCGGCAAATTATAACTGTGTCAACAAGCGCTTGAGCAACACTTCAACAGTTTTGTAGCTTTGTTGCTTGTAATGTGAACAAACAGTAAGTCGTCCAAAAATATAAAAACTTAAGATCTATGAATCACACCGGTGCCATATTTTTCATCCAAAACGGCAAATTTTGCCAAAAAAGGATGAGTTTGCAGCTTTGATGTAAACACAACATTTATCTTTTGTTCTCACACAAAGACTAGAGATTTGGTGTTGATGTGGAAAAGGCTGGTAAACTAGTTACACAACATCAGGGCAGTGTTCAGATTTTTGGGCTACATCACAGTTAAAGCACAGTGTCCCTGTCCTCTAAGACACTCGCTAACGCCACATTACAGGACGGTTACAACAGCATCCGGCTACATTCAGCTGCAGCAGATAAATAACAGTAAGAGATGTTGAGTGTGTGTGTGTGTGTGTGATAATCTCTAATTATAAAGCATCATTTATAATGTGGAGCCCGTCACACTCAGGAGATCACTGTTTGGAGGATAAGCTGCCGTTTCCGGACACATTCATTTAAAACTCTCTTTGTCTAATTGGGAAACATCACACATTATGTCTTCTGTTCTCTGTGAAACGGTTCATGCTGCAGCTCCTGTTGTATGAGATTATAATTTTGTCATTTGTCCTCTGTAGTTATATATTGCTTTTTTCCTGAACAGTGCAAAAATAAACTACTGTGCTATCGAAGCAAACAGACGGTGAGACACCTGCACAATGTAGTGAATTTTACATAAATGGAGTCATATAAAGCCTCCGCTCTCTGTTCACACGTGCATCTCAAGTCTGCAGCCGTGACAAGTTGCCAACCTTTCATCCACAATATGAAGAATTTGTCTTCTCTGCGCCTGTTTTATGTGCAGGAGGACATCCATCTTGGCGGATACTGATCATGTTTTAAACACAGAGCCAGATAAAAATCCACATCCTCCTATCTCCCGCGTACACATGGGTACAGTGAACCCACCAGCTCTGTGTTTCACACAAAGAGGATGGAGAGGAGTGGGTGGAGGATGGTTCATTTCCTCCTCGTCTCTGCCTGCAGTCAGAGCTACAGCTACATTTTCTCGGGACTAAACCGCAGAAGAAGAACAAGTTTACTTTGCTGCATTTCACATTTGGTTTGTTTGGTTTCACACTGACACGATTTGTGAAGCGAAGCCTAAAAAGAAAAAGTCGCACCGGGTCACAAGTTTTGGTGCGCTGCCGTCCTGTGAGGTCAGAGACTGTGGAGGTGGAGGAGCTGTTTTACTAACCCTCAGTATTCATTCTGTAATGTGGATCAACTATATGTAGCCAGCAGCTGGTTAGCTTAGCTTAGCATAAAGACTGGCCTGGCTCTGTCCAAAGGGAACAGAATCCACCTCCCAGCTCCTCTGAAGCTCCCTGATGAACACGTTAGATCTCGTGTTTTTAATCTGAACAAAAACCAGTAAAAACATGTATTTGTAGAGCCGGCTGTGTTAAAGGAGAGTAACGCTGCAACACCAGCATGCTGAGATGGACAAAGCACAGCAGAGTAAAGAAAGGATCGGATGCTTTATTTTAGCTGGATTCTCAAGATCAGCTCGGGACAAAAACTCAGAGCCTTGTGAACCCCTTCCTGAATTCTGGGTCTCAGGAAGTAGATTTGATGATATTTCAAACAGGAAAGTGTGATCAAAATCACTTATGAGTAAATGACTATGAGTAGGCTACTTTTAATTTGATTTAATTTGATGGCATTTTGTGGACAAGTAATAATATAAAGGAAGTAAATAGTACCCTCCAAACTTCTACGTTCCATGATTGTAATGGATGAGGAGGTAAGAACCACCTGACGTGAAGTCCATAACGTGAGAGAAACTTGTTTATGTAGCAGATGCTCTGCAAAGTTTTTTGGTTGTATACAGTCAGCCTGACATTAAAAGCCTGAGATTTGTGTATTAGAGGGCGTATTTGACTCTGGGAAGTGGATCTGTCTCAGCTGGAGGCCTCAGACTAAGCAGGCGTCCTCCTCCTCAGGGGGAAACTTCTGCCGCCATGATTCTGCCTCATTATCAACTCATCCTCCACCTTCCTCTCCTCGTCTCCGGCTTCCTCTCTCTCTCTTGTGTTCTTCCTGGATCTTCGGTCCTCCGTCTCTCTTTTGTTCTCAACATGTTTTTCCCTCAAACTTTCATTCTCCATCTCATATTTTCTATCTGTCTCTCGCTGCCTCTCTTGGGTTCAGTCTCAGCAATTAGCAGCTACTGTAGCGGGGCTGTGTTCAGACAGGCAGCTCTGAATTTGCATTTACATGACAAACACAAGCTGGATATTTTTCTGAGTTTTGAAAAGACAATGAAAGAGAACGTGACCTTTTCAGTCTGGATCAAAACCACGAACCTCACATGAGATTTGAGATGAGATTTTGATTTATTTATAATCACATGCAGCCTGATACAACAGGCTGGATTTAAAATGGGTTTTATTTTTCTTGCTCCCCATTTTTGACATGTGAAGCCAAGAAAGAAGACGTGTGAAGAGAGAACGGATGTCTGGATAAATGTTTCTATAAATGTCCATATATAACCTGCTGCAGGCTCCTCTGCATCATTACTACGGACTGACCACCAGTGTGACGTGTTAGCTCCGATATCAGCCAATAAGATCAGATGAAATCAGAGTGTTTCTTTCCCTCTAACTCTCTTTAAGGATCAATAACAAACTGGGCGAATTGGGCGACTGCCCTGAAATCTGCAGCCTTACTGTTGGTTTGAAAATATGCAGCACAATTTTGAAAATGTATGAAAGTAATATGATTCAATTATTAAGAGAACTGCAGCTGACACTGACGTCTTTATCACCACTAGACACGTCAAACCAAACTGAAACGATAAAAACGGAGGTGTAACAGTGTCACAGCTTACCGCACTTTTAAAACACCTTTTAAGTAGATATGAAAAGAAGATTTCTTCAGTAGTACAGAAACCACTGAACCTAATGTGATATATTCATGAGATTAAAGACAACAAACATCTAACATCGTGATGATAAGCGACAATAATCCAAAAATGACACAAGTGTCCGTATCAAAGAGAAAGAGAGCACCAGGCCTGCAGATATGATATTTGGAAAAGCTGGACTAAAGACCACCAACTCCAGATCCTGGAGAACATCATCTGATATTCTGCAACTCTAAAACTGAAAAGTGAAGCAGGACTGAATGATGGTGGAGGCAGTGTGGTAAAGATTCTCTGGGCTTGTCCTTTGATTTTCTTCATATTGGCAAGAGATTGCTGCAGAAATAATAGAAGTTATAATATAACATGATATATATAATAGAAGGTAAAATCCTGGATAAACTGATGGCTCAGGATGAAAATCTCCTTAAAATACTTTTGGCTGCAGAAAAGAGGAGGACTGGACTGAAACTGTCAATGGGAGAAACTGGAGGAACTGACCTTTACCTTAAGACCAAGATATTAACTATATGGAAAACTAAGACTTATAAGGTGTAACTCATTTCATGTGTCACTGAAAGATCCTGTTCCAGTATTGTGTAGCTCACTCATTACCAATAAAAATAAAGTCAGAAAAGAGGAAATCTGCAGCACAACATGATAATAAGATGAGTCCTGCTTCATTACCTGATCTCGAGGTCCTTTGTGTCAAAGTCTAGTTATTACAGCTTAGTGCTGACATGGTGCATATTTTTAAAGTAAAATGTGTTTAATCAAATGAGTTAGTGTCCAGGTAATAAAGTGAGAGGAAGGAGGAGCTGATGAGGGCCTTGCAGGTGAACCTGGCCATGACTCTCATCATAAACCCAAATCCCTGTTTCTGGGTGTCTTATACCCTCTGATTAAATGGGTCTGCTGCCCTCACACCTGAGTTACCCAGACCGCCCGTCACGGCCCAGTATTCTCTCCTACCGTCTTTATGCCCAGAAAACGGCCATTTCCATAAATCACTGTCAGAAACAAGGGGACAAACGGTGTCACGGAGCACATCGAAGGGGACGGTGTTTATGAGCGCACCACCAACGGCCCCTAAAGGCAGAGCCAAGGTTACACTGAGCTGCTCTTCTAGTTTACATCCAGCTCCTGGCAGGGACTGTGTTTTTCAAAGTGAAATATGTTTTTGAGGAGAAGAAAAAGGGCAGAAATTGACGTTACAACAAAACACTGGCAACAGGATCAGCGAGGCTTTCATATGTGTGCAGGAGGATTTCAGAAAAGAAAATCAGATTTGGCTGCTACCTATTAAGATCCTCTCTGTCGAAGTTTTGTATCAAAAAAAAAAAAGAACAAAGGATTCACATTTTATTTGAAGTCGAAATCTTCATTTTAACAGAACTGGCACAACAAACGCAGCTTTATATCCCCGTCAACATTGATACGACAGCCGTGCTCCGAGCTGTCTGTAGCTACTAAACAGCGCTGTGATACAGTGCATCATCTACATGCTGTCATTAGCAGGAATAAGGCAGTCAGTACAGTTCTGTGTTTCTCAAAAGACAGACTAACCAAAAGTTATGTTTCCTCTGATCAGTATTTTGCGCTTCATGATCTCAGGCCAGTCTCTTTGGCACCTTAAAGGAAGAGCTTGACATTTTAGGGAAATGCGCTCATTCACTTTCTTGCCAAGAGTCAGATGAGAAAATTGGTACCGCTCACATGTCTGGACAGTAAATATAAAGCTGGAGCTAAGAGGTGGTTAGCTTAGCTTAGCATAAAGACTGGAAACAGGTGGTAACAGCTAGCCTGGCACATAATACCTGTAAAACAGCAAATAGTTCAGTTTTTGTACAGATTAAACAGACGAGATCTAACGTGTTAGTCAGCGAGCTTTAGAGCAGCTGGGAGGTGGATTCTGGTCCCTTTGGACAGAGCCAGGCTAGCCGTTTCCCCCCATTTCCAGTTTTTATGCTAAGCTAAGCTTCATATTCAGTGTACAGACATGAGAGATATCAGTCTGAACATCTGACTCTCAGCAAGAACGTGAATCATTTCCCAAAATGTGAAACTACATATTGCTCTAACTGATTTGACCTGTTTCTGGATGAAATATGTTTTTGACTTGATGTTTAGATTAGACATTTTTACAGATGACCATTTTCCCCTTTAAACCTACAATGTGCACAACACCTGCCTCTGTATGAAAGACTCCATAGACATTACAGGTAAATCACAGGATTACAGTCTTACATTACATACAGGAAGTACCAAAGAAAGAGAAGTTTCAGATCTCTGCCACCCAGGCAGTATCTCTCTTAGCTGTTTTTAAAGAGGTCTAGTGGATGGTCATCAATAAGTCCTATCCCAAATAAAAATGCATGTTTGCCAAAGATAAATAACACCGACTCCTGTTCAGCCAGGTGAGATGACGCAGACTGAGCATCTGAGGACACACAAGGACAGAGGAGAACTTTTTTCTTCATCCTTGTTCATGGAGTGAAAGTTTAATAAGCTCCCTGTAGGACAGACTCAGATATACTGACTTACTGCAGATACAGTAGTGCTGATGGTGCCTCTCTGGCAGGACAACGACGATGATGATGATGATGATGATATATAATCATCATCAAAAGAGTGCTGCGCAATTTGGTGTCACAGGAAACCAAGAAATGGGAAGGAGTGAGTGTTCTCACTGAGTTTTTCTGCTCAAACAGGAAAACGTCTAACCTGTCCGCTCCACAGATGAGAACATCATCTCTGTCTTTTCTTTGGTTGCTTTTTTCACTCGACATATTCACACAGCTGACCACAGAACGCCTTTAAATGAAATTAACCTACCGCTGATGGTGGCTCTCTTTGGCAGGATGGTGACGGCTCCTACAGCAGCGTCCTCCAGCTGGTGGATGGGGCTGTTCTTGGCCCCCCAGCTGTCTGAGCCGATCCACAGGAAATGACCGACCTGGTCCGCCCGCTTACTGGCATTCAGGATCCCCCTGGATTCAAACATACACCATCACTGACTACGTCTACATGCGCTAAATATTCTGTTTTTTATTTATTCCAAAAAGACAGTATTCCTACTGAGCTGTTTACAAAATGAAATGAATCTTCCACTAATATTCCTGCTTCCATGCATCTTGTTGGACCGTGTGAACTCAGCCTCCCTCTTTCATTCGTTCCTTCTTGAAAAGGTCGGCGTTGTGATATTTGCTCATATCCAGAAACCTGTTGATCTCCAGGTCTTTCATCATGTTTAACAGTAGCTGTGTTTCTCCTTGTCTTTTCTTCTGTGCCTGCATCTCTACCTCAGCCCTGCAAACTGTTGGCTGGCTGGTTTGTTTCCAGCACAGAGCTGACCGGAAACAGGAAGAGGCCGTAAACCAGCTGTATACATGTCCAAAGAACGCTGCTAAAACCTGAATAATATCTGCAGATCCCACGTCTTAATGTGAACATGCTGCATTCAGAATATCCAAACTGAATATGCTGTTTACATCAAATTCTGAATATTGTCATGTTTGGAATAATAGAGTCACATGTATTGTGAATACTTGTATCCTTTAAGACTTCACAGAGAGTTTTTATCTTTATTATCTGATATTTGAATCAATGTTAGACACTAAAAATGACCCAGTTTTTTATATCACTGTTGGGTTATTTGGCCAAACTAAAATATGGTTATTTTGACGCAGTGTTGGACACAACAAGCTCAAATTTTACCCTAAAACTGTCACAAATCTATTGTTAGTCACACAAAACCATGTGAATGTGACATTCAAAACTACACATATTATTAAAAACCAATAATATAAAGCGATATGTCAGTTTTAAAAGCGCTAGACTAGATTATAACAGTGAAAACCCATATTTTAGTTTGGCCAAATAACCCAACAGTAATATTGAAAAAAAGAACACTAACACTGTCAAACCAAGCCGTTTTCTTGGGTGGATTTCTGACTACAGGTAAAGTTAACCCAGTATTGTGTTGGTGCTATATTGACCCAAATGGGGTAAGTTTTGACCCACTGAGTATTAGTGTGAAGGGTTAATGACAACGGCAGGGCTGCAAAAACCAAAAATCAATGATACGGTGAAATAGACGGTCAAAGCTGTATTCTTATTGGCAAATGTACATCATCTTTGTTAATAAGTTAACATTGCGGAGACAAACAGTTGGGTAACAGCATCCATCAAGTGTACCTGTACATCTTTCATAATACCTGACCTAAACCTCCAGCTTACCTGATGTCCTCATCAGAGGCGAACAGGATGACTGCCCTGGCGTAGCGAGTGTCCAGCAGCAGATGGATGATTTTATCAAAGTCGGAGGGTTTGTGGTCATGAGGGATCTTCAGCGACTGAGCGATACAGATTCCACCTGAGGAGACAGAAACCAGGGCGACATTAATATACAGGAAGTCACAGAGCGTTTTGCTTCCTGAACTTGTGTGTTTCCTGTTGAAACAGGATTCTGGGTGGGACATGAGGTAAAAGCGTGTTATTTACTGATTTTATTGTTAATGAGTTCAACCTTTAAGAAACATCCTTAAAAAGGTTCTTCCAAGAGTTTGTCCAAAAAGGTTGAAAGTAGCAGTAAAAGTTACGGCAACTTTAGAACCTGAAAGCAGGAAAGTGCAGCAGAGTTTCACGGAGCACAGCAGAAGAAAGACAGCTCTGCTCTCCGCTGCCTGACATTTCATGAAACCCCCGACATTTCTGCACACAGTCGTCTTAAAAGTGTGAAGAAAAAATCTGTGAGAGCTCCAGGCTGAGACACTGCTAGTTTCAATAAATGTCACTCAGCTGCACAAAAAAGTCTGCAGCTTTTTTAAAAATAAAACTTTTCTTTGCTCAAAATGCCCCATTTGGCAGCACTCAGTTAGGTGCACAATCACCTTCTTCTACTGATCCACAAGTGACAAGTGATGACGGAGAAGCTGAACTTTTGATCAGAATGATGAAGTCATTGTTTCTGATTGCACATGCATGATGAATCCTGCTCTACAGACGGATCTGGGTTGTAGGTGGAAGCAAACAAGCCACCATTACAGCAGCGGCATGTCAACCTGCGTACAACACTGTGATGTATGTAAAGGATCTTTAAATCTGTCCGGGAAATCCTTTAGAACATGTTACATGTTGAAAATAAAGTCATCAAATGCTGTTAAAATAAAGGTTTTAATCTACAAAAACAGAATGCAAAGATTAGACAGTAAGATGGTTCTGTGCTGTTATCAGCTGCTCCAGCAACAAACTAAAACCCCACAATCCTCTGCTTCATGAAATCAATCATATTTTTATAAATCTCAAAGGGGCCTACTAGGGGCCGCTAAAGATGGAGCGGTCTGCCTACACGGGGCCAACGCTGAGCCGCCACGCCGCTGATCTCTGCTAGCTTTGTACTCTCCGATGTTTCCTGTGTTACAGATTATTATTAAATTGTGTTTTTCTTCTGACGACAACGACAGATTTCAGTAATGCAGGCTGGTTTAATTCCTCCAGCATTTTCACATCCAAAGTTTCACTCAAAACCTCAAACGTAAACCTCATGGTGGCACTAGAGGAAAAGTCAGGGGATCACCAAAGTCAATAGGATTCATCCTCTGGGTAACATCAATGTCTGCACAAAGTTTCATGACAATCCTCCAATAGTTGTTGAGATTTTTCAGTCTGGACCAAAGTGGACATTTAATTTGGCATTTGAAAATGGCCACACTTAAATCTCACGGTCACTTCATAAAGATTTGTTAGTGCAGTCATGATCCACTCACTAACTACACCCACTTCCACTCATGACATGTGGCTCACGCAGGATCTTATGAAAAGCAGCGTGAGGACTTTGCACAAAGAGTTTGGCCTTTAAAGCAGCTGCTGTCATTGAGGCGAGACAAGGGCAACGGCAGCCAGTCAGAGGCTCTCAGTCCTCCTGGAATCACAAATTAGATCAGATATTTTGCCACTGACAAAGGGCACTTGAGGGCAGGGCAGTGCCAGCCTTGGTACATCAGCCCTCCCGCTGAACCCTGCAGTCTGTGGTAGAGGCTGGGGATATGGGAGGGCTTTGCACCACAGCTTGGTCTGTATACAGTCTTAGTGAATGTGATGAAAACGTCTTCTTAGCTCAAGCTATCACATGCACATGTTAGAGAACCTGGAGTTCCTGTTGTACATCCAGAATGTCTATATATAATGTAATGTAATTATGAAATATTAGGACATTTAAGCAGAATATTAGAGTTCAAGTTGTTCAGAGATATCAACTGTTTCCTGCTCCTTAACATTGAACCCATGCAGCCCGTCCATTTTGTTGTTGGTTAGATTTCCTGTTTTGTCTCTTAGCTGCTGGTCCTCACTCCTGATTGGTTCACACAGCCTGCTACACATTTCACACATTCATCACCACATCCACCACAGATAGCAGAGTTAGCTACAGAGTTAACTGGCTCACAGCTAGCTCAACTAGCTTCCCGAGTCCTCCTGACAGCATCAGATGTTTCAGCAAGTGCCCCAAAACAAAAGTGAGCTACCGTGGCTGCCGTAGAAATTATGACGGGATTAACACAGGAAGTCAGGTGACGTTGTTATAGAGACACAAAGTCCACAGAGGTCGGAGGTCGGGGTCGATAGATGGAGACTGCTGTTCACTTCCTGTTTCTAACTGACTTTCCACTGGGTTTCTATGACCACCATCGTTCACCAACCTTTTAAGCACTTTTTGTCATCAGAAAAGTGCTGGATGAATAAAATTTCAACAATTCAATTCAAGCTCCCTCGTGCTTCGATATGCGCTTTGATGTCGACACTAAACCTGCTGATTTTTCCTTCGTTGGTCTGGAAGCTGATTTATCAACATGAATTTAAACATCTTTTCACCCAGATATTTTAGTAGTAATATTACTTTGACACAGTAATAAGCCAATGTCATGTTAACCTGGTCAGTGTAACTAACCATCAAATGCAGGTGAAGGTGATCACAAGCAGCAGATGTCAAACTACACAACACGTTCACACTTCCTGTGTAGACAGGAAGTTAAAAGACAAAAAGTCAGAAGACTTCCTTGTTGCAGAAACACAAACGGTCACTAAGAGTCCATCGTTTCTCAGCGTGGTAGATTTCCACAAATCAAACTGACTAAAGTTTCAGAAATGATCATTTAGTTTCTCTCCAGAAGAGAAATGTTGACGTCGCTGACCTCTTCACCTCTTCACCACCTCAGCGTCTGTCTTCTGTCAATAACGAACATGTGACAGGAGATTGCAATGAACCACCAACTGGGAACTCACTTCCAGTGTTCAGAGGTTAATACAGTCTCCACAGGAAGTCACACTCACTAAACAAACACCTGAGTGTTTGTTTCTCTCCTTCTGTCAGGCCACTTTCTGTCCTTTATGGGTTTTTCTTCTCTTCCCTCTTTCTTTCTTTACATCCTTCATGTTAGTTCTCTCTTTTCTGTTTTCTCTTTCCTTTAAAGTAAAATCTGTCTTTTCTTTTTTCTGTATTTCTTCTGTTTATTTGTCCCTTTTCTTGTTTCTCTCATGTTAGTTCTTTCTCTCTTTCTTTCCTTCTTGGATGTAATTTAATTATTTCAATATTATTCTTTTCCTTCAGTAATAAAAAATGTTGGTTTCTTCTTTCATGTTTCTTCTTTATTTCTTGCTTTCTTTATTTCCATAAAATGAATCATCTTTGCATTACAGTTGTATTCGTAGTCAATTTTATTAATTTAGCCTAATATCACAAATCACAATTTACCTCCAGGGGCTTTACAACCTCTACAGCATACGACTCCGTCTGTCCTTAGACATTTATATTGAGTAAACTTGTATAAACAGCGTCTTTTGATTAGTAATTTATATTCTTGCCAGTTCCATCTTTGAGACTTTTGATGCTGCATGAAGTCTTTTCTCTCATCAGAGCCAGAACGTAAAGCTTCTCTCATTTTCTGGAGTACAAAAACAGGAAAGATGATTTCCTAGTTGAGGTGATGGTTTAATAAAAACTGAAATGGTTCCTGGTGCAGAACAGTTAGTACAGGCTCTATTTTACTGCCCCGTCAGTCACGATGGTCTTCACCTGTCGATACAGGAGGATCAACACAGATACATTGATCATGTTCTGACCTGTGGCTCTGTCTGTATTGAGTCCTGTACTGTAACTGTCACTACTGGAGGCAGCGGGAACATAATGAGCTCGTCACCTCCTGCTGCTCATTACTGAAATGTGACCTTCTTGTTAAACTACTGAATCTGATGAACTCCAACAATTAACTCACAATCACTCCATAGATAACTGAGTTCTCTGGTGAAAAGAAACGAGCCTCGCTAGCAGCTCTGTAATCTTAGCTTAGCGTGCGCAGGCTACAAAATACAGTTCATCCTGAGGGGAACAGGAGTGTCTGAACCACGTTTAATGGCAATCTGAGATATTTCAGTCTGGACCGAAGTGGTGGACGGACTGACAGACAGACTGACTGACTGACATTAGTATCCTTGGAGCTGCTAGCATGGCTGAAAAGTCATCATTGTGCCTTCTGAATAGAATATCTGTCAATTTCTCATCATCCGTTATCGACAACTGCATGTTTGCTGGTGACATTTCCTGTAAAAGATGGCCGACCTTATTGTGCCTCAACTTTAACGTGATTAGATACCGGACCTCGTTTCTGTGCTGCAGAGCTGAACAGAGTTTATCTGTTAATACAGCAAAGAGACAGGAATGAACCACCGCTGTGCAGCTCGCAGTGGAGTGAGAGACAGACGTTAAGCTGATGGACGCCCCTCCTTAATGAGGTTCCTCAGTGGCTGTTGATGTATCACCTTATCACGGTGCTTTAGGAGCAGTCAGAGCGCTCTGTGGAAGTAAATGTTTGCGACACACCGGATACTTCTCATCATTACCAGCTGATGTATTATGTGCTCTGCTCCCACAAAGGGCGGATTTTAACGTCTAAGGCAAAGACAACAAACTTCATGCTCCTTTAAAATGAAGTGCAATGAAACAACAACCAGTCACGAGTTTATCACAAGGGGCTGACGGGTGTCCAGCCGTACATACTTAATTACTAGTAATGGAGTATTTTGACATTGTTTAACATTGTATTAGTACTTTTACTTAAATCTGCAATAACTGATTTTTACCAACAAGTCCTCCAACATAAACGACAGTACAGGTCGTTTGTCAATGACTCCCAAAACGACATATATAGGCGTACCAGGACCTTCATCGTCATGGTAACAGTAATAAACATGTGGTTAATGTTGTTTGGTTAGGTTTGAAAAAGATCGTGGTTTGGGTTAAAGTACAGATGTTAGTCATGTATGTTAAATGGGGTGGAAGTGGGTGAAAGTCCTGTGTTTGCGGACTTTGTCACTCTTAACACGACCTCACCTGACTTCCTCCTTTGCTCCCATCATAATTATTACGGCCACAAGAGGTCGCCGTACATATGGATCGTAATAAGCTGCTGCACAGACGACCTATTCGGCCGTATTTTTGGGGAGGACAGTCTCAAGTTTTTTGTCCACTTGTTTTCTGCAGAAACTAATGAACTCAACATTAACAGACCAACATGATCCTTCATGTGGAGCGGAGTTTGTGTCCAGTCCTCCCTCTCTGTCAGCTCTGTGTTTGAAGGAAATATCTGGCTCTTTAGCTGCTAAATGCTCCACTATGTTCACCAGCTGGTCTCTACCTGTGTCTGTCTGCTGTCTGCTGCTGAGCAGGTAGTGAGTGGACAGGTGGCTTTTTACAGCTTCTTCTCTGGAAACGACGCTCTGAGAGGCTGAGAGGGAACCAGAACAGATAAACAAGGAGCTGAAACTCACTAGAAAGACTCAGCTGATGATTCACCACCAGAGACACCAACACACTGTTTTCACGTTGTCTTTTCTTTTGTATAATACATTGGTATTATACAAATCTACATAATAGCTTCTGCACTTCTCCCACCTCAACTATTGACGTATTCAGTCTCTTAAATTGCCTGATTCCTGAGGTTTAAGACTGAAAATTGCAGATCCGGTCTTTTATAAACAGATTAGATTACATGTACACTGATATATGCATACATGCCTCCAAAGCATTCATTTGGCTTCATGAAGGCCAAGGACAAAGAGGATAGGAAATTCATTCCATCTGTTAAAAACTCCATGCAAGCCTTCATAATATACTCCTCATCTCAAATTCAATTGAAAAACTGAAGTGTGCTAAATCAAATATGTGTATGGGGCCCAACATATTACTGATATTCAACCAATGAATAAAACATTTGGCATTGGGTATGCAGTGGTCACATCCATGCTAATCCTCCCAGATCTCATATTTATACTGTATCTATATACATGTACATCTCTCTGCATCACGACTCAATTGGCTCCACGCCTCCGGAAAATATGAAAGTGTTTCCTGGTAGATTGCATTTAAAAAGTGTTACAGAATTTAAGAAATGACCTCTGCTTATATCTTCTCTCTGTGTAATCACATAAAAATGTTTAATGATGGCGAGTTCAGAGATTCCAATTTACAAAATTCTCATTTTCTTGCCTCTTAATACAGAATCAGGGTGAAGGGTCATCTACGCAACAGATATGTGATAATAATTGTAAATGAAGGAATAAATGTAACCGGTGGGCTTCTGCGTTGTGTTGGTTAGAAAGCAAAGACACAGCTTTATGCTTGACCTCAGTTTATTCTGATAAACTAAGAGGGAAACAGAACCTCCATGTTGATTATTCAGCCCGCTCCAGCTGCTCTCCCACCGGGGAACTGTAAAGAGGATTAATGGTAGGCACCACAGAAGAAGAACTGAAGGAGGAGGAGCTCTAAACATCAACACATTTACATTAATAAATAAATACTTTTAGATTTAAGTACTAAAAAACGAAAAACTACTAAAACAGTACTCCACCAGTTTATCATGTGAGTCCTGTAACTCTGTCAGACTCATGATGGACAGTTTAAAAAACAAAAGAGGATCAGCAGAACCAGCGATGTCCTCTTTGTTATTCCTCACATTCTTCTTGTCATAACCTGCCGCCTACATTACCCACAATGCAACTCTTCCTCTGACAGCTGGGTGTGAGATTATGCTAGTAGTGGCTAATGTAGCCTGCAGCAGAGGTCTGTCAGCTCACTTCTTTCTAACTCCACACCAACAGACTGTTTTCAGTTTTAAACTCGTAGTCTTCAGCCCATGAGTTTGGTTTTCTTAAAGTTTTGAAAAAACGTACGTAACTTTCATCTCAGATGATAATTAAGCTACAAGAGAAAGACGGACAGAGACAGAGACGGACAGATGAGTCCCAAAGTAGACTAAGCAGTCAACATTGTTTCTGCAAAGACATTAATATGATAAGGTTTGAACATTGTCGCTTTAATTTTGATACAAGAGCAGTTTTGAGTTTGATTTCCAATGTTTAGTTTCTATTTCTGTTCGTATTGTTGTTTGATCTCATCTGAAGGAGCACGATGTGAGAACAGTGAATTTATTCTGGATCACGTAGAAACACTTTCTGCTCCTGAGTGCCGCAGCGGGAATCGTTTCCAAGTCAATACTGGAATCTCAGAGTACATCAGAGAACAGTGCACTTAAAAAAGCAAACTCTGGTATCTTTGGTTGATTAGTCTTGCGAGACCAATTGGGAGCGAGTGCAGTTGGTGTTGAAGGAGGCTATTTACTTTACTTTTATGCATTTTTTTGAGGGCTTGCTTATGCTACAGATACAAATTTGCATAAAAGTCTTGGTGAGTAAGAGATCATCCTCCTGTCTTAGCAATTGAAGCTTGAATAAAAGGAACAGATTGCTTTTACAAGTGTATCTTACATGGATGGAGTGTCTTTCTCAAGGACCCTGCGGGACAATGCAAGACTTCTCTCTATGTCGACCGGTAACAAACAACAACAACTGGGCAAATACAAAGTAAAGTTGTACACAAATCAAAGCTCTTGTGTGGTCCCCGAAGTGCTCCCATCATGCCTCAGTGCTGCATTAGTTCCACAAGATGTTCAGATCGGCGCCTTTTTGAAGTGCAATAAGAGAACAACAGCACTGCAGGACGGCTGGAAACAATCGAAAGTGTTGAAATGCTTCCTGAAGAGGATAAATCCAGTAACTGGGACACACACACACACACACCATGTACTATTTTATAATTGTTTTCATGATTAAAGTGTCCCAGTAGGAATGTAGCATAATGAAATTTGAGCATGAAAAGATTATTTATTTGCAAACTTGCTGATAAAAAACTGTAAAACATTAAGTTTCAAAGCCACATTGCTCTGAATTTAACTGGTGATCAATTATTATTTAAAAAAAGTGCTTAAAACTGGACCCAAACACCAACTGCTGGATGTGGAAATAAGCAACAGTTTGCTAACAAGTGCAACTTAAAAGGAGATGATATGTCAGTGTTCACTACTAACAGAGGAAAACCAATTAGTCAGTGCAGGTTTAAAAGCTGGAGGCTGTTGATATAAACCTGAAAAGCTCCGAACAGCGTGAATGAATAACACGACAAAGTCTTATGTCATTTCACATTTTCACAGCAAGTTTTTTGCTTTTTGCGTCTCATTTCACGCCATTTAGTCTGTGCTGATGATACTGTGCAGAGACGCCATGTTATTTAATGCGCAAATGTCACAGATTTAAAAAAGAAAAAGTCAGGTTAGGTAGCATAAAGAGCGACAAAGTCCACGTAGAGAGGAGGGCAAACCAACACACCAGGAGGCAGCTGTTCGTATGACACCAAAAGTCAGTGGAAAAAGGACTTCATAAGTTGGGATGATGTTGGTTTCTGTTCAGAGCAAATGACCCGTTTACATCTGATTCATGGATTTGCATTTGTTTACATCCCCGCTGTACATTCTGCCCCCGGCAACCTGCAACCTGCTGTACCGCCGAGCAGCAGGGAGATTGACTTGTCCAGATAGATTACTTTCATAGTGTCTGCAGGAGAGCCAACATCGTCCAGTTGTGTACAGTGTGTACAAGACACACACACACACACACACACACACACACACACACACACGGAGCTATTGATCAGCCTGTAATCTCTCAAGCATGAAGAATCCATCACAGTGATCAGTGGTATGCTGTGGTGTCATGTCCGTTCACCCTGAGTATATCTAAAGAAGCATGTCCCCCCCATCACATATTGGATTTCTAGCGTCCATCCATCATCCGGGGCTGTATGAGGCCTGCAGATCCTAGATCCAGATCCAGATCCTACAGCCCTGTCAGTCTGCTGGGAGATTCTGTAGTCTGATCCCAGACAGTATGCTAATATACTGAGGCACACAGTTTCACATACAGCAGAGCCCACCCCCCTCCACACTCTGCAGTGGCTGTTTAACACCAAACTGTTATAAAGCTATGATGAGGCTAAAATTTCATCTTTTCAACAGTAATAATTAGGGCACTGACCAGTGTGTAGGACCCTATTGGATTTCTAAGGATTATTATTATTCTTTGCATAAATAAATCGCACTTTTCAAGCCCTAAACATGCTCAAAAACTCATGAAATTTTGCACATGCGTCACAAATGGCAAAATGTTTTTATATTTTATAGGTCTCGCACATGGGTGTGGCAAAATGGGCTCAGCAGCGCCACCTACAGACCTTTAACAAATTAGCCCCCGCAGCACGTTTCACCTACATGCACCAAATTTGGTATGCATGTGTATCATGTCCAGACTTACAAAAAAGTCTATGCCCCCCCCCCGCAAACCCAACAGGAAGTCAGTTATGTTTAATAAACTGGTCATTTTTAGGGCTATTTTGGCCATTTCCAGGCCTCGTACTTTTGCAAACTCGTCCTACAGATTTTATCAGATCGCCTTCAAACTTGAACCATGCTTTCTTAACAAGATGGCCATCAAACAATACTCGTGGATTTTGTTTTCGTTAAACGGTCTGCCTGTGAGGCGCCACCAAACAGGAACTGCTTTATAACTGGACTGTACATTGTCCTAGAGGCCCCAAACTTACCACGTTTCATGACCCCCCCCCGCCCTGAAGGCGTCTATATGCAAATTTTCAGCCACAGTCATAGCACCACCTACTGACAGCAGGAAATGACACATTTTATAGTCTCACATGCAGCAGCTTCACTTTGCTCTGCTCTGCCAGTGTCTGTGTGTTGTAGCTGTTGTAGCTAAACACACACGCACACACAGACACTCACACTGTCCTGTGTTTTCCTTCGCCGCCAAACAGGAAGTGGTTTATAACTGGACTGTACATTGTCCTACATTGTCCCCCCCCCCCCCCGAAGGCATCTACATGTAAATTTTCGCCCACACTCATAGCGCCACCTACTGACAGCAGGAAATCACACGTTTTATAGTCTGACGTGTCGTGAAGCGGCGGACGCTGCACTCCCCGACGTGTGCAGGTGTGCGAGGGCCCGTTCATCGCTGCTTGCAGCTTTAATAATAATTATAACTTTATTTATACTGTATATCCCCTGTCAAAAAGTTACAAAGTGCTTCACGGTAAAACGTAAAAGATAACACGGGATGAAATAATTAAAAACAGGCACAACTAATTCCATCAGTTCAGAGAAAGCCAAGAGATTAAAATGAGTTTAAAAGAGGAGGCACTCCCCATCAGTGACAAAGCCTGATTTCAGGCTCGTAGGCAGGTAGCAGATCACTGCTAACCACAAAAAGCTTTAAAAATCAGCTGTAAAATCTTAACGTCAAATTGTAAAACTGACCGGTGATCAGTGTTAAAAGTCTGGCAGCTGCAGTCTCTGGATATTTTGCTGCTCAGAACAGAAAAAAGTGCGATGCAACAGTCAAGTCTGGAGGAGATAAAAGCATGAATGACTTTCTGATCCTGGTTAAAACAGGACTGTTTCCAGCCGGACTACTGGCTTCTCTTTTTTAACAGTGTTAGATACTGTAACAGAAATAGGTTTCATCCAGATTAATTCTAGTTTTTCCCGATCGATGTTAACACTTCCTGTATGTTTTTCACATTTAAAGCCTTCCACTAATGGGACAGCTGGAATACTTTTAACGTGAAAACTCTGCTGGAAGTGTTGTGTTGTGTTCACAGCAGCTTCATAAGGACTGCGTCTCTCCGCCGCTGATGTGCATTTATTATTTTACATTTATTTCAGTAATTGACGTCATTTAGACTTCGTGTTGGTTTCACTTTTAGTCGGACTTTGGATGGAATATAAATATGTCTCCTCCGCTGTTACCTGCACACTCGTAACAAACCTGGTTACATGTGAACATGGCCAAGAAATTCTCCAGGAGAAATCAAGCTGGGAAATCAGGTTTGTCTAATCTTCTACCCCGACAACAGAAACCAGAAACCAGCTCAGTGGAGAACGTTTAACTGCATGTAAACACACTGACAGTCCTTTAGAGTTTCCAGCAATCTACAGCCAAAGAAACAGTGTTTACCTGACGTCCTCAGACGAACACGTCACTTTCACTGAACAGCAGCTGACTGCTACTGCCTCCACTTCTCCTACTGTACTCTGAGATCTGGAGGACTCATAAAGACCAACGACTTACTGCCTCCTCTGCAGCTCGCACACTAACCACACTTCCACTCGGAGCCAACCTGAGAATTTATCTGTATTACCCATGACTAAATATTGATCCAGGTGATCATTCTTCGCTTAAAGTATGTACACATCTGTGTGTGTGTGTGTGTGTGTGTGTGTAGTAGGGCTGAATTATGGCCTCATTCCACTCCAACCTCCGAGTGTTGGAGTTATGGCGGCGAGTGTCAAAACTTGCAAGGTCGAAGCGCGAGGCGCTGCCAGGCTGCCGTCGAGGCTGAATGCTCAGAACGACTGCTGGAAGCGAATGCAGCATCGGGATCCAAAGGAGCTTATCGAAACCTCATAAGTCTCCCGCTGTACAGCACGACACCAGGGCCACATGGCTATAGGACCAGTTTCTGCTTCGGATGCATTCAACTCTTTAAAACTACACAGAGGACATTATTAACACCTCTTTATTCTGATCATATCAGGTAACATTGACCACTTCACTCTGCCCTCAGCGGTCAGAGCGAAGTGGTCAATGTTACCTGATATGATCAGAATCACCCTGGATTGAACTAATTATCGCTGTAAATTCATTGAAAGCTGTCTGAAGAATCATATTGATGTAATACTTTCAACAAATAGACAATGGACTAATGTTAGATTTATCAAATTGACAATCAGGTAAGTCAAACATTCTCAGTAACACTTTTACCATTAAAGGACATCTCAAATGATTGTAGTAATATTTTAAATAATTCTCTGTCAAAGTCATCAGACAGTTTTTTTTTTTTTTTGCTTTACATCATTCTGTTCAGTAAACCTTCTGAAACTGAACTAAACAAAGTTACAAAGTTTCCTCAGTCATTTAAAAGTAATGACCCGAGATGTGTCACAGCCTTTCAAACAAAATTTCACAGCTGCATGTCTGTTGTTGTTATTGTACATTTTCTGGGGGTGAAAAACAAGTGATTTTTGAAGCAGAAAGTTAAGGACGGGGTTCACAGACTTCAGAAACGCAGGTTGGACGGAGCGAGGCCATTTAAGTCTTTATAGTGGGGGTCGAGGAGGGAACTCTAAATGCCAGCGTGGACCTCGGTGCTTTGCAGACAGAAACATCTACCTCTGAAAGAAAGCTGAGTGTTGTGGCTGCTCTGGTCCTGAGGGACCCGTTTCAAAGCAGTGATCCTCTGACCTCCAGTTCGACCTTTTTATCTTCTTTTCTGAGCCGAAAGAAAGTGAGATTTTTTTAGTGTGGTGGAGAAAAAAACAAGAGAAGACTTCAACCAAATCCGAAGCAGAGAAAGTGAATGTGTCACTCTGTGTTTCTGTCACTCTCTCCCCCATCGCTGTGTCTGTTGTACCATGGAAACTACGCCTGAACCCAACACACACACACACACACACACACACACACACACTGCAGTGGGTACCGACAGATACTAATCTATGACACAGCCTTTCGGTTTCGGAGTCGGAAAGCACTTAAAACTTTCCCTCTGATGTACTTTCTGTGTTCCACTATATGTACCTGGTGAAGTTTTCTTCTGGAAAACATTAAAAAGTGTTTTAAAATACATGAGGAATATCAGTCTGACAAAAGAAAAGAGCTCTTACTTTGAGGGAAAAAGAAAGAGAGTCTTACGTAAAGGAAAGAAAATTTTACAAATGCATGTAGACAGAGATGAGGTTACAGAGTCGTTACTTTGATATGGTAATCTGCCGACAGTGACTCTCTGAGAGGAAGAAGAAGAGGAAGAGGAAGACGAAGAGACAAAGTGGTGGTGTAAACTCAAGGACCCACTGTTTTATTTTTCTGATTTGATTTGCTTGGTGGTCCTCGATGAATTAATCTGTGTTAGGCCCTAAGACTCCCCATAGATTGATCAAAAGTAAACTGTTTTAGGGGGAAGCGTTAAAGTTAAAATCCTTAAAATCTACACGTAACCACACCCAATTTTGATACCATTAATGGTCACTATTTTTTCAGCAGTAGCCATTAAACATATTTACATTCAGTAATTATCTCTCTATTGAATTGTTTTAATTGTTTGTTCACAGGAGGGACTGCCAGGAAGTGATGCAGCATGTAATCCTGTGTTACTGTTTGTAATCTGATCTGACTGATATTACTGTTGACTCTCCTGCAGCTGGATTTATGTTACTGCTAATGCTAACGCAACACTTCCTCCTGCTGCTGCATCACGTTAATATACTTCAACTGGCGAAACACAAGGTGGCTTTTATTGTGAAGCAGCCACAGGAAACACAGTGTATTTGTGTCTGGAGGTTAACACTGACCACAAATGTCCAACAAAAACAGTGTTTCAGTCGATGTTGTTGATGTGTGAGTTTATTTGGCTGCACTGTAAACAGACACACCAGCTGCTCTAATGCTGGATTTCTGACAAAGTAGCTGCTAAACCAGTGTTTATTGTAGTATTAAACTGCACCTGCTGTTACCACGGTAACCACAGGTGTCGCCAAATCAGCCAGGACTGAAATCTTAAGATTAACACCTTTAAAAGGCCCTGACAACACAATCTGACAACACAAAACTTCTACCGAAGTTCGAACAGGTTTAGTTATTTGGGCGGGGCTTAGTCAGAAGAAGGTGACATCACATACTTCCATGCACCAATCAGAGCTGAGTCAAAATGTGATGACAGTTGTGGGATTCTGATCAAACCACGCTCACACCGTCCTGATGGAGCAGATCAGCTGCATTTAAATATGAAATAAATAAGGATGTTTTTCTCTTTTGTTTTGCTTTTTGCTTTTTCAGACACAAATATTTAATGTTTTAGAGAAATACTTTAGATATGAAGTTTTCAGGAGTTTAAAGTTCTGACAAAATAACCCGGATCGGGATTGGCACAGATTAGATGTAGCTGGGAAAATCATTTTAGATTAGATTATTATTACACTAAACAGCCAAAACATGCAAATTTGATTTCAGGTCATGTTTAAATCATATTTGAGGAATTTGATTGGATTAAATTTGGTCCAGAACGTGGACATTGTCCCTGAAACTATGTCATTTAGAAAGTCTGAAGGGTTTTCTCTTTAAAATATGTAGAAACATCATGCATATTTCACCGCGTTTGATCAAATAAGTTATAAATGGTTTGCCTTGAGAGTGGATGAATCAGAAAAAGAGGGAGAGAGACGCTTTCATCATCAGAGCCATTTTACACTCAGGCCATCAGCAGAATATCAAAGCGCTGAATTTGTATTCACACAGAGAGAGAATACATAACAGGCTGAGTGTGCTTGTTAGTGATACGCAGGCGATAGCAGTGGTCAACTCCAGGTCAAATGTATTTGCATACTGCACTTCACAGCATTTGGTGACAATTTACAAAATGTCAAAACACTGAGCTGTAAAAGAAAGCGTGACGGTGACAGTTTCTACTCCAGTGTGCCATTCACAACCAAAAGAAACACATGTTGTGTTTCAGCTGTTAATGTTACGTCGTAATGCAACGTAAAGGTTTCATTTCACACAAATATTACAGACACGTTGTTTTCATCAGATGAAAGGAGGCTGAAAATAATCAATTACGTCTCTTTGATTTCTTTTAATCTGAGTGAATCCTGTCGTAGGAGCTGTGCACATAAACAGATGCACAAGTGTTAGAGAAGGGATTTTAGGCTTTGTAACATCTGAAAAATCTGAAATGTCTTTTAATATTTTGTACATATTCATAGTGTTTCCCATGCCAGCCGAGCCAGAAACATGTTTTTTTTAATCTATTTGTGTATCTATGTCATATCTTTTTTTCTTTCCATTTCAAAAAGAAAAAGAAATATCTGCTGCAGTCCCCTCCATAGCAGGACTGGAGAACAGCTGTGTAGTTTTAATAGTGCCAGGTGATGTAATGTTTCAAGATGTCTTTCAAAGTTGGTAGAAACATTGAATTTGTTGTATTTCCTTTTAATTAATGGAGCAGAACTACCTGACTTCACCTACAAACAAACACTGGAAGTCTTGAAAAGAGAAAAGAGCTGAATGTCACGGGTACTTCATTTGTGAACGCCTCACCACCGACATGTGAGAACAAGGCTGCGGTGAAATAGAAGGTTCCTCACTGAGACTGAGGAAATGACCTGGAAGGATCTGAGTGGCCAGTCCTCTAAATGCTAAGGAAAGGTGCTTCAGTGCTTCCTTCCTTCCTTCCTTCCTTCCTTCTCTCCTTTAGCAGAGAGAACACTGGATCGTCCTTTACCAAAGGAAAGGAGACAAAGCCGTCCCACAATTCCTTGCGGCAGCAACACGGCAGACCCATGTCAGTAACATAATCACGGAGGCTAGTGTGAGAGCAGTGGGATTATCACGAAGTCTCCTTCGCATCTTTCCTCGACCTCATGACGTTTTCCATCGAGGTCACGGAAAGTGTTCAGGAAAAGACAGAGGACGCCATTTTTATGACAATCCGACCGCATGCTAATGTGATCACAAAGACAATGCTAACATGCTGATGTTTAGCAGGTATAATATTTCATCTTTGCCATCTTAGTGTTGGACACATTAACATGTTGACCTGATGATGGCGCTAGATGACAGACGTTGCCATCCATAGAGCCACGCAGCTTTGTCAACTTGAAAAAAACGTTTTTAAAGTTCTCTAAAATTTGATGCATGTCCCATCAACAGCTCATCATGTATTGGCATCACCATATGTCGTTCCTAAATATCATTGGTGTTCCATCTAGAAATCAGCAAGCTGAAATTGTTCAGCAGCAATCACAGCATTGTGGGTGATGGTGGTCTGAATGTGCAGTAATACTCATTTACTTGTCAGTAAAGATGCTTGGGATTCTTATTGTGTCTTGTCTGGCAGGAATGCCTTCATTCTGCCATGTTGAAATTAGGTAGTTGATGTCTATGAGACAAGTTTGGATTGGAGGAGAAGAAAGTTTTATTGACACATCGAGCTGAGCTGCTCTGGTGACGGGGGAGAAGAGGCGTGAAGATGAAACAGCAGGCGATAAAGTAAAAGAGAAGCTGAGCAATTGGAAAATAAATAATGAGTTGAAGAACCAGTAAATCCCAGAGATTGACTTAAATGGGTCAGAGTGTCTGAATACAACTGAGGGTGAAACAAACCTCAAAAGAACCAAAGGGCTTAGAGACGAAGAGGACAACGGACAGACTGGAAAGGAACGTGCATGATAAAATAAAAACAGAGGATAGAAGTCAGAGAGGTGGGAGGAGACAGTGAGACGGCCTAAAATTCAAAATACAAACATAATGTGACCCAAAACAAAAAGCCTTGCAGTAAATGCCTTCTAAAGCTGTACTTTATAGGAGTTTTATTTAAAGAGGTGTGTTTGCATCTGAATGAAAGCTGAAGTTTGAGGCTGTAGTTTTTGCTGCATTTTACTCTACAGCTGTTTTCTGCCTTGTCATCTATTTTGGGTACTTCTTGATCTCAGTGCTGCGTTCGATACAGTCGAGAATTATCCCAAAAGAAAGAGGTTAGAAACGTGGCAGGATCTGGACTGATGAGACCTGAGCACATGGTCACAGTAAGAGCTTTAATAACGTTTGGACGTAAAGTATGTCGAATGCATTTCTTTCTGAATAAAACATTTGCAAAGCTGATTTTTTTAAATATTCAAAATTGTGCATTGTTTACATCCATGATTGCTAGCATGCAGTCTTCTTCTTCTATGCCTTTGTGAGTGCATTGCTGCTATTCTTTGCAAAAAACCCCACTGAAATAGCGTCTGTGTGCGTCCTCATGCACGATACAAACAAAACGTGTTAAAACTTTTCTCCATAGTGATACTAGTGGTCAGAAACTTCACAGGGTACCTTTAACGTCTTAACATCTACTCTGGACAACACAAATGCATGAAATGATATTATATTATAATATCATAATATATTATGTACATGTCATTGATTTCTATTCATCGCTGAAGTCATTTATCAATCAAACATAATGCTGTTTCAGCCTCTCTGTTCAGTAAATGTAAGAACTCATGGATTTGGACTTTTGGTAGTAATCTGAAGTAATCTGAAGATGTCACTTTTGCCACTGAGAACCTGTGATGGGCATTTTATAGACATATATTAATTGAAAAATAATTAATAGATCTAGTGATATTCCAAATAATCATTAGTTCTGAATCTAAAAGTACGTTTGGTGGTGTGAAATCAGTGTAAGGCCGTCCTGCTGTGTCACAACAAGCATCTGTGAGATTGAACTGTGAAATATTAATGATGAGGCACCAAAAAAATGTAATAAGAACATTTCCCATGGGAGGGAAATTTTCCTGGGCTAAGTTGTTGAAATGATTAAAACATGCACGCTGTATCTCTTCATGTTCCCACATCCCTTTTCTCACTCTGCTGCTTCTATTCTCTCTCTTTTCGTTCTCCTCTGGTTTCATCTGTTCTGTCCTTTTCATTTCTTCACATTTATTCCGCAGTGAAGTGCATGCACATCCCAATATGTAGGCTCCTGGGGATGTTTGCATAAAAAGGTTAAGGTCATTGTTGAAGGAGATGCCCACACACTGAGTCAATGCTCAAAACACAAAGTTTAGCACAGCTGTGACAAATCAACGTCATGTCTTCATTCAGGACATCAAACGTGACAAATACAGATTTGCACAGGTAACACAGGTACATTGACCTCTACCATCAGTAAAAAGCCACAAAATCTTTGACTCTCAGAGAATATAAAGTATATGGTGAAAAGAATTGAGAACACACAAGCATTTAACACACAGGAGCAGTCTGATACCAAATCCTCAATGAGATGCGAGTCTGCAGTCATGCTAGCAGCTCTGTCTAGCTGCACTTAAACACACTTTGAGCTAAATGCTAACATTAGCATGCTGACATGCTGATGTTTAGCAGGTTTAATATTTACCATGTTCACCATCTTAGTGTAGCCTGTTAGCATGTTAACATTAGCTAGTTAGCAGTAAACAGAGTGCAGCTGAGGCTGATGGGAACGTCTGTAGTTCTGCAGGTGTTTGTGTTGGACACATTAACATGTTGACCTGATGGTGGCGCTAGATGAAAAGTCAGAGGATCAGCAGAGTTGTTACAGTTCATCCTGAGGGGACCATGAACGATGGACCACATTTCATCACAATCCATCCCATAATAGTTGTTGAGATGTTTCACTAATGACCACAACTGTCAACCTCATGGTGGCGCTAGAGGAAAGTCAAAGGATCACCAAAGTCAGTAGGATTCATCTTCTGGGGATCATGAATGTCTGAACCAAAGTGGTGGACATACAGTATATATATGGTGCTAATTCTTTATCTTGCTAACACTGTGTCCTTCCTTCACAAATACCCTGTAGTCCACTCAGTTATCAGTCGTCTAATGACCAGTAACAGAAGCTGGCAGTCAAGTTGTCTTTTCTCTAATTTGAAATAGCTTATGGCAGTCGTGATACGTCACAGCGTTCAAACACACCTCCATGATTGTTAATGAAAAGTGACAGGGAGGCTAGTTGAAACAGGGGTCAGCGGGGTGTCGGTGTGCAGTGAATATACAAACATACATATATGTATATATATACACAAAAGTTTGAAACCACTGAACCAAGACTCTCACATCATGCTGCAGCCTGTAAACTAACCATAACCAGTGATTCTTTTAATATATATATAATATAGTTATATATACTGTATGTGTATGAACAGCATAGCAAAGTTTGAATTAAGTCTGAAATGTGCCCGTGTTAGTAGATATGTCGATATGTCTGTGAGTGTGTGTAGACTACATTTGTGTGTGTGTGAGTCCAATCATCTCTGGTTTGCTGGAAACCTATCAGACAGCTGACGGTCAAGATGAAGCCCTCTCCTCCCGTCCCACTGAGAGGGAGCTGGGAGGAAGCAGCTCAATGTGACTTTCATCTTCTACCCTCTCTGTGTCCATCATGCCATTAGTCTCCTCATCCTCTTCTCCACAGAGTCTCTCCTCCCTGTGCTTCTGTCCCCGCTCACCTTTGCAGACTGGACTTTTGGTTTTACAAACACTTCCCCCACGCAGAGCTGCTCTGGAGTTAAAAGATCGATGAGAGAGGCGGTTAGAGTGGGGAGGAGGAATCCAATATGAAGAAGCCTCGCTCTCTTGCTGAAGACTGAAAAACATGCAACTTAGCATCTTCTGTAACTTACAGAGTGTCAGTTGCCCAGCCAAGTGTAGTGGTGATGTAGTGTCACACTATAGAGTTGATATAGTGGAAGGAGCTATTTTAGGCACCTCTAAGCAAGTTCATTTTTGGCCACAGCCAGCTGCCATGTTGGGCGTAGTCAAATTAGCTACAGCTAGAAGTCCTATTGCATCTGTTGCATTTTATTTAAATGTAATAATGCCTACATGTATCGTCCCTGTCAAATAAATTAATAAATAAACCCATGGAGGCTGGTACGGCTACGTTTTCCCTCCTTCCAAAATCTAGTGTGGAGTTACTCTTTAAGGGTACCCTGTGCATCCAACACCAAGTGGTTAGCACTCTTCCACTGATCTACAGGTGGCAGTAACACGCCAAGAAACGCTGCACTGTGCCAGCAAAGGCAGTGAAGAAGAAGAAACACTACAGGTTTTAAAATAGGAAAAAATACAAAATCGCCTTCGCATTTTGCGGCAGAACAATGAATTTACTCTCTGACTATTTCACTTTTTTGGCCTCCTTTTATATAATTCAGGTTTCTACCAGCTCTGCCTCATGATATCATAGTTCCTCTGCTCCCTTTTCCACTCATGGCATCCACATATCCTCTTCTTCCTTCATGGTATTACTAGCCTCCTCTTCCTCCTTCCTTCCTGATCCTCGTTTCTTTTCGATCACCCTCCTCTTTAAATCTCTACATCTCATCTGATTATGTTTCTCTGCAGTCTGGTTCTGCAGACGTTGTGAGCTTCTGTAGCTGTAAAGGTTTGCTAATGCAAGATATGGGGTTTAGTCTCACCACGGACATCTGTACTGAAAATGTATGCAATCAGGTTTCTGTTGGATCTGTAAATGAACATGTGTACAAACTATATGCATGACAATAGGTTTGTTTTTGTGTAAAAAGCGTGATTAATAATCCAGTGTTCACAATAGTGCAAGCTACTGGAAAAGTCCTCTGGATGCTACATGCTACCGGTGAGACTCCACCGCTATTTTCAGTTTTATGGTGCGATCAAAGAGATTCAAATCTGGGTCCGTCACATGGGACCACAAACAACCACAGATGTTAGCTGGAAATCCCACTCCTCTCCAAACACAGCGGTGAACTACTGCTGCACTGCTGCTGCTTCCCCATGAGGAATATTTCAAAAGGAAAATTCACATTTTGCTAGTTTCTCTGTCAGGAGAAACAATAAATAACTTAGAAGGTTGTCGCTCTGTTACTGTCTCCTATAGATATGCTATATTTTCCAAGCCATGCTGTTTATGCTGCCAACAAGGTAGTACAAGCAGTGGTGGAAAGAAAGTAGATTTGATTTTCTTTTATTTTCGTGTCATGCACACAAAGTGCCCGACCCTCATGGACAAGACACCAAAAGTACAGCTGCAGTGATCGAACATTTCGTTACAAAATTACAGGTTATTTTACAGCTCGGTCTTAAACAAAATATTCATTCAAAAAGAGTACATTTCTGTAGTTTTGTAAACTTGTACATTTATACTACACGCTCACAGACTTTTGACTGGTGTACTGCGAGGTAATGTTTTGTACACGGGGTGTCGCAAAAGAAACAGGCTAACTGCAAGGCAGGGAGGGCGGGATCTCCAGCTTCTGACCAGTCAGTGTCTTTGGATTCGCTACACAGAACACAGGTGGCTACTCAACACTGCCATTCAACCCTGATCATAGAATTAAATGATAGTAAATCTGACATCTATTTATAGGTTTTGGACTGTTGGTTGGATAAAACGAAACATATAAAGTTGTCACCTTGGACTCAAGGAAATCGTGTGCATTTTTCACTATTTTCTGAGGTTTTCTAGACTGTACCATTCATCAGTTTTGTTAGAAAATAATCCTTAGCTGCAGGCCTAGTTTCATCCCATTGGATCAATATAAACCTTTAATTCTGGACATTTTTAGACATGTATGTTATTGTTTCTGATGCTGTGTGCTCCTCTGTGTGTTTTGTGGGGTCTTATTTCTTCTGCTGTACTCAGGGCTGTCTTGTAAAACAGATCCTGATGTCAGTAACATTACCTGATTAAATAAAGGTCATAATAATATGTCATGGGGTTGCTTGGTTTTAAGTAGAAAACTGTGCCCATATCCAATGAATAACAGAACATTTTTTTTACTGTCAGTGCTGATTTCCCATGAGGCTCGGGGGAGATGCATCATACATGAAGGGTGGAGGACTCCATAAGGGCATTAGGCCTGTCCTAGCTGAGGGACATATTTCTGCCTGCCAGGTCTCAGAAAGGGCTCTGCCTCATTAGAGATGATGAATGGGGAGAAGCACTGAGCACTGGGAGGCAGACGACCAGCCACCACTGCAGCTTCATTCACCCCCCCACAGACACACACACGTTCAGACCATGTCTGCATTAATGCACATCATGTCAGTAAATTATATATTGAAATGCCTTCCATCCACAACGGAGTTTTTAGATTTACATACTGCTTGATAGGTGTAAAAGTGTAAATCTCTTCTCTGCTCTTTAACAACGTTTACAGTGATAAATGTGGTTTGAAACAACGGGACCTTGATGGTCTTCAGGCAGGAGGAGACGAGAGCCTGTAGCTAGTTAGCCAACTAAGCTAATGTTAGCGTCATGAGTCGGTTGAAAACGCAGTCTCTGACTTTTTAATGATTTCAAGCCGACTCGTTTGAGAACGAGGATCCTGTAAAAGAGTCTTTAATATACACTTGATTTAAAGTGGGTTTTCGTCTTTTTCCCATATCAGCACGAACCAGCAGGAATGTTGAAAAGACAAACAATTATGTCACATCCTTTCTTTCTAGAAGCTTTTCCATTTTGATCTTGTATCAGATCTTCATGTTCATTCAGAAGATGTCAGATTTGTTTCAAATGGAGGTCAAAAGCAGAAATCTTTATTCTTTCTCTCACTCTTTCCTTCTTCTCTTCCTCCTCATAATGTTAGTACTTCCTTTGTTCCTCCTTCCTCTCCTTTATTACTTTCCTTCAGTGCTTCTGGTGATGAGTGGGTAGAAATAAACAGCCCTGGGGGCCACAAGCCCAGCCGTCCTCTCCACAGACCCATTCACCTCGGGGGGGGCTCATCAATTGGCACTGGATTTGCTACAATAACTGCCAGCGAGAACAACGAGCCCCCTCGCACAAACAGCATCTGTGACTCCTACGGGAGGGATTAAATACATTTTAATACACCTGTACCGACACGAACGACAGCCATGTTGGCTGTTCAGAAAGATTAACATCCATGGAGCTGACCAACACACACACACACACACAGTAGTGACACATTACCACCTCATAGATCCATCTTTAGAAGGAGCTGTCTGACAGCCTCATCAATTCTCAAACCACTTGTCTTTTACAGGCTCTGTCCAGGAGAGAGAGAGACAGAGAGAGAGAGAGGGAGAGAGACAGAGAGAGGGAGACAGAGACAGAGGCAGAGAGAGACAGAGACACAGAGAGAGGCAGAGAGAGACAGACAGACAGAGAGAGAGACAGAGAGAGACAGACAGAGAGACAGACAGACAGAGAGAGAGACAGACAGAGAGACAGACAGAGAGACAGAGAGAGAAACAAGCAGTCCGGTTGTATAGAAGTCTATGCTGACACTTGATTTATTACCTCAGTAAACATTTTCCTAATGAGTTCATGGACTCAATCACTAGTTTCGTGCATAGTGCCCTCGAGTTCTCAGATCCCCAGCTCCACCCTCTCGTCCAAATATGGTCACTTCTGGCTCCTAAAAAAACAAGATGGCGACGGCCAAAATGCCAAACTCAGGGCTTCAAAACAGTAGTCCACAAACCGGTGGCTTCGTCCACTTCCTTCATACAGTCTATGGTGCTGATGCATTTAAACCATTTGGGTGTTCATGTGAGTCTTTGTGTGATTGGATGTGCATTAAGTCATACATTACTATGTTATGAGAGAAGAAAGGAGAAGATAAAAGAGCAAACCCAAAGGGTTTTTTGCATTGATTTTGATCCTTTTTTAAAAACTGTCAGTCTGACATGTCATAGGAGTGCAATGCTGAATCAGTGCAGTACATTTTTAATGAAATATGGCCTATTGTACAAATGCCCTTTGGGTGAGTACTGCACAGTGCAGTGAAAAAGCTATAGAGACTAAACCTGTGTTTCTGGTTAGGGGTCTGACAGGATGAGCAGTGCCTGTCCTCTGTGGTTCTCTGGATTCTCTACAACAGCTCTACTTTGTTCACACACTCTTGAAACATGTGCGTCAGTTTGCAAAGGACAGTTACAGACTAGAGCTGCCAGCATGCTTTTCTCTTCTTTTCTACTATAATCCGTCACTAATGGACACATTGATGATAAACTGATTAAGAAACACACAAAATGGGGCGGCTGTGGCTCAGGAGGTCGTGCAGGTCGTCCACTGATCACAAGGTCATTGGTTCGATCTCTACCTCCTCCTGTTCACATGTTGAAGTGTCCTTGGGTAAGACACTGAACCCCAAATTGCTGCGTGGTAGCTCAAGGTGCAAAAACCTGGTAAGGCGCTTTGGGAAAAAAGGGAGTATAAAAGCAGCCATTTAGCATCTAAAATAAAACCAATATCCTGCCCCAAACACTGGTGTACTACACATAAAGGAAAAAAGGGGGAAAACAACATATAAGCCCCCCCTCAGTGACCCTACTTCCTGCGTCCACGCTGTGAACTCATCTGGATTCATGATGAATTGTTGATAACAAGAGCTTTACAGATATTCAGCCATTTCTCCACTGAGGCTGTGATGGACAGCAGAAATCATTAGCTGGATGTTTCCGTTAAATAACCAGATCGTGACACAAAGATAATACAGTATCATTATAGTACATACTAAATGGTGTTTAATAAAAAAAATCAGTTAATACCGGAGGACAGAGCAGTTGCATCGATTAAATGTAAGGAGTGAGTAATATCAAATCATCCCTCTTGAGACGTAATTCTACCTATGGATTAACTGTTGACCTTAATTGAATATAATTCGCCCATTGGTCTTGTGAATTTTCTGCCTCAGTCAATAAACGATGTCAAGAATTAAAATAAAAATCACTTTGCCGTAGACTCAGATGTTCACACAAAGTGTTTAATTTAGCTTTTTTTATCTGATTAAGTAGCACGAGGTCAGTCTCTCATGAATGAACTTCAGGTGATTTTCAACATGTGTCTCAGTTTCTCTTTCAGAGCATCAAGAGAGTTCATTAGTTCAAAGTTCAACAAGTGGCATCAGCAGATTGATTGACTGTGTTTCAGAGGGAGAGGCCTTTGGATCCATCAATCACAAAGACCACAGATATCCGGACATCTCTCTGTCTCCAGCCTCAGCTGACAATCACAAGACTAATAACGAATCAATTGCTGATCAAATATTAGAAATTACATATAAAGAGATGTGAAATGATGAAGCATATCTTGGCTGCAGCTCATAATCCTCAGAGGTTTCATCTATTGTGGATCAATTCATAGATTTCCATCTGAGCCACAGCAGAGAACTTATGCAGCAGCTCTAAGGTGAGCCTCCGAGCTCCTGTGAAAGGTGCTGAAGCTGGATTTGAGGTTCTGCTTTGCCTCCGAGATCCACTGCTGCCCTCTGAGGTCTCCTGGATCAGGCTCAGCACCATGATGGAGGTTTCCTCTCTCTTTAGGCTGTGAGAAACACTCTGGAGGAGAAGTGCTGCAAATCTGCATCAGTTCTGCTCCCTTCTCACGTCTTCTGGGAACACAGCGGGGTGCCGAATAACGAAAATGAGTCAATGGTGAACCAGATGCTGACTTCAGAAAAACATCTGGAGCTCCATAGGTGTTGGATTTGATTTTCTTGCTCGGTCACAGATGGGATTTGGATTTCACTTTTTAATTTTGTGACAAACAGCAAAAATGCTGTTTTTCTACACTCAGTAAACCCAAACAAAACAAAGAATATGAGTCAGTTTAAACCTGCTGGTTCTGTAAGTGTTTCTCCTGTTCTGTCAGTTTGGTGGACGGCGCTATATGCTACAATACCCATGATCCTCAGCAGCTGTTGCTATGGAGAGGAAGGAAGTCAGAAGCGCCAATCGGTAGAGAGACTTTGTGAACAAAACACGTTGCCATGGTTACAGAATTCATCCAAAATTGACCCAGAATCCAAACATTTATTTAAGCTACAGGTTGTAAAGTCAGTTTTCTCAACAGTGTAGTCTTTAGCTTTTACCTGCCGTTACCTGCATACATCAAAGAATTTCAAGCTCTGTGATTGGATATTTCTTAGCCAAAATGCACCCTGGGAGTCGTAGTTGACTTCTCTCCTTCAGGCTTCTTGTAGCTTTTATCAAACAAGCAGATATTTAACACAGTTGTTCATCTTTTGTTCTGATGATTCAACAGGAGAGTTTCATGTCATTCAAGACTTGAAGAGAGAGAACTGACCGTCATCAACACTGTGAGTATAATGAATGGGACTTACTGCAGGAACCAGGGACGAACCAGGGACGTCTTTTTCTTTTGGTACTTCACAAGTTTTTTTGGAGACAGTATGTGGAGCAGCAGGCTGGCAGGTAAACCTCTGTATTGTAATAACATCTATGATGACAAGATAGTTTCCTAACCTACGTCTGCTGCCTGTATATTCTGCACGAGGGGCTCAAGAATATTTCACTTACTTAGTTTGAATGTGAGGGTGAAACCAAATTAAATACAGATGAGAGGCTGCATCGAGTGCCTCTGTCTCCTTCATAATACATTTCTCTGTGAATGAACACAAGTATTAATTGCTGAGTCTAAAACAAGACACAAAAAAAGAACTAGCACGTTAGAGAATGAAAAGCAATGTGTTCATTCATGCCCACATTAATTTCCCTTCATGCATATTTTAGTAATCCAAACACTGCAGTTTCCAGATGATCTTCATTTGTGATGCTAATTTTAGTCTTCAGTCTGCAGGTTAGGCTAACAGCTTCGAGCGGCGTGCATGTTTGCAGCATGAATGAGTGTGAAGGCAGGTCGTGTTAAATGGTCTGCTGTGTAATTGTGCTAGATTGTGATTAGTGAGTTAAATCAGCTCGTGGGAATATAAACCCCCTCATGGTACGTGTCCTGCATTACAGTGTTCTGCATTTAACGGCTCGTTGCTCCCCTGCTGCATGGGGTGACTATGAGGAAGCTAGCATGATAAGCTAGAGGCTGAAAGGTGATTTGAAGTTGTTCAGAGGTTCGAGCTGATGGCTTCAGCGTCGTGGGATGTTTCTGTGGATCTTTGCACGATAAGCCAGAAGCTAGTTAGTGAATTTGACACGAGTTCAAGGCTTTAGGATAGGCTGTGTGTAGCTAGCTGGTGGCTATAAATCTGCAGGCCCTTCTGTTGGGCTCCCAGTCAGCGGCATCACGCTGACATTCTGGCACACATGCTAAAGGGATTCTTGCATGTATATAAATAGCTACAGGAGGTTAGCTGCTGGCTACACAGGAGCCCAACAGTCTGATCTACTGAGGCATTTGTGAGCTAACAAACCTACAGTGCCTCCCAGAATCTGCTTTTCTCCAAACATCCCTTTTCTTGTTTGATTCTCACATTGATTATTGATAGATTGTGAGTGTCGTGTTGCTTGCTGACCTGCTAGAGGAGGAAACAGAGGAGACTCTTTTCATGGAGGACGATAGGTGACAGGTTTTCTCGCTGATGCAGTTTTATTCATGATCACAGCGGTTCAGGTAATTATGACTATTAACAGGTTATAAAAACAGAATGGCTCAGAGGGCTGTGTTGTTGTCTCAGTGGCTTTGATAATAATGAAATATAGAGCATTAGTCATCACATACCTAATAGCCTGCCCATGCATACAAGCTAGAAGTCATTGTTCTAAATGTGCTCAGTTCAACTGATCTCTTTTTGTAAAGCACATTCACAGGTTTTAGGGGATTATTTCTAATGTGACAATTAAAAATGTATTCGGACTCAATGAGAAACTTCTGTCAGTATTTTCAGTTAATCTAAAGAACTTTAAATCCAGGCATTCTGTATTTGCAAAGTATTCTACTTTGACTTTGTCGCATTTTGTGCGTTGGAGGCAGGACTTAAAGACGGGGACAGTGAAATTGATCTGTGCGTCTTTGCAAAATGTTGTTGGTTGTAGAAGCTTGGTGACGTATAGTACCAGGGCTAATTACTGTAGCTGGTGAGTAGCCTACAATACTGTGACTAACTGGCTAGCATAGTTAGTCCCAATATTTCTCTGAGCTTCTATCTAGTTTGTCCGTACTGTGCTGTTCACCATTCTACACCAGTTACTGAAGATCAAAAATAAAGCTCACCGATCTGTACAGTGACACAGTTTATTCAAAGACATATTTCTAGCATGGACTCCGGTCTCCTGCCTGAGTGTGAACCAGGTCTCTGTTGTGGAGCAGCTTACACTCTGACGGAGGAGCTGCAATAAAACTGGATGTTAACAACACAGCTAATAAGCTACGATAGCTTCCTCCATGTTGGACTCTGTTCTCTCCGTCCACTCAGAGGACAGCTCTGTCAGGACGGCTTGCTATTGGTCATTCACGGGACAAAGTTCACCAAAGTTGAACTCATTGCGAATAATTCACCTGGATTTTTTTGTCAAATTTTGCCATTTTAAATGTTGGTGTAAAGACCTCAGAATCTGGTTTATTGCCACGTAGGTTTTCACATACAACTAACTTGCTTTGGTATTTTGGTGCGTAACAATAAACATAGTAAGTAGAAAATAAAAGATTAAAAAACAAGAATGAAAAAGTCAAGAAATATAAAAAGAAAAACTGACAATATGAAAATATGAAAAGTGTTATTGCACATCATGTTCTGCAGCAAAACACAGAGGCACTGAACGGCAGCTAGTGTACAGGATGTGTTCATTTTTGTTCCAAATGTATGATTTGTCTGAATTCCTACAGAACAAATCATTTTAAAATAGTTTTCTTCTTAGGGGAGGAGAGCCCTCTTGTAAAGATTATGGTCCTTATTTTTATTTGATAAAGGTGGGGGCTGTTAATGATTGGGTCACCTGATCAATAACAGTTTGTGATGATGACAGACAACAAAGTGCTGTGAATGGTTTTCATGTTTCTTCCAGTAGAGGACTGGTACGCACGAGGAGGAGGTGACAGGGAACTAGTGACTTAGTGTCGGCTAACCTCTCCAGGTCTTCATGCTGAACTGCGATACTGCCTTAACAATGTAAAATATTCTTGTCTGACGATAAAGGGAGAATTGGTTCCATTTACTTTAAGTTTAGTGTCTGACTGAGGGCATCAATTCAATCTCATGTATTCACAGAGAAAATCATATATTTCTTTCATTCCCGCTAAAATTGGCCCCTGGCTGCAGTTGTATAGCTGAAGGCTTCATATTGTGCTGTGTTCTGTAGTTGGGATCTTGCCCCTGGCAGACACAGTTGAGGGAAATTATAGGTGTATGTCATACGTAAGACTGGGTAGGTTTACAGAAACTGCTACAGCATCATTCGGGCTTTGCCATCTTGCAGTAACTACCATACATATGGACACACCTGGTCTTCAGCAGGGCGATGTACCTGACTTCATCATGATGGCAGCTTATGGATTGTACAGCTGTTATGGAAGAAAATGACTGATAGCAGATAAGTACTCTCACCTGTCCAATACGATAGGATCTTTTTTTCCCTCACACTGGGTTTACAGGATGAACTCTCCAGTCTACTCCGACGAGCAGCCTTTATAATGGTTGAATAAACTGTCAGTGTGCACAGCTTTTTGTGCAGTGATTAAATGACAGATTCATTCATCACGGCTTCAAACATGATAATATTATTTCTGCATCATTTAATGCTATAGCTACTAAGTGTTAATGAACACAGTAATACCCCATCCACAGCACAGACACACTGATGAGCACGTATACATGTATACACACACACACACACACACACACTGGATTTGTAATGAACCCAGTGCTGTTCCTCGTCTCTCCTAATGAAAGGAGATGCTCACCATCAGATCCCCTCTCTAATCTTTCTGCTAACAGAAGGCTAATAAAGGGGCCAGAGTCAATTATTAACCAGAGAAATGAACATTTGATGAGGTGCTGATAGTCAGGGGAGACAACAACCAGCATTTCTGTTTTCTCCAGGGCTCAGGAAGAGAGAGAGAGAGAGAGAGAGAATGAGAGGGAAAGAAATTGCCATTTTGTGAACACAAACACATTGGCAGCCATCAGAAGTCCCAAACTACTTCTACACTAAAGCAAACGCTGAGGCCTCGTCTCTAGCTGTGAGACGGACCTGCAGCAGTGTTCCTTCAATCTTTGCAGATTCTGCTGCTTGAACATGCAAGTTCACGCACTCAGGTTGAGGAGCAGTGCAGTGTTAATGAGTTCAAGAAACCAGGTTACTCAGGTAATCAGAGAACGTGTTTACATGCACTGCAGTGACCCGGTTACTTATTTTGGAAGCATGGATGACTTGTTTTAACTGTATTAGAGAGAGAAGATGCTGCGATGGTCAGTTGAGCGCTGGAAAAGTCCTCTGAAGAGACAAAATACGTCGTTGGTCCACGCCCTCCAGAATGACACATAAATGTTTTCTGATCTGACGCCACTATCGACGGGACAATAGCTCTGTTTCTGACAGCAAGAAGGTAAGAGGTGGTAAGTAAGACAGAAAGCGAAAGAGAAAAGAGAAAGTGAAAGAAACAATTCAGTGTGTTTAATGAAACAGGTAAACAGAGAGTGGAGAGAGGGTGGAGAAGGTGGAGAGGATGCAGTCAGAGGAGGACAGCGGGGACATCGACGGGGTCGGAGACGGAGACAGGGAGCTGAGGGAAAAAGCATGTTTCATTCAGTTTCATTCAGTTTTATTTATATAGCGCCATATCATAACAAAGTTATCTCAGGGCACTTTTTCGAATAGAGCAGGTCTAGACCGACTCTTTATATTTACAGAGACCCAACAGTTCCCACCGTGAGCAGCACTATGTGACAGTGGCAAGGAAAAACTCCCTTTTTACAGGTAAAAACCTCGAGCAGAACCAGGCTCAAGGTGGGCGGTCATCTGCCTCGACCGGTTGGGTTGAAGGGGGAGGGGGGGAGCGGGAAAGAAAGAGAGGTGGAGAACAGTGTTTTCATTTGACTGAGTGCAAAGCATATGGTCTGCTGCCTCGGGGGGGGGGGGGGAGGGGATAATGGGAATCTCACATTCATCACTTCGAAGCCCAAAAACCAAAGTCTGCAGAGAAAACCCAGCTACAGGTTGAAGAAGCCTCACTGCCATGCAATGACCGTCTTTTAAATAAGCATTATACATTTACTGTAAACCACTAAGGCTGCAAGTAACCATTATTTTCTCAATAATCAATTAATTGTTTGGCCTGTAAGACGTCAGAAAACAACTCCAGATGTCTTGTTTTGTCCAAAACCCAAAGAGATTCAATTTACTGTCATTTAAGCAGCAAAATCTCACATTTGAGACCATAAAACCATCAAATGTTTGAAGATTTTTGCTTGATAAATTATTTAAACAATGAATCAATTATCAAAATAGTTGCCGGTTATTTTTCTGTCACTTGATTAATCAGCTGAAGTGGGAGGAGCCGCTTTTGTTTCTGACTAATCAGGTTTCTTTCTGGTCTAAATACTACAGTACCCATGAGCCTCGGCTGCTGCTGCTGCTGCTATGGTGAAGCTAATCTTAAAAGCTTCCTTGTTGCAGTTGAAAAACATGTCGGCATGGTTACTGAATTCATCCAAAATTGACGCAGAAGTGAATTAATTATTTAAGAGGCAGATTGTAAAATCAGCTTTCTCAACTCTGACGGCGCACTTGTCAAAGAATCTGAAGCTCTGTGATTGGATGTTTCTTGCTGAAATGCACCTTGGGAGTCGTAGTTGACTCTCCTTCATCTTTTATGCCCACAGGCTTCTTGTAGCTGTAGATGTGTTTTTAAAAGCTGCAGGTTCAGTATCCTTAATATCTTCATATCTTCATATGAGCTGTTTTATGAGAAAGCATTCAAAACGATCCTCAAAAAAAGAAAAAAAAGCATGTAATCCATTATTACTCGAGGATAATGGTAAAGAAATGAATGCTAAAATTCAATTCTAGCATGAAACGCTGTTGATTTATTTATGTGTTCTTTCAGATTTACATTATTACAGGCCTGCACACATTAGTTACAGTGCTGGGAGGCACTCACCTGTTTACACATCCCATAATGACTGCAGAGGCACAATGTACTGTACATAATGCACTGCATGGCATGCAAACCATGATCATCATTATAAAGACAATAATTCCACGATCTAAAAATGGAGCAGTATTCTCTCAACATGTTTATCTAACATGCCAGTTAAAAAGGAGATTTTCCTGTGATATTGGCAAACAGCGCTGTATTATTGAATCAATGATTGAAATAATTATTAATAATTCATTAATTGACACATCAGTCCGTGCAAAACAGTTTCAACAGGAAAATGAGGGTGAATGTGTTTAAACAGCTGCATTTAAAGTAAAAAAAACCCCATAAACTTCATGATCTGTATGTTACACACAATCACTTGTGCAACCAGGTATTTCTGCAAAGTATTCAGAGTCTGTGCACAGGCGTACTGTTAGTTTTCCTGCTGTGATAAACACGGATTCACCTGCACGATGAACAGTGCTGTGATGAAGGAGCAGGTGCTCTTTGTATTTTAGAAGCCCCCTCTGTGTTCAAAGACATGCATCATTATTTACCATCACCTCTGAGATGAACATTCGAGTCAGGACTGTGGTCTGAGAAGTGGCCAACACTGCAACTATGTTCACTTCACGTTTGCCAGTTTTTGTTTCTGAACTTGATGTTGCACACAAAGTATTTGGCTCGTCCTTTCAAATATAACTCACAGGCTCACAGATTTTGATGTGTGGTTTATTTTGAATGCAAAATAATCTTCTAAATGTTTGATTTGATTACAAGCCCATTGGAAAAAGGTGACTTCAGAGGGCGCGGGAGAGTTGAAGGGGGGTCCGGATGGAGAGACAAGAGGTAAAGATACTGTGTGAGGTGACACAGGTGCATGCAGGTGTGCTAGAAACTACAGGAACTTAATTATTGTAGTTTTTCAGTGTCTCATGAGTCATCATTTTCCACTTGAGTTACAGTGTTCAACTGTCCATCTCACAGTAACCAAGGCTTTCCTGACAACAACAAAATCATTTATGAAGCTCAGTCTGATCACACAAGCTCACAGACTCTCCAGAGAAGCAATGCATTTGGGGTAAAGGAGGCAGTATACAAGCTAAACAGTATGCTGTGTGTGTGTCAGGGTGATGGATAGACTAATATGTGATGTTATGACTGCATTGTCAGTGTGGAATATGAACTGATAAATGAGGTTATACTGAGCTTTTACATCTCTGGGTCTTTTGGGACTCACCCAGTTTTAATGCACACAGATGGGAAACTGTTCATTTTATACAATATACACAATACAAAGCAGAGCTATAGCATTTAGAAAGTTTCCCCAGTTCACAAGAAAAAGTCTGGAATTGTTCAGATGTTATTTGTTTTGTTAACTATTATGATTCCTGTATTTTTTCTAGTGGGGAAATACTCAATCTTTAACTTTTCGATGTCCTGTAAGTACCGAGTACCTGAGCTTGATGTCTGTTGTCACTGCATTTTAAACTGTTTTCAGAAGCTTCTGATTCTGTTTTACAGGAAGGCATGTTGTAAAACAGGAAATATTTGCTGTATTAGCTGTACAGCAAACATACAGTACTGCTAATACTGTACTGTATTAGCAGTTCCATTCTTCTTCCATTTTAAGCTTCTTAGCTCAGGGACCCCTCATAATCATAACACCGGTTAACCTCATGCTTACTACCATTTGTACTCTTCATGACAGTTCAGACCAAAGAGTCTCGACGAGATGAAACCGTTTTAGAGCGTCACAGGAGGAAGTAGCAGCGTTGTGAAGTGGCCCGTCTCAGATGGCGTCGCCTGTGACTCAGCTTGTCAGGTCGCCAGCAGCTGGTTTTAGAACATAAGGCACGTCACCTGTTTCAACAGCCAATCAGCTCGTAGCGCAGTCAGCTGGTCATCTCAACCCGCTCGTTTTTTATACTAGAATACTAGAAATGCAACTGCAGTAAGTAACTCACGATTGCTATTCTTATTCAGATTTTAAGACGCTAGAAATTATATCCAGCTACAAAAAAAAGCCTGAAAAGCCGGCAGATAGAACAGGAAGTACAGAGAGTCGTTGCTATGGAAACAATACACCGTCTTGTCCAGTCGCATCGGTGTAAACTGGTTTCAGGTTTCAGAGCGTTGCAGACCGTTTCAACTCGTCGAATCTTTGGTCTGAACTGGCCTTTGATACCTGAGACTGTTCATCACCAGGTGTTTCCTGGACATTTAAAATAACCAGTGTAAATCTGACCTTCAGTAAGTGCTTCAACTTTAAATTAATGAGCGTATTGCTCCTTATTCAAACCACTGGCAGAAGCAGTAGTTACAGAACACATCATAGTAATTAAGCCTGTTACTTCAGAACATTTTGATTAGAATATTTGCATTCAGCTACAACACATTCTTATCTCAAATCACAGTAACTCACCTGAGCAGCTCACCTTTAATGCGAGGGGTGAGCCTGTCACAGTTCCTCCACCCTCAGATCGTTCTCCACATGCAGACAGGCCCTGCACTTAGTCTTCACTGCAGTCAGAGTGGAGGACGATGACTCGCAGAGGGAGGTGGTCTGCATGAGGCACCTGCTGGAACTGGGCCTTCATTGTGCTAGCTAGCTAATAAGCCAAGCTAAGCAGTTTCTATTGGCCCAAAGCTAACGTGGGTGGGACTAACAGACACAATGTGTTTTATTGGTGCAAATGGTCCCTACATGTAGATATGCACTTTTTAATGATACAGCACAATTTTATAATTTATAGCAGATTATTTTGCGGAGCCCCTGGCTATGGGCCGATGTGAAGGAAGGATTGGAAAGGATGTTGTCTGCCGCCATCGTTCCTCTTTGGCCTCCAGACGCAGCGGATGCAGAGCGACTGTGGAGGAGCTTCTCACACTGTGTTGCACGTACACAAGACATTTACACTGAGATCCAAAAACAGAGCTTTGACATCATCAGTACGCTATATTTAATGAGAAATTATTATTATTATTATCACCAAGAGCTAAACTCAGGAGTCACGGATCACAGTGGCTGTGCTGACGAGTCACTGAGTGAGTCATTACCTGCACGGACCACACCTTCCTCCTAATGACCTGTACCTTGGCTGACGGCTCTGTGGGCGGCCGTCTGAGGTGGCGGCCATTAGATGAGCTAGCGGCACTTTGGTGGAGTGACTGACAAGACGGGTTCATAACCTGCTAGCTGCTGTAACTAGTGACTGTGTCCACGAGGAAGGAGCTAGATCACTGTATCTCATGTGACCTTCAGATGATGATGATGATGATGTGGTGTAAAAAATGGCAAATTCAAAATTATGTTTGTGTGTTATTGACCATATGAGTTTCAGCAACAAGGAAGTGCTCCGACTTTATTTCTTTTAACTTCCTGTCTACACAGGAAGTGTGAACGCGTTGTGTTGTGTAGTTTGACATCCGCTGCATGTGATCACCTTCACTTGCATTTGATCAAATATCTGATTTATTAGGACGTACAGCTGAAGGAAGAACATCCACTGATTACTGATCAGCTGCTCATCTGACTGTTCTGATCGTCATGGTGACTGATCACAGTGTTCGTGTCACAGAGTCACAGAGACTCATAGTTACACTGTTACAGACCAGAGATCAGTTATTGTGTAACAAGCTGATTGTTCCAGTAGGTGAAAAGATGTGTTTTAATTCATGTTGATAAATCAGCTTCCAGACCAATAAATCAAATGTAAAATGCAAATAATCTATATAATAATTAATAACATAATAAGTTGAACATCAGAGCTGCTGCTACAACACAGAGAAAGCTAGTTGGACTAGGTAATGCTAATGCTAATGCTAGGTGAGCAGGAACATCAGAGAGAGAGCGGATTACCTGAGCAGAGTCACCTGGACACTGTGTGAGAGGATCATTACAGTCTGGTACGAACAGGTAAAAGTTTCCTTCTCCCACTAACCTAGACGACAGTGACACCTGTAACCATGGTAACTGTACACGACAAAGATGGCAACACCTGTAACCTCAAAATGCTTAGAAGACATGACAATTCAAAATACATGACAAAAACTAGACTCGAACGTTTTTGTCGACTGAAACTAACAAAGATCAGATTGAGCTGCCGGCATCAACACTGCCAGAATCATTGAGTCTCTGTTCTTTTGTTGATCGTTCTCAACAGGAACCCACTGAGCCCTGCAGGGAGAAGTGATGCAGCACCTCCAGCTGGAACGTTAATGTTTTATTTTTTATTATTATACTCACTGCAAGACATCCCTTTTTGAGTGTCTTAATGTTTTACATTTTCTTTTACTTACTTTCTGTCTGAGGTATGCTTCAGTACTCCTTAACGTCAACGTATTAAGGTACTTTGTACTACATAATGTACCAAAACACCAATAACTGTGTGGCTGCCGATATCAGTTTAGTCAGTTATAGTGTACAACAGTTTTCAAAGTATTTCAAATGGGACGACTAGATCTCCACCTTGTGATTCGTCAGATAATTCAGACGCCTCCGATGCATTTTAAGCAAGAATAACAGGAACTACAATTAATATTTTTGACAGTTGTTATTGTGCTAAGCTAACCCTCAGATGCAAACACTCCAGTATTTCTCCCCTTTTCTTCCTCTTGATATCGAGCTGATGTGTATAAAGAGCAGTGGGCTGCAACCTCTCTGAATCTCAAAGACGACACTTCACACGAAGGCTTCACCTTGAAATATTAACGTTGCTTTGACTCGACGCTGCAGCCATTTAGCTGCTCTTTAAAACGCCTGTTTTCAAATTACTCAGCATCAAATCAGGACGTTGCTTATCCTGTGAAACAAAAGAGAGAAGCATGAAAAGAGATCCGTCAGTGTTGGGCTGATGGAGAAAAATAGCAGTTTGGTGATTATGACTGAGCTGTGTGAAGACAGGAGAAAGAAGGGGCGGATTTGTTTTACAGAACAGAATACTTATGGGAGAGGAGCCGACTAGTGTTGATGAATGGCAGCCTCGCTGTTCGGAGATAAGCTGAGAAAACATTAGCGCAGCGATGAACTATATTACTGAACACCAACGCCATATGTTTCCTCGCGGTGACTGATCTCTCCCTGAATCTTTCCAGACTGGCTATCATTCCCCGAGCAACACACCGTGGTCTGATGAAGTAAAGTGAATCCACCTCTCTTTTCATTTTTACTGTCCTCCTTCCCCCCCACCCCACCACCACCCCCACTATGGTGATAAGTATGTGTCACTGCTTTGTGTTTATGAGAGCAAAGGAGGCTAATAAATGGCTGACGCATGCCATCCGGGATTCCCAGGTAATCAAATAGGCAAATTATGCGCTGTATTAACTGGTGTGTTGCTTCTAATATCTCTCCAGCCAAATGAATTTAGAAATAAACATGCTGAGGGGATGTCTGTTTACTAAGAAGATGGAGGAGGATGAAGAGGCAAACAGCTGCAGAGCCGAGTTATGGAGCCGCCGCGGAAACACGACCTGAGGAGCCTCAACAGCAAACTGCTAATGTGCATGCAGACAAGTCTGGGTTGTAGGCAGAAGCAAACCAGCCAACATCACACTGCAGACCTGTATTCAGCTCTGTCATGTATGTAAAGGATTTCACTTCTAAAGGGCTTTTGCCAAGAAATCCTTTCAGCAGATCCTGTAGAACCTGTTACACACTGAAGGGCGACTGCATGTCTTTTCTGCTCTGTGCTGTTAGCAGCTGCTCCATGAAATGTATTTCTCTCTGAGTCATCTCCATTAATCCTCGGCATGCTGACGGCCGGCCGACCACTAAAGACCGAGAGGTCGGTGAGCCGCCACCGCGCTGATACGTTAGCTGCTACTTTCTTATGTTTCCTGGCCGACATTCTACTTTTACAGTGTCACGTGTTTCAGATTTTTGTTAAATTATAGATTTCTTCTGATTCAGTGTGATTTACACTTCCCAAGGACATAATTATCTCTAGTGTCCATCGTGAATAAACGTCCAGAAATCCACTTAGAAAGCAGAGAACAAAGAGGCTGCAGAAGTAGTTTCTAACTGTTCTTCAGTATCACAGTGATCCAGTGATAGTCTGTACATCCATGGTCCACTGCAGACAGGAGCTGCTGATGGACTCTGACTACATGGACACTGATACAGGCTAAAAGAACGGGGCCCAAGTTGGAGCTCACAGCTAACTAACTTATTAGGCTCGTTGGAGATGAGTCAGGCCTGCGCAGAATCGATCACCGGTGATCACCGCACAGTGCAGCCGGTTAGATTTGTGTCCGACTTGATCCCGTCTCGCTCTGACGTCATGCACACGTGGGCAATGATGACCTCACGAGATCGAGGTGGCTGCAGTTTTTAGAGCCAGGCGCTGCAGCTGCTCTCCACCGACTGCAACACCCAGGGCATGATGGGAAACGCCTACCTGTCGCCTGATCAAAGAGCTGATTGGCTCTTAATTTTGACCACAAACACCACATTTTGCAGAAAATCCTAATTTTCTGTGTAATTGTAATATTTCATGCAGGATTGTTGCTGCATGTTGTGCAGTGACGGTTTAATCTGTTAAACATCTTGTGTCAAGTGAAGGTTATTTATAAAGCACATTTAAAAACAACAGCAGTTGACCAAAGTGCTGTACAATCAAAGTAGTAAAAACCCATAAAACACAATAAAACATAAGTACAAAAGACAATAAAATAAAAAAATTAAAAGAGCAACTCTCATACTAAATTAAAAGCCAAGGAATAAAAATGTGTTTTAAGATGAGATTTAAAAACAGGCGATGTAGGGGCCAGCCTGACATGCAGAGGCAACTCGTTCCAAAGTTTGGGGGCTACAGCTGTAAAGGCCCGATCTCCCCTGTGCTTCAACCTTGATCTTGGCACAACCAGAAGCAGCTGGTCAGCGGACCTGAGTGACCTTGATGGGACATGTGGGTGCAGAAGGTCAGAGAGATAGGTTGGAGCTAGCCCATTTAATGATTTATAGGCAAACAATAAAATCTTAAAAACAATCTTAAAACATACAGGGAGCCAGTGAAGGGAGGCCAGTACGGGGAAACGTGCTCTCGTTTGTGTGTTCCTGTTAAAAGACGAGCTGCAGCATTCTGGACCAACTGCAAGCGTGATAGGGAGGCCTGGCTAACACCAACATAAAGCGCATTACAGTAGTCAAGTCGGGACGAGATAAAAGCATGTATAACCCTCTCAAAATCATTAAACGATAAAAAGGGCTTGACCTTAGATAAGAGCCTCAGTTGGAAAAAGCTAGATTTGATCACAGAGTTGATCTGTTTGTCCAATTTAAAATCACTGTCCATTATCACACCCAAAGTTTTTACAGTGGGTTTAACATATGGTTCCAGGTCCATATGAGGGGCGTCACAGGCACCACTGGGTCCAAGTATCAAGACTTCAGTTTTAGTCTCATTGAAGTTTAAAAAGTTCATGGCCATCCAGGCTTTGATGTCCTTGAGACAGTCCAACAATGATTTTAAGGAATTTGAATCGTTCCGTTGCAATACCTTTAATGCCGACACAATGCTCAAGGCGAGAGATGAGGATACTATGGTCTACTGTATCGAATGCAGCTGTGAGATCTAAAAGCATAAGAATGGCAGAATCCCCAGAGTCAGTAGCTAATAAAAGATCATTAAAAACCTTTAAAAGTGAAGATTCAGTGCTGTGAAGGGCTTTTAAACCAGACTGGAAACACCTCAAGAATGCCATGTATGTCTAAAAAAAAGATTGCAATTGTATAAGTACAACTTTTTCCAAAACTTTTGAAAGAAACGGGAGTTTGGAAATTAGTCTGTAATTGGAGAAGACTGAAGACTTGTGTGGTTGATGTGAATAATAATAAAGTTTATTTCCGACCCTGATCTGCAGACTACAGGTAGCCTACAGGTGGATCTAACAGGATGTAAATATTTCTGGGACTTCCTGTCTGACTTGACTGCTGCTGTTTGTCACAGCGCCCCCTGCTGCTGCTGCCTGATCCCGTCCACTTTCCAGGCGAGGCACACATCATCTCCAACGAGCCTAATGACTCCTGTTTATGTTCCCCAAAGCATTATGGGAACTGTAGTTACAAAACTAAGAGTATGATCATCCCCCAAATAGAGGAAAGACGGAGAATTGTAATAACAGGAGTGAAAGAATCCATTCATATTAACTTTTTCATGTTTTCCTGTCTCATCAACATGGTTCATATGTTCCTGAAACACTGACTCTCTCCTCTGTCCATTCACACACACACAGGTATTTGCTCTGTGTTGCCATAGAAGAAACTAACATTCAGATTGGTTGACACTTTGATACTGCAGCCCGTCAGCGTCTCTCATGTAAGAAACCTAACTATGAAAACAGCTTAATTTCAAACCAAACAGTGGCTGCAGGTAGGGTTTTCACACCTCATGTGATTTGTTAGCAGCACTCTTCACTCAAGCGCTCCACATGACAAATAGCTGGGAGACATGAGTCCCTCCTGCTATGTGCTGCCAGTACCGAGTTCAGACGGTATTAAAAAAAAGGGAGTGCATATGGGTGGGTGCAGATGTAAGTATTAAAAGTTGTCATCTCTGTCTCGTTTACTTTGATCCATATTATTTATTGGATTTGGAGCACGTTCCATCATAAATAAAAAGAGCAATTTATGAAAATATGGATTCTCTTTTCTCTCGTTTTATCTCGTGTCTGTTCATAACACAGAGACCCATTCGATCAATGAGCGATCGTGCTGTGGTACAGATTGTTTCCAGTGTCTTTTTTAGCATCAAATAATCATAAAAATGGAAGAAAACTTCACATTCTGTGGAAGGAGAGAAGTCAACTCCGACTCCCAGAATGCATTTCAGCAAGAACCATCCAGTCACAGAGATTCACATTCTGATTACACTGATATTACAATCATTCATTCACCTTTTATTCTGATTCTGGGTCCATTTTGGATGAATTCAGTAACCATGGCGACATGTTTTACTCCAAACTGCAATGAAATGCAGTGTTTCTGAACCCACACCTCTGACTGCAGGCGGTGGAAGAAGTACTCAGATCCTTTACTTCAGTTAAAGTACTAATACCACGCTGTGAAAATACTCCACTACAAGTAAAAGCCCTGCATTCAAAACCTTACTGAAGTAAAAGTATGTATCTGCAAAATGTACTTGAAGTATCACAGTAAAAGTACTCATGTTGCAGTAAAAGTGTTGCTGTTTCTGGATTAATGTTCCTGCTGCATTAATGTGTGTGTTGTATTTTCCTGCTGTAGATGTTTCAGGCTGAGCTCCTTTATATCCTGTTGGCTCATTTCATCTGCAGCAATGCATCATGGTCTATAAGATCAGCCCTGTTTTCAGCTTTGTGACGACGGTTAAAGAGTTTATTTAGCTTCAGAAGGACGAGGATTGTCTCAACACATAGAGGAACTCTTCATCCTTCAGTTTATCACAAACATCTGGAGATACTTCCTGTCCAGTGAAAACCACGTAAGTAGTAACTAAAGCTGTCAGACAAATGAAGTGCAGTAAAAAGTACAAGATTACCTCTGAGGTGTGGTGCAGTAGAAGTAGCAAGATGGAGAAAATGGAAATACTCAAGTGAAGTACAGGTACCTCGAATGTGTACTTAAGTACAGCACTTGAGTAAATGTACTTATTACATTCCACCACCGTGATGGTGACATCAGTCAGGAGAGTCCTGAGTTTTTTCTTGTTCAGTAACACTGAGGAGATCACTGAAGGAAACATTAGAAATACATCCAGAGAAACTCTGCAGCTCTGCAGCTAAAGCAGATGAAATCAATGATCAGTGTATGTGTCAGTCATGATCAATCAATACATGTCTTCTTACTGTCTAAGTGATCTGCTTCCTGCCACGACACACTGATACTTTCATAAAGAATGAGGAGAGTTATGAGGAGACACCTGACGGCTTTGCCCGGGACAGTTAGGACTGCAGGATGTAAATACATGGAAACCTAAATATGAACCTCCTCTCTGTCACCACAGTGTGAGCAGCATGGGACCACACCCACGCCTCCGTCAGGACACGGCTGGTGTTGCAGGCTCTGCTGTCAGACTCTACTGAGCGGCTGCAGAGACGCAGAGAAAACTTTAGATAAGAGAGAAACTCTTTCCTGCTAATCAGTCTGCTTCCACCTGACTAATCACTGTGGATACGTCCTCCTCGCTCTACCACCACTCTGTGTGTGTGTGGCTCCTATCTACAACGCCCTGCTGGAAACCAACGCTGTCTAATTATATTAACAGCGCTTTGTGTGTGTGTGTGTGTGTGTGTGTGTGTGTGGGAGATGTGGATGTGTGTCTGTCGACTGATAGAAGGAACCTCCTGCAATCAATATGTGGTGGATTACTCTCAAATCTGCAGATAACCTAGAAAGACCTGAGCACATTTCTCTCTCTCTCTCTCTCTCTCACACACACGCACACACACACACACACACACACACACACACACAGAGCTGTATTATCAGATATTAATCAGCTGAATAGTCAAACTAAGAAGGCGTACTCTTGGATTGATAACATCAGAAATAAGAGGATTTAGGAGCAATTACAACATCTGCACAAAGACCAGGCGCTCTTGATAACGCAGTCCTCTTCTCTGGTATCAAGTACTACATACAGATTTGAGGTACTCGTACTTTACTTGAGTATTTCCATTTTCTGCTACTTCCTGCTTCTACTCCACCACATCTCAGAGGCAAATATTTTAAATTACATTACTTTTCAGATTAATTAGAATCAGAATCGTGTTTATTGCCAAGTAGCTTTAAATTAAACAATAAAACAATGGCGCCTAAATTAAACCACTACTTTCTCCTCACTTTGTGACCAAACTGATAAAACAAAATGAATGAATTCTGCGATGATCCTGAAAACAGCGTGCAAACTTTTTCTTCTTCATATTTGCATCAGTGGCTGTTTTGTAATGCTGTTCTTGTTCTTGTGTGCTCTCACAATTAATTCTTACATGTGAGAGACTCGTCATTGATTTATCTGCTCATTATCTTTAAAAAACGAGAACACAGCCGGTGGTTAAGGCCCAAAGTTTTTCCTGAAAATCCTTTCAAACAGAACCTGTTGCTGGATAAATTGTGTGAAAACCTCCTGGGGTGAAACTGACTGCTGTGCAATTCATTTCAAATCAAATCATTGTTCAAAAACCACCACAGATCAATGATCACGGCCGTATTCATGTGGAAACATTGGGCAACTGTTTGGTGTTGGCACAGTTAAAAGATTGCAGGGCACCCTGGCAGCGCCGTGTCCTTTAATAATCCTCTAAAAACTCCAGCACTTAAATGTCAGGACACATCCTAACTGGTGAGTTGTGAAGAGTCATCAGATCACTCTAAATGTCACCGAGATTATTCAGAGAGCAATCAACATCACCGTCTACTCTAATTAATCCCTTTCAGGCTCCGGTGACTCAACAGTTTATATCTGATCTGTTTGATGCTCAGAAGTGTGCTGATTTTTGACTTTTACATTAAGAAACATGTGAAAGAGCTTATACATGTTACCATGGTTACCAAATGTATAAATACAGGCTATATGTCACTTACACAGATTGGGAAATCACCGTCTTAACAGTTCACAAGCAGCAGATGGATTTAATGGTAGCTCACTACTCTCACACAGCCCTGTGGTTCAGACCACAAACAGAGACCACAAACCGCACCAGAGCCAGACCGCAAAGAGTCTCAGACCCTCCTTTTCAGGCGGGCTCAGCCTGGTTGTTTTAGTACCCAAGGAGTACTTGTGTGAAAGCTGTGAAGCTCAGCTAATTTTAAAAAATAGAAATGATGATTTGATAATATATATCCACATATTTGTGTATAGGAGAAAAATCAACACACAAGTAAGATGTACAAATGTGTGTGCTGCTGATCTTTGTAGTTATTGATACGATGGTAGTCTGACTGCACAAGACAGGCCTCAGTTTCCATCCAACCTGAGTCAGCTGGAAGTGGATTCAGAATGCAGAAAGACAAGCTGGAATAAAGACAACAAACAGCTCAAGATGCTGTAAATGGTTCAAACAGCCAGTTTCTGTTACTCCAAATGGCAGCAGGACAAATGCAAACTTGGCCAAAACTACTAAAAAATACCATTGAACAACACCATATAGCCATCCCTTCTATCAAAGGGCTATGATAAAGGGCTACCCAGGCCCATCTGATAAGTCGCATAAAAATGTTTGGGAACCACTGGTTTAGTCCACACCAGAGTTGTGATTGACAGCTTTCACACTTGCTGAAACAAACCGAACTAAACATGCAGACGCACCAGAGGCTGTTTGATCTAAACCAAACTGTTCAGGTGTGACAGTCCCTTATATAAAGTCTGAACTGGTTACCCATGTTGCCATCATGTGGACGTGTAAGAAACCATTTGGTGATGAGGGTTTAAGGTGAACTGTCACCTGGTAAAGTTACAACACAGACTTGTTGTTGGACCATGTTGCACCCACAGCCTCCAGTCTTACCTGCTTCCCTGGAGAGCTGCATGAAGGCGTCCACCCCCTTCTCCCCATAGCTGCCCTCTGAGGCCACAGTGGAGACATAGTTCCAGCCCATGGCCTTGACGATATCCACCATCGCCTGGGCCTGGAAACTGTCCGGAGGGACCACCCGAGAGAAGAAGTCGTACCGCCGGTCATCACTTAGCTCCGGGGCGGTGGATGCATAGCTGATCTGAGGGATCTGGAGGGAGAGAATGAAGAAAGAGGGTGAGGAGTTCGGATGGTTTAAGCATGATCAACTGATCCTGCGGAGGATTTGGAAAGAGGACTGTAGAACCGTGTGTTCAGGTGTTGTTGCTCAGTAAACCTCCCCTGGATGAGTGAAGAAGCCAGGGAGAAGCAAACATTTATACCAGGCACCATCCTGTCACAATGTTGACCACAGAAAGAAGGGAAAAAAAACAAAAAAACATTGAAATATATTTGAGTTTGCTTCATGTTCTAAAGAAACTGTTTTAGACAAGTTGTATTTCAGAGGGTTGTGAGAGAAACACAAAATGATGCTACAGGAGAAAAAAAAGATCTTAAACATTATTCAGCTGAAGTATTCAGTCTGCCTGTCCATGCAGTGAGTTCACAAACAAGGTTGAGAACTACTGAATTAGTTAAAAACCTCTGATAGATCCCCATGAGACCTTTTAGAGTGCAGCACAACCCGCCTCCTAAAACTGCTCATACATAACTAAATCAATCAGCTATACTATGCACCTGTTCCTAAACTTAACCACTTTTAGAGCTTCTAGAGTTTAACACATTGAGAGAGTCGACCCAGAAAGACTATAGAGGCACACCCATGTGCTTCTAACTTATATAAACACCTGGGACACAGGAAAAAACATTTAGTGACGTACTAGTAAACAGTTCAGCGTATTTCCCCACCTGTTGCATGCTAGGAAAAGGCTCCAGCCACCCAAGAGCTTCGGCCTTTCTCAATATAGTAAACCAAGTTCTGACTCTCGTCATTGGGAGTTCAAACTCCCAACACACCTGTACACCTGATCTGTGACGAAATAATCTCCACTCAAAGGTTCATGAACAGGCAAACAAAAAGGAGCTTTTTTTGAGCTTTTAACCATATGTACAGTGAGATGCAGTCAACAGTTATCATATTCATAAATCATATTTAAAATACCATTTTATACACACCACACTGCCTCTGTTCTGTTCATAGATGTATTAATTTGTATTGAAGTGAGATGAGTTCGTATGAGGAGAGGCAGCACTGCTGTCCAATGTTAAATTGTTCAATAAATACACAAGGTTTCACTTTACCTTCAGACAAACTAATGTGGCAGCAACAAATATTAGATTTCATCTCTGACACCAAAGTTCATCTTCTGGAAGTCTTTCTATCTTCTGTTTAAAACTACATTGAGACATCAGAGGTGCACCACCTGTAAATCACCAGGGACGCTGCAGGTTCTCACACCTCCGAAAACATCGGAGAAAATGTTCAGATAGTCACTTTTTCTATAAATCGAACACATACGAAATTAAAAAGGTTACTTTCTTACTTTAAAAACATCAGGACTTAATTTAGTGACACAACAACAGTTGAAGGATAGAAATTCTAACACTATGAACCTCAAAGTCTCCACCATCGCTGCAGGTTGATGTGAAAAGTGAAGGTATGGAGACTAATGAGTAAATGAATCAATTAATGATAGGATGAATTAATGACCACTACATCACATATGCCCTCAGTGGTTTATATCCTAGCTCTATATTGGCATTATCAAGCTAAACTGAAATATTTCCAACTGACTGAAACCTGAAAAGGTTTTTTAAATAAAGAAGAGAGTAAATTTGAGAGAAAAACTTCATTTTAAGGCAGCTAATAAAAGATGCGTCTTTAAAATATGGAGCTGCAGCTTAAATGATTTAACTGGAAATTGAGTTTGGTTAAGGTAAAAAGTAACTTTGTCAGAGCCGGCGCTAATCTATGTAATAAGTTATAAATGTGGGAGGTGAGGGCGGATTTTCTCTGCTGTGTCAAACTCATTTTCCAGCAAACAAAGAGTAAAAGGTGTTCATGGTAATTACAGAAAATCTGTAAGAGGTCAGGGGTTATTTGATCTCTGTCCATCAAGGTCTTCACTAATGACCAGCAAAAATTAAATTCCATCCCTCAGGTAAATCTCTGAGAAACTCTTAAAGTTGCAAATCCCCCCAGCAGGTATTTCTTCCAATTACCCTTTGATCTGTTGGGAGTAGAGACGCACTCTCACTAACTCACACTCACATGATGTGGGTTAAAAGTTTGGTGTCTGCAGAGGAGTGTTGCTCTGTCTGTGCAGAAGGTTAAACACTCAGAAATTCTTGTCAATCCACAGTGTTTCACACATGGCTCATTATTTTAGTTTCTATTTAACGAAAAAAGAAAAGGAATAACTCAAAGATGTCGAGGGAAATTGGATTTTAAAAATACTTTTTGCAGCACAAACACTTTATTTTACTTTCTTAAAAAGGGACTCTTGCACATAATCAGCAGCTTATTTGCACTCTCTCCCTATTTTTCTTCAGTTTCTTTTACCAGAGGCCTTTCCTGAGCTGTCAACATCAAACAGGACCTCATTTACTTTAAACTGCGCTGATCCTCCTGCAGCAGGCAGAAACAGATTTTGGGTGCAGGGGGACATAAAATCTATCTAATCAGTTTAAACCAATCTGATCCCATTCAACAAATCCAGATATTCATTGGTAAAACGAGATCTGCCAGAGCCGAGGTTTCTGTTTTACCAGCCATACTCCTGCTGGTGGAAACGTGAGGCCTCTGTTAAGGACTCAGACTCTGTATTTAAATCCAAACTCCGGTACTTCTGTCAGGGACAGCCTACAAACTCCTGCAGTCATACACACAAACAATCATACAGACATGTGTACATGGCTGAAAAAGATGTGTTCGGGCCCAAAGCTACAAAACCAGTTTGTAGCTTTATATAAGCTATTACTCTATTACTACTGCTACATCTATTTAAATTATGTTTAGTTTCCTTGATAGAAAAACTTAATGGTAGACAGTGTTGGATTTGTATCTTGACTACAAAGAGAACTGCGCTCTACTGTCTCCGATGTAAGGAGGATATTAACTGTCATAAATATATATATCACGTGATTTATTTTGTTTTACCCTACAAACCTGCAGAGACGGTGAGGTACATGTTTCAGCCGAGAGTCTTCACTCTTCCTCTCAGCCTCAGTAAGGCAGCCTGTGTGTAGTCTGAGAGGTGAAACCCAGGGCAAAACAAGTACTCTCAGCACCGCTCGTCACTGCTCAAGAAGCTTGCTGTGAGTCAATGGTAAGACCTGAAGGTGACTCAGATGAGCGTATCAATATTTTAACCAACTTCTCTCCTCTGGATTATAACATCCAGATAGTCAGAGGACAGAAAATCAACCTAAAACCATAAAAGTGATTTTTGGTCCTCATCCAGTCAAAGGTCCCCATGACGTAATGGTCCTCATTGCGTAATGAATACAAGTACACACACACACACGAATACATAGCTCTGACCATCTTTCTGTTTCTTGTTTTTTTTATTTTCCCTGTTCCCTATTTTACCTTACGAAGTATTTTGTGAGCTTGTTTAGTAAAGCAGCTTGTTAAATGTAATCCTGCACTACAGAGACGACAGGTAAGTGTAATGATGTCGCTTTATGACATCAAAAATGAGTCATTAGTGAAGGGCACTTTAATAAACCTGAAACGTCTTTTTGCAAAGAAAAGAAAAACCAGGTGGGGAGAAAAAGCCAGAACAGGTCACTAAAATGAGGTGACGAACAGTTACCACTATACTGTAATGCTTCAAACGGTCTACATGTGCTGTGAGGCCTGACATTGACGAGGGACAGCAAAGTGAACTGATTGGGTTTCGGGTTGCCGTCAAAGTGAGGCTGAATGCTGCAGGTCGTCACCAAACTGTGTCCTTGAAATGTGTTTAAGCTTTTATGGCTTCTGACTCAAGATGTCACACAGGCCACCTCATCTGGCCTGCAGGGAGAGACGCTGCATCATGCCCCACACACACACACAGAGTCATAAAAACACACCTTCTGTCAAACACACACATACAAAAGCACATAAACAAGTTATTGAGTGAACAAACCAAAGCACAGAGGAAAGCATGCAAACACACACACACACACACACAGTGTGGGGTAGTTTTTTGCTGAATCTGGGGTGGAGGCCTACAGCATGAAAACACAGTAAAACATTAGGGAACCAGAAACACCTTCAACCTGCTGCTGCGCGCGCACACACACACACACACACACACACACACACACACACACGTCAGGAATGTACATGTTGTGCAGGTTCATCACAGTTACTAGAAGGACAGACACTTTCTGAGGCCATCATCCAAGAAAGAAAGAAAGAAACCGATGTGCATTAATAAATGTAGACCCGACCCGAACAGACCCAAGGATCATTAGATCTTCAATGACCCGGTCCAAACTGAGGTCGACTCTAAAGGCCAGTTCAGACCAAAGAGTCTCGACGAGATGAAACCGTTTTAGAGCGTCACAGGGGGAAGTAGCAGCATTGTGAAGTGGCCCGTCTCAGCTCAAATCGAGCCGGCTGATGGCGTCGCCTGTGACTCAGCTTGTCAGTTCGCCAGCGGCTGGTTTTAGAACGTAAGGCACGTCACCTGTTTCAACAGCCAATCAGCTCGTAGCGCAGTCAGCTGGTCATCTCAACCCGCTCGTTTTTTATACTAGAATACTAGAAATGCAACTGCAGTAAGTAACTCACGATCACTATTCTCATTCAGATTTTAAGACGCTAGAAATTATATCCAGCTACAAAAAAAAGCCTGAAAAGCCGGCAGATAGAACAGGAAGTACAGAGAGTCGTTGCTATGGAAACAATACACCGTCTTGCCCAGTCGCATCGGTGTAAACTGGTTTCAGGCTTCAGAACAGAGCTACGACACCGACACTGACAGCAGCGTGACGATCCATCAATGAACAAGCAGCAACATTCAAAAAGAGCAGAAATATAACCGAATACTGCTCAAGTCACAGAAACCAAAAACAAATCTGTTAAATGCTTCAGACTAATTTATTGAAATGATGAAGCCAACTGGGCGACAGACAGACTCTTCATGGGATTCTGTCATTGCTCGTGATCCAGCATGCGCTCCTACCTATTGCAGGCTGTATAGTGTATATTTCCTCTCTTCCTCGTCTTTGACATGACAAGCTCGGACACTCTTCAGTCACTTCCTCACCTCCACAGATCCTCTGAAAAGAAAATCTCTCCTCAGGTGTCCACGCTTTCAGAGGCTAAAATAACCTCTGGAGCTGAACAGAAAAGGGTAGCACCCCTTTAGAGCCACAGTGAGTCCCATCTTTTCCTGTTACTGCTCCACTGACTTCCTGTCAGCTGTCCAGGTCTCAGTAGGTGGATGGTGTAGATGGTTTATGCTGGTCAAGGGAAAGACTTCTCACCCGCGCCTCCACCTCCTACATCTTCCAAAATAGAAACGTAACAGGGGAAAATGATTCTTACATTTATCGTCTCAGCGGTGAGGTGAAAGGTCAGGTTCATGCAGGTGTTCTAAACACAACTGGAAGCTAGTTATCGTAGTTTGGCTGCTGATTTGACCGCTCGCCAACACGGTCAGCAGTCAGAGGTGCAGCAGTGACACACAGCTCAGGCAGGTGACTGAGGTACTTCAGCTGCTATTTGCTTAAAAATCCCACTCCTACTTCTCAGAGTCAGAACTCAGTCAAATGTGAACACACTGACATGATACACATATTTTTAGATTCAGTGTGACTTCCACTTGTTGTCTGTACATCCATGGGTACACTGCAGACAGGAGATGCTAACAGCTCATTTGGGCATAGTTTGCTCAATTTTGTCCCAAGGTGAGCCCACAGTGTCAGACTTTGAAAACCCCACCTCTAAGCTGTGATCAGGAGAGCTCAGACCTCCTCAGCAACCCGTGCAGCAGATTTGAGGAGCTGATGCTACAGCTCTATTCACCATGTTGATGTTTCCTCCTGTAGGCCGGACCACATCCTGCCACATGTCACACTCCGGGTCCCGATAAGGCTACTGAAGAAGAGCAGCCCCTCATACATGTGGCGACACAGCGGGTACCCGGGTGGCCTTAAGAACTGGCCGTGCTTTCAGAAGGAATGTATAAAATGGCGTCGGGCCAGCCGCGTCCACCTCCTCAGGCTGCCGCAGAGACAGCTGCTCGTCAGATCTGCTCAGGAACTGACAAACACACACATGCTGCTCCAGTCACACAGATGACCCGTGTTCTGGGCTTCATATTATTGTGCTGACATTTTGACACACACACACACACACACGCAACATGGCAATGATGAACAGTGATGGACAGTGAGTGCAGGTTGATGGCAGTTCCCGGAGGCATTGCCATTGTCCCGTCTCTCACTCTGACAGAGAGAAAACATGCAGCAATGGGAAGAAAGAAAATAGAAAAAAGACAGCAGATAAAAATAGTTTGATTGAATCATTAAAGAGGAGGACGAATCCTCCTTATCTCCAGTGTCCATTAGTCTGTCCCACTCTGTGACATTAGGGACATGTGCCACCTGCGTACAACAGAAATCCTCTAAATAGGTTGTAGTTCCAGGTGGGCAGCGAGACGAATGACAAGCCTGACAGGTAAGAAAGAAAAACACAAGCCAGTAAAGGCAGGAGGACATTACTCCACCGTGATCTGAAAGCTGTTGTCAGAGAGAGATGAAGTGATGCTGCATCACTTTCTCCACAGACACCAGAGACGCGTCCAGGTGAGATTCTTGTGTACCAACGTTAGACCTGTTCAGCCTGATTCATCCAGGTGACATTGTTTGATATAAAGTGGTCCAACAGTCATGAGCGACTCTCATGCCACCATTTACAGGCACCAGTGTATGAAGATGCCTCAGGGCTGCAACCAAGGATTATTTTTCATTATCGATTAATGTGCTGATAATTTTCTCAAGTAACGGATTCATTGTTTGGTCAAAAAAATGTCAGAAAATAGTGAAAAATGTCTGTTGCAGTTTCCAAGGAGAGATCTTCAAATGTCCAACCAGATGTCCAAAAGCCATAGATGTTCAGTTTATTGAAGACTAACTGGGAATCCGGCACATGAGCGCTACTGAAGCGTTCAGTCCTTTAAATCCACACAGACTGGACGTCTCTGTCGTCAGGACAGCTGTGCTCTCAGCAGCAGAGAGGACAAACTGTCTTCACCAGGCAGACTGACAGCACATATCTACTGAACAGGAATTATTTTCATGTCAGCTTAAAATACCGGCGAGTGTCCTGTGTTGAGGTGTGTCCCGGAGTAACAGATGTCAAAAATGCTGCTAAAAAGCTTTAAGAAAACCAGCAAATGTTCACATTTGGAACCAGATCAGAGGATGCTTCAAAAATGACTTCAAAATCAAAATAGTTGTCCATTCATTTTCTGTCGATCGACCAATCAATTCATCTTCAACTTGTATGCATAATAAAGGCTAAACATGAGTAAAACTTTCCTTTAACCCCCTATTAGCATTTATAATGTGTATAAACATGTAATAAATGGTTTATAACATTAAAATGTAGTTGTAACTTCTCCTATGAAGACATATTTAACATTATAACTGTGTTTTCCTGTATTGTCTTTCAGTATCTGTTTATACAGCAGCCTCAACTTAAAGGTGTCCACAGGAGGAGTTACAGCTGAGTTATATATTGTTTAATTTTTGTACTGACGTGTCCAAAAACACATCATGAAGCATGAGGTGTCTGTCTCAGGGTGAGGACACTCCTCTCTGTCTCTCTCTAATCGAATAAATGGAAACAGCATCAGAGTTGAAACGTCCACTGTTGCCTGAGGAGTGAGCGTTTGGAAAATCCCCAGTGAGCTTGCACAGCACACTGGTGTTCCTGGGACAGCTGGGGCTGTGGTGGTCACTGTGGACGCCCACATGGCGAGCCCACAGAGGGGGGTATCCTCTCCAGTTTTCTGAAGCTCCAGTGTCAGCAGAAACTGACAACTCCAATTTTCTCAGCTCAGAGCCGGGAGGTCATCAGTGATAAGAAGTATAAAAACTCAACGAGGAGCTCTCCACGGGTTAGTCTGCTGCTCCGCTTAAACATCATGGTGAACTATAGTTAGTTAGTTATTGTGTTATTGGTATTGAGTCTGTTACATTCAAGCCGTTGCCAGACGAGTTCACACAGTGCTGATTCAGCTGATCACCTCCAGGTAAATCTCTCTGTATTTCAGTGTATCGGAGTTTTTAAATCTGGTGTTTTGGCAACAAAGCTGTTCCTGGCTGGCAGACAGGGTGTGGCCTTACTGCTCTTGGACATGTTGGTCTTTGTGAAATATTACATTTACTCTGCCTAAATAATGGATAATTGTCTTGGAACTGCTTTGCATCTGCTTTGAAAAAGAAAATCTAAATGAATCACACATCAGAGGAGGTCGACAAAACATCATCATACTTTAACACCAGAGGCTTCCTGCTCACTTCCTGTTTCCAACGTCAACGTTGGTTTCTTCTGACCCTGAACACCATCGTTCACTAACATTAACCAAGCATAACCAACCCATTACTAAACCTTAATCTGACCTCACCTTACCTTAAACTGCTGCCATGAGGGGATGTTGTAGGAATTACTAAATTAAAAACGTCTTGACTGAAATCTAAATCAGTTGATGTTTTAAGAGACGCAGGAGAAATGTTTAGAAAGTGAGATTCAGGGAGTTTGCCAGATCCTCCACTCTGCTCTTATGCACTAAAATGCTTTGATGAATTGCACTTCACTTTAAACTGGAGGTGGAGGCCAAAGACTTTTAATTACTCTGGTAAATTAGCTGGTAAGTCTTTATGAAAGCAGCAGAGGTGTTGTGCTCATACCAAACCCTGCAACATTCAGTAAATGCTTACTATGATTTTAATTATGCAATTTGCTGATTATACAAAGCTTGATCCTGAATGTGACTTGTTCCTGTTCTGATAAACTCTGTGTGTTCCAGAAACAAACAAACAAATACAAACACCTGAGCGATGTGAGGACTAAACAAAGAAAACGAAGGAGCAAACCAAACCCCCACCCCCCCGGCCCTCTGCCCCTTTGGCTTGGTCATCCCTGTCTCCCTCTATCATACCTGCTGGCATCTCTCTTTTTTCCCCTGGACATGGAAAGGTCAGCACCTTGACAGCTTCAATAAAACACAACCTGCGCTACAATGTGACAATGGCTAAACCCCGCATTGATCCGAGACACAGAGGTAGAAAGAGAGAGGGAGGGGGGGGCAGTCTGGGAGAAGCAAACATGACCTAAGCTGGAAGGTGACAGCGGCTAAAGCTGCATTGATCCAAGACAGACGGCAACAGAAAGGGGAGAGGAGAAGAGAGAGGAAGTGATCGACACCAAAGACGACAGAGGGATTGACAGCAGAAGGAGGAAACACACGGATGGAGAAACAGGAAGAGAGAGGAGGAGTGTGAGCGGGAATCACAATGCGACAAAGAGATCCAAAATTGATTGAAGGGCCCAGAAGCTTCTCTGAACCTGAGTGGAATAAGAAAGCAGACAAAGTCATTCAGAAAGAGAAAAGAAAGAGTGAGAAAAAACAGTGTGAGTGGCCGCGGTGATACACCCAACACGCTTATTGACATTTCCATCTGACATTTGTGCGAGCCTTCGATGGCAGAGGACTTAAAGTTATTGACCTTCTGCTGAACGCTGATGTGTATTAAATGAGTGTTTGTCAGGGAGGAGCTGTGTGATGTGTGGCAGCTGGTGTTGCTGGTGTCCTGTGGCCTTTGGCCTGAAGTGTTTGTCAGAGGGGTCAGAGCCCAGCGTGGGTATGGGTACAAAATAGGTGGAAGGATGGAGGTTTGGGACTTTTTTTTTATAGAAGTTTGTTGTTTATAGTTTATATTGTGCCATGACCTTGGAAAACAGTAATTTCGGATTGGCTGGCAGGTGTCTATTAAACTGTATAACACAACATTTCAAACAAAGATCCTGTCACCAGCACACACCTGCAGCTAACCATAGCAACAACACTTGTGTTTGAAGCTGCATTAGGAGATAAACTCTCACTGTGATGGACCAACTGTAGAGTCAGTCCTCACATGACAACAGGAGGCTGCAGCCATGCAAGCAGCTCTGTGAGGCTGCACTTAGACACAGCGCTGCTTTGAGCTAAATACTAACAGGCTCACAATGCTGATGTTTAGCAGGTTCAATGTTCACCATCTTAGTTTACCATGTTAGCATGCTAACATTAGCTAGTTAGCAGTAAACGCAGAGTGCAGCTGAGGCTGATGGGAACGTCTGTAGTTCTGCAGGTGTTTGTGTTGGACACATTAACATGTTGACCTGATGGTGGCGCTAGATGAACAGTCAGAGGATCAGCAGAGTTATTACAGTTCATCCTGAGGGGAACATGAACAATGAACCACATTTCATCACAATCCATCCCATAATAGTTGTTGAGATGTTTCCCTTAAAACCATAAATGTAAACCTCATGGTGGCGCTAGAGGAAAGGTCAGAAGATCACCAAAGTCAGTAGGATTCATCCTCTGGGGATCATGAATATCTGCACCATATTTCATCCATCTGACAGTTAAGATACTGTGTTTCAGTCTTTAATGGTAAATGGCCTCAAAACCAAAGTGCTAATTCATGCAGAACTCTTTCTGTAAGCTGTGAGAGTGTGTGTGTGTGTGTGTGTGAATTACATTAATTACGCAGTCTGTGAATGCATGAGTGTGTGTAATGTGTGGATCAGTGTGTATACAGTGTGTAACGTCATTATGCGCAGCCCTTACTTCTCTCTCATCACTGTACTTTTATATCTCTGACAGATCTCTCCGTTCTCTATTAATTAGCCAGCAGGCCACATCTGGAACAGCGTTACACTGTGATCTCTGAACCAAATCGAGTTGACAGGGCCTACGCAGCACATATGGCATCGAGCACTGAGGCTGGTGTTGATGCTCTGACCGGACGTCACTCAGCAGTAATAGGCGTATATGAGTGTTTGGCATTTACATGCTGTGTGTGGTGAGGCAGAGGCAGTTCTACAGGTTGTCAACACAGGACAAATCTGTGTATGGATGGACAGAGGAGAGTGTTCTGGGAATATAAGAACCATGTTGATGAGACAATCTGAGTTTAGCAGCGGGCTAACAGCTATCCAGAAGCTAACATAAACACGTGAAATAATATTATTAATGCGTCTTTTGTCTTCACGGCTCTGGCTCACGTTGCTCTCTCATGCATGCAGATCATGCAATAGTCAAACTGATCACGGATCAGATAAACACTACAAAAGCTCAATGCACATTCTTCCTGTGTCAAATGTCGCTAATTTCGGTGTAACTTTAGCTGCCAGCCCGTAGAGGTTATTTCCACAGATCTCTTAAGGTGCTTTCAGGTGGCTCCTGGGTACCTCCGCTCCGATCAGCCCGTCCACCAACACCACATGCTGCTGCGATCCACCCAGAACAATCTCATTACGCACATAAGAGTTTTGCTAATGAAGATCAGACGGGATAATCAGACTTTGAATCTGATGCGTCTCACAGACCGTTTCTCTTCATTGATCTGTCTGTTCTGTGCCGGTGAAGAGGTGAATCACTCAGGTGAACTCAGACAGCAACATCAGCTCCTTTTTCTGTGGTTGCCATGGTCACACGGCGGGCAGCGGCAGCAAGTTGGAAAAGTTGAAACACACCATAAACTCCAAAGAGCTGTGTGTGTGCGCGCTCCTCTCCAAGCTGCTGCCGTCGCATTTACATTGACAACAACGGAGGCGGCGGCGACAACCACCTTTCTAACATCTGACTAGAATCTCGTCTCAAACCTCCTCCAATTGCTTCTTGGCACTGAGCTTTTTTGAGATTGGCTATAACTATCCGATCCGCCCAGGACGCATGAAGTGACTCAGTGTAAACAGGGTGGAACTTCATATGCAAAGTGTGCCAGTTAGGTGCGATTAATACACATTTTCTCTTTTGTCCAAATCTATCAGAAAGACAGACAGACAGACATGAATCACATGCATGTTCAAAGGGAAAGAGGCCGGCTATCATGTGTGGGAGAAACGACATGGATCAGCCCTCATGGTGTGTTTTGTTTGTGAGAGAGCGAGAGAGAGAGACATTGTGTTCTAATCACACTTAATTACAATGACCCTGCTAGCTCCGAGTACAGCAATCACTGATTTCATTACAACCTCTCATTTTCTGTGATATGCTCCTCCCCTCTCTCTCTCTCACACACACACACACACACACACAAGGCTGACATTTTGGCACAAAAACACACACACATACGAAAATACACACACGTAGGCGCATGCATTCATCAACATGCTGTTATTTTCCCAGCCTGTCGACGGATGGGTAAATGAAGCAGAAAGCAACAAGCTACTGCATGGTTATACACTCTCTGAGTCACTGGACGTGCGTGTGTGTGTGTGTGTGTGTGTGTGACATTTCATGTGTGTACATTGTTATTATCACTATATTTGTAAAACAGTGCATCAGCATTCAGAAAGACTGTGATTCACACAACAAGTCTGACAAAACCCCCCTCTGCTGACTGACTCACTTTCTTTATCCCTTTTATCCTCCTCTTCCTCATCACGTCTTCCTTCTACCCACTCCTCCTCCTCCACTCCTCTCCCTCTTCTAATCTTCCTCGTCTGTCTGTCTCAGGTTCTTGCCGTTTCTCCTCTCGTTTGCTTTTTTTTTTAGTCAGTAAGAAACTCATTTGGCGACATTAAAATGGGTGATAGCTCTGACATTTCTCTGATTTCACAGGCCAGCGAGGTGTAACTATGGTTTCTATTTGCCTACATGTGATGGAGTATGTGTCTGTGCATGTCAGTGAATCTGTGTGCAACTATGGTATTTAAGATGTGTGCTGTATCTTGCTATGTACCAGGGTGTGTACATGTCTTACTGCTCATCTCCATCTCTAGACTTCAGCACTGTGATAAAGAATGTAGCCTCCTCATTCATTTCACTGACAACAGCCTCAGGTAAAGGAAACACTGTCGCACATCAAAAATGCAACGTCATCCTGCATATTTTCAGGCTGGTACACTCCGTCTCAAGTGTTTGTCGGACGGTTGAGTAGCATCAGAAACCCCCTCCCTCCCGCCACACATTTCTGATGTAGGAATTGGGGGGGTTGGCTGTGTCCGACCATTTCAGTAAGTTTCCGAAACAGGCGATCTGACATTCACGCCCACTTCACACAGCGATTAGTCAGCTGCGTGGAGGTGAGGAAGTAGACGGGGTTTTAACTTTTCTTTCAGCTCTGTTTTCTTTCTTTACACAACTGAGCGCAACCCTGTGAATGTCTTCCAGGAGAGACTGTCTGATAATGCGCTCCGTTACCTCCGTATTTAAAGGGAAACCTTCAGTGTCTCAGAGGGAGCTGTGTGATAAATGTCCTCGAGTGATGTCACTTGAGTCAGCGTCGGTTGGGGCTGAAGATGAAAACAGTGTGTTGGTGTGGAGTCAGAGAGACGTGAGCTGACGGACCTCTGCTGCAGGCTACGTTAGCCGCTAGCTAGCATATTCTCCCACTCAGTTGGACAAATCTAACGTACCAGTACTTCACAGCTAGCGGTGAGTGCTGGCCCGACTGAAGCACCAATCAAATGAAATCAAAAGCACTCTCCATAGTTCTACTTAAAGATCACTGCCCTGATAACCAAGTTGTAAAACTGTCTCAGAGTTATAAACCTCTTGATGTGTAACTCAAACTGGACTTTATATTCCACCTTCTCACCTGCACCTGTAGCAACAGTCATGCAGACCGTTACATGTATTTCAACACAGTGCTATGTTCTATCTCAGTGCTCGCTCAGTGTGAGTTCCTGCATGTCTGTATGATTTTATATATGGCCTATACTTCCAGCCTTGCATAAAGACTAATAATACCTTGCACCCACTTGAGTGACGACTCAAGTGGGTGCTGCGAAAGGTATTAGATAAGTCGCTGTTGACTGATTCATACAGATGAGAAGCAAAACCACACACACACACCTCTGTACCCCATCCATCACTTTATTCCTCGACAAAGCATAATAGCCGATTCCTGCCCTCTAATATTTGTCACCACACACACACACACACACACACTCGTCCCAGCAGCAGGAGCTCAGTGGCATGCCATTAAATCTGGTCAGGACTCTTTGTGCTTACATAATTCATTAGGAGTGCCAAGCCCCTCTCTGTCACTGAGTGGAGTAATCCTATTTAATCTGATGCTGTTAATTCATTTGTCCTACATCGCCCTCGATTCTCACCTCGCTGTCGCCTGAAACAGAGAAGAGGAGGAGGGGGAGGGAAATGTAAGACAGGTAAGGAAGAGGGGGAGGAGATGAAAGAGACAGAGGAGAGAAGAGGTGAACAGAGGAAGATGAGGAGAATTGAATTTGAGGATAAAGGAGAGGAGAGGTCATTAGAGGAGGAATACTGAAGAGGAGAGATGAGGTGAAGGGTCCAAACCCACTCAAACTTTTGAGTAATGACCGAGCTGCCAATTACATTCTGAATGATCTCACTTAATTGAATGGCACCCTTCCAGTTACCATGAACATTTTAATTTAGCCCATTTGGAAAGCTGGGAGGAAGCGGCTCCGACATCATTTTGCTTTGAAGTAATTTGAAAAGCACTTCAGATTCTAAATTTTGGCTCAGAGCTGCTCCAGGTTTACTCAGTCTGAATTATGGACACTTTGGTGTGTTGTGTGTGCACATATGGAAAAACAGGTAGACGTTTTCGCTGCATTGCTGCACTACAGCCTCAACACTGTTTCCTAATCTTATCTTCATACAGTGAAAAAACAACAGCTGCTCAGTCTAGACTACTTTTATTCTCCTCACAGCTCACTGTTGTTGACATGGATGGATTACTGAATGGGCCCAGCAGGCACAGTGGTGGGCCCTGGGCTTCACCTGCAAAATGTCACTGAAAGAGACACAAAACGTCCAGAAAGAGATGTAAAACTACAACAAAGAGAAGCAAATCAACCACATAGAGATGCAAAAATGATGCAAAACCACCACAAATGACATCTGGGTGTCTTGAAATGTTGTGTGTGTGTGCGTGTGTGTGTGTGTCTTTGTCCAGGGGCCTGTTGTGTCAGGTCGTGTCCGTGGCTGTTGACACATACTGTGATTAATAGTGATTGACAAGTCTTATGGGCTCAGTGATTTACTGGAGAATCTGAGGAGGCTGTGGACGAGCTGGAGAGGTTTGATGACATGCTCCCAGGATCGGCTGAACCAGGAGGGAGGAGTGGAAAAAGATGATGGATGGGTGGAGACCTGAGAGCTCTGGGGTGGATGAGACTCGTACTTTTACTTTTTTTAAAATACAAGTGTGATTAAAATGAATTATTTCCTCAATTTTTATAAAACTAATTAATTCATTTTATTTGTAACACTGGATAACTTTTTAGACTAAAAAGTTATTTTTCACCAAAATGCTGCCAACTGCATTGTTTATCTCAGTTTCAGGTCAATGACGTCCCTCTAAATTCTATATTTTTAGTGAGATAAGATTTATCCCTGAGAAGAAGTTCACGTTACAGCAGCACAGTGACAAGAAGTAAGACAAACAGATAAAGGCAAATAAAATAACAAATTAAGGACATTTGAGGGATGACATTAATATACTAGGAATTTAAAATAAGTGTTTGTACACGTCACAGTAAAGGTAACAGCTCATGGCTTCAGTACAGTTTTGCCTTCAGGTTAGCTGGAAGTAGCATTAGCTGCTAAATGCACGTCGCCTTTCTAAATGGATGACAAGCTGTGCGATACGTGCTGCATATTTTATGATACTGGTTGTCCACATACCACAAACGGGAGAGGACAAACACAAGGACAGAGAAACTGTGAGGAAGTGGTTTAAAAAGACGGAGTGTATGAACAGGTGAGTTACGATGGTTTTTATAGTCCAGGTGACACCGAGGTATGATTTGGGAAAATCTTGCCTGTTTTTGGTCATTTCTACACTTCATTTCAGCTTTGCTGTAATGAAAGTCAATAAATCATAATGCGTTTCTGCTTTATGTGCATCACCCAGCTTCTTCCTCCACTCAGACCTCGTTCTCTCTCTCTCTGGCTCCATTTCTTCGCCTCTTTGTCCGTCTGTCTCGCTCTGTCAGCGTCTGTCTTGCCCTCTGACTTTCTGTCTCTCTCTCTCTGCCAAAGCCGTGTACTCGACTCTCTGTGGTCTGCCCAGAACCCATTAAGCAATCATCAACAAAATGGCAGCTCATCCATTCATTTTGTTTTCAAGGCCTCTCCCAAACACACACACACACACACACACACATTGATCTTGCGCTTACATGGTGTGAATACACTGCATTCATTCGCAAAGTGCTGCTAAGAGAAGCAGCATTCTGCTAAAAGCAGCAATGAAACACTTGACTGTTGAGTGGATATGCTCCAGGCAAACACACACACACACACACACACACACACTCCTCTCCACAGCATCCAGCTCTCTGTGGGCTCTTTAAATGTCGTTCAGCTCAGCGCCAGGCGTGTTTCAGAGAGATAGTTGCTTCACACAACAGCACCGACAATGAATCTCCCCTCAGTGATTTGCTCTGGTGATGCCGGTCCATCCTCGACACAGCTAGCTCGCTAGCCATCACAGGCCAGATTAAGTTTGGTCCCCTGCCTGCCGTGCACGCTAAAGCGGAGACAGATTACACTCCCGCACCATCGCTGGTTCAGACAGAACAGAGATGGCCTGGAAAGCTTCGTGATTGTCACAGCGCTGAGAACTGGAGAGTGTTAAATAGCTGCTATTGTAAATGGCAGATAAAGAGGTCTAAATGGGAAATGACTGGATGGAAACTTGTATCTGGTTTTGATGTCTCGTCACCGCGGTACTTGATATGAGTGTGTGTGTGTGTGTGTGTGTTTGTGTAGTTGCACTCTTGTGAACACAACAATTCAAGAACACGATGAAGACTTCATTCTTTTAAATTCCCCTACAGGGACGAGAACTTTACACGCAATTTTCCAACAGTTTACTGCAGAAATCTGCATTTAACAAGAGAGCAAACGAGCAGCTGCAGAGCTGAGGAACGGGCAGATCTATGAGCTGCTGTCATCTTTCTTCTCAAAGTTAATATTAATACCACCCATGAGGTACACCTACTATGCTGGCAAAAGAAACATTTGCTAATTAAGGCATTCATTTTCCAAATTAATTACCTCATTAGAGTAAATTATTGCATTTAATATATCATGGTGATTATGACGAGGGGGGACACAGGCAGCTCAAGTGCTTCTTAAGAGGAGAAAGGCAGCTCATGGGTCATTCGTTTAACCTGGTGGCCATTAGGATGCACGTCAGTGTCTACAGACTAACTACTCTCTAAATACACAGCTGTTACTTAGTAATAGTTTGAATGAAGGACTTTTACTTGTAATGGAGTATTTTTTCATTGTTGTATTGGTACTTTTACTTAAGTTAAGTATCTGAGTACTTCTTCCACCACTGCTGATGTTCACATGATTGTATTTTAGAGACATCAGCATCTTTAAGCCTCTCTCACACACACAAAACCAACACATGCATGTACATAAACAGACACAAAGCATGCACAGTGTAATATACTCAGAGTCTACACACACTCTCACACACTGTCTCTGAGAACACACTATTTGCCAAAACGCACGCACACACACACAATCCTACATGACAGCAGGTAAGTTAAATTGATTATGAGAGTGTTATCCTGACCATATGTGCCGTATTTGCCCATCAGAATGAGCCATCAGTGCGGTTTATAACAGAGCTACATAAACTAAGATTTATAGACGTCTAGTAAAAAGAACATGTATTCTCCTGTGGCTCTCTGAGAGCTTTATCAAGTTTATGAGGCCCTAATGAAAACATCATGACTGCAGCAGTCTCACAAACATGAAGGCACTTGCAAGGTTCAGGTGACAGTTTTAAAAGGTCTAATGAAATGCGTATATACCACACCAACTTTTGCAAAATGGGTCAAGTAAAGTCTGTGATGTGCCTGCTTGTCTGTGGGAATTAGACTTTAAAAAAAAGTTTAAACAGTGTTCGTTTCTGCCGTATTTCTTTGTCCATGAGAGAAGTCTTGTGTTATACCTGCTGTGTAAGTGAGAACCCTTTGAGCTCAATCACACTCGTGTGTCACGACCATTTTCCACTTTTAAGAAGTGTAAAAGTAATGCAAAAGGTTGCATGCTGTGCAAACCAGGCCCAGCTCTTGGCAAGGGGAAGCTTTTACCCGCTCACATAATTGCATGCTGACCATTTTTCATACACTCGCCCCCATACAAGTCCCCTGCCAGGTTCCCTCCTGATCAAACCACAGTCAATTCTGTTTCACTCCACTCTGCGTTCAATATGTTTAACACCTGCTGTACGCTTCTGTGTCCCAGGGCTCTCAAGGCTTAAGCAAAGGGAAGCAGGTGGGTATAATGAGCGGATAAAACAGAGGGAGGGAGTAGAGGACAACAAAGATGATTGAGGGAAGTGGAGCCCAAGCTTTTCTTCTGTGTCTCCAGAGACATCCCCAAAAGATCCCCTCTAAACAGTTTAAGACTCTGCCTGTTTTGTTTGTGACCTGCGAGTCTTTTCTTGAACGTAGTTGTCCTATAAACAAACTCCACTGGGGGGGAAACAACTAAACTGTGCATGAAATCACTGAATGTGAATCAAAGAAACACCACAGACACACAAAACCTCTTTCTTGCGATCCATAATAGAGGATGAAGAAGCGGTGACTCATCCCTTTAGAGCTTTTGATGTGTTATTCTGGGTTAGAAATAAAGACTTTTAAACTGTTTTTAGACTGGCTGCTGCCTATCTATGTCTTCTGTTGGGAAAATATTGTGTTGAAGCTTTCAGACTCCAGTGCTTTTTCAGTGAACACAATGCTGAGAAAAGTGATATCCACCAAGGCAAACTCAAGGAATGACTGGAGCAGCAGTGTGACATTTATGCTAACCTGGAGAAATGATCACTTTATGGAATTAGGCCTGTTCGATTAATCCGTTTTAAATCATAATCGGATTATATAGTTAGGACGATGTTAAAAACGTGTAAATCGTAAAAACGATTTTTCACTTTAACTAGGGTAATTACGGTACAGCCCCCGTTCATGTATCTGGGCTGCGCTGGGTTGCCGTAGTGACTCCCGCCTCCTTCCTCCCCACATACTGTAAACAAACATGTCGGCGTTCGCTAAGGCCAGCGTGGATTTCGTTGCCAAAAAGACCAAGAGCAAGTCCGTTGTTTGGAAACGGTACGGCTTCGACGCTTCGGATGAAGAGCAAAATACTCCCCGTGGTAAAGTCCGTCTGAAGTCCGTGGCAGTTAAAGATCATAGCGCGACAAACTTATTTCAACACCTCCAGAAAAACCACGTACCGGAATGGCAGCAGTGTGTTGCAGAGCGGACCGCACAAGAGAACGCGAATGCGGCTAAAACACCACCACCAACTCCGAAGCAAAATGTGCAATAAAAATAGCATATTTGAAATCATTTCTTTTTGTCATTTCACAAAAAAAATAAAAATAAAATAAAATCGTAATTGTAATCGGAAATCGGGTTTTGAGAGAAGAAAATCGGGATTTTATTTTTGGGCAAAATCGAACAGCCCTATATGGAATATAATAGATAGATAGATGTACTTTATTGATCCTGTGAGGGAAATTGTTTTGTTACAGCAGCAGCACAATCAACAATACAATAAGAATAACCATAAATTTAAAGCACAATTGCAGATCTGCAGAATATCAATAAAAAAGGAATAAAAAAATTTAAATATAAAATAAAGAGCAGAATTGCAGATCTGCAGAACAAATCTCTGAATATAATAATAATAAGAGGAAATAAAAGTAAAAGAAAACAAGAAAAGAGCAATAAGAACAGGTGTGCAAAACTGGCAGTAAATAATAAATACAGTATATGTATGATATAAACAGTGTGTACAGGTGTCACACAGAGGTGAGCTGTTGTACAGAGTTATGGTGAACGGTAGGAAAGATTTCCTAAAACGTTCTTTATGACGTTTAGTTTAAGTAGTTAAGTTAGTAGTATAAGTTTAAGTAGCTCATCAATACACATGGTGAAATATGCCAAATGAGAATTCCTGTGGAAGCCCGGTATGCAACTATGTTACCAGCACCGATAGCTGCACAACCCACTAAACAAACCAAACCACGGCTACTTTAACACCCAACACAACATACACTTCTGTCTATGATGCTAGCCAACAACAACTAGCCAACAACAAGTTAAGCTAACTAGCATGCCGTCTGAGCCACCGTAGCTACCTCACATTAGCAAACGCTAACGCTACAACATCACCAGCTTACCAGCTAACAACATGCTACGTGATCAACATATTGTGCAGAGACTTTCCTCTCTAAACTTCTCACATGGTTTCATTTCAACAACTGTTCAAATGATCCAATATTTCACAAAAAGCAAAGATTTGCTTATCAGAACTATACATATATTTGTTAATGTCCACATTTAAAAACGTATTGTCGCCAGTAGCCTAACTCATTTTCTAGAACAAATAACTAGTGTACAAAAAACAATCAGTTTTTAAATGTTCCAACTTACAGATCTGCAGTCAGTGATTTCTGTTTTAGGTTTCTTCAAGGTTTAATTTTCAGAGAAAATCACACAGTTAAATATCTGAATAACTAGAAAAGTCCTAAATTTCTTACTTTCTTTATGAAAATTGAATGCAACATGACATTTTTGTACTGTATAAGACTCATCTGGCCATAAGTGAAAAGTAAAGTTCACCTTCTTGTTATTCCATCCCTCTAAATGACGAGCAAATGACTTTTTCTTATGGCACATTTGACTGAGCTACAGAGTGCAGAATAAAAGCAGCCCCCTCTTTATGGCATTGTCCTTCTTTATGTTCTCGTTTGCAATGAAGGCCGTGGCAGAGGGCCCGCACTGCAGATAGAGACAACAGCGGCAGCTCTGCCAAAGTTTGAGTCAGACAGATTAAATATTAAATGGCCAATCATCCACTGAGTGTCTGTGGGGAGGCAGCACCAGAGGCACCGAGCAGCAGACAAATATAACCGAGAGACAGACGAGCGGAGGGAGACAGGAGACAGAGAGAAACTCATCCCGACGTTTGGCTAATGAAGACATCGTTCAGAGACGGGCTTTTTGCCTAACAAGCTCACCTTATATTAGCGCCTTGTTGGAACACGAAGCGGCAGACAGGAGCTTGTACCCGAGTGAGCTCAGAGATACGACCTCGTTTCTGCTTCTCACCCAGAATAAAGCCCTGAGACGCTGAGCGCCGGTGGGCCACAAACGATAACACGTGCATCTGTTCTTTTATACCTACAGAACATTTGGCCCTCAACTCGTTGTAAAGAAGAACTCTGAACCGACTTAACTGAGACAAAGAAGTCCCTGACCTGATGTCCAACAAAGTCCAAACAGACACATTCTTCAGGTGGTATTAATTACAAAATATGCTTAAGATACAGCAGTTAGGAAGCAGCTGGTTATATGGATGAGTTATATTGGTCATTAGACTTGGTTCAAACACAACTACAGACACCGGGCCTCATGCAAGAATATTTTCGTACCGTTATCTTAAACCTCTCTTACTTTTTGCTGTGAGGTTTGTTCGTACGAATGTTTCACCACACGCTCGCAACTGCACAAACGTGTTGTAAATCACTTGTTTCAACTTGATGAATACCAGCTGTTCATGACGTTCCAGAGATTTGATCATTAGCATTATCAATGCCCCCAAATTACTATATAAGGCTGAAGAAAAGAAGAAATTCAGCAGCGACAGTGGTCGTATTAGTGGACTAATTCAGCTGCAAACAAAATATCAATATAGCTGCCAATGACGTGTCATCAGAGCAGCGCCACACTGACAGAAATGATGTTAGATGCTAACAAGACTAACAGTCTGCAGCCATGCTAGCAGCTCTGTGAGGCTGCTTTGAGCTAAATGCTAACATGCAGATGTTTAGCAGCTATAATTTTCACCATATTAGTTTAGCTTGTTAGCATGCTAACATTAGCTAGTTAGCAGTAAACACAGAGCAGCTGAGGCTGATGGGAACGTCTGTAGTTCTGCAGGTGTTTGTGTTGGACACATTAACATGTTGACCTGATGGTGGCGCTAGATGAACAGTCAGAGGATCAGCAGAGTTATTACAGTTCATCCTGAGGGGAACATGAACGATGAACCACATTTCATCACAGTCCATCCCATAATAGTTGTTGATATATCTTTATATAGATATCAAATATAGTATGTATAAGTTCCAAAATCTGCCAATAAAAGCCTAAAATCAAATAAAAACATTGTTATCAGATTGACAAGCCACGGTCACTGGTACAGATGTGTTCATTCAAGTGGTTCAAGCCCAATGTGCAGTATGGATTGGTTGTGTCATTTATTGATTATCTCCGTTTATGTCCGTTATGTGATTAACTACACAGAGATTTCCCTACAGGGACGATAAAGACGGATTCTCTCATCTTCTAAGTGGTTTACAGTGATATCAATGAGCATTTCATTTGAGCAGTAATGAGTAAGAAATGATTACAGTGACAGAGATTCACAGGAGGGAAGAAAGTCCGATGTAAAGCAGACTCTTCTGCGTGGTTGATTGCTGGAAGGAATCAGATATTAATCATTGTTTCCAGCGGGACAATTATTATTTTTACAACCTCGAGAAATAAAATACTGACATTCAGTACCTGCTTTACAAACTGGCTGTGATAATGTCATCTCGCAGCAACAACAATTATGATAATACAATAACAAAACATCCATTTGGTCATTATTTCCTAATTATTTTGTCTAAGGCATACAGAATTTCTATATTAGTAATAACTAGCGATGAATCGATTAGACAATCGTCAGAAAACGAGTCGTCCTTTTGGAGCTCTGTAAGCAATACCATTTATTTGTGTCTTCACTTTGATATTCCATCCAGCAGAAGCAAATCAGTTCAAAAAGAAAAATATTCATCTTTCACTTTTAGCTGCGAGAAAATGTTAAGACTTAATGTGAAATCTGGTGAAGGGTGGAAGAAGTGTTTCTGTTTACTATACTACATACTAAACACTACTTCCTGCTTCTGAGTTGTGAGAATGATCTTGTTTTCTTTGTCTTTTTGCCTTTTTCTTTTAGAGTTTTGGAAAAAAAACAAGACATTTGAAGACATCATTGTGGGCTTCAGAAAAATGTAATGGGCTTTTTTTGGTTTTTTTACTACTTTCTGACAATCTTTTAATCTGAAAAATTATTGGCAGACTAATTGATGATGGATACAAAATGTTTGCTGCAGCCCCAGTAATAACATAGGCTAATGGCTGTGAGTTATCAGTTATATTTGCAGATCAATCATAAATTACAGGCAGAATAATACATTCGGTGAATATAATATTGGTTTCCAGAGTGACAAGTCATGAAGAAAAGCACATGATAACCCTTCGTGTCGGAAACATGTCCCTTGTTTGCTCCCGACGGAAACTCATTCCAAAACTTTGCCGAGTTGTTCTCAAACTAAAACTTAAACATGAATTATGAATTGCTTCCCTGTAATACGAGAGAAAATGTAATGACAAGTTATTGCATTACCACACATCCAAACTCCGGCTGATAAATGAACAAGTCAACCACAAAGACTAATGACATTTCTCTTCTCTCTGAGCCCATCAGGCGCTGCGAGGACGAGCCTGCAGTCTGAAGTTAAATCAACAATGCTGCAGCAACTGACGCTTTTGTTTTCCACTAATGGAGGGAATTCCAGACATTTCTTTGCTGAGCTCATAACAGTAATGGAGAGAACATCACAGTGACAGAGGAGGAAAGATGCAAATGCTAAAAGAGGAGCTTTGTGGGTGGGGGGGGTGAGTTGATGGGAAGGAGTGAAGCTCTCTGATCTTTCTGTCTCTCTCCCTCTCTCTCTCTCTGTCTCTCTGCCTCTCTCTCTCTGTCTCTCTCTGTCTCTGTCTCTCTGTCTCTCTGTCTCTCTCTCTCTGTCTCTCTCTCTCTCTCCCTCTCTCTCTCTCTGCCTCTCTCTCTCTCTCTCTCCCTCTCTGCCTCCCTCTCTCTGTCTCCCTCTCTCTCTCTCCCTCTCTCTCCCTCTCTCTCTCTCTCTCTCTGTCCCTCCTCTCTCTCTCTCAATGCTCCCTCTCTCTTTCTCTTTCTGTGTCTCCTCTCTCTCTCCTCCTGTCTCTCTGGCATGTAAAATAATAATAATAATAATAATGGCGGCGTAAATATAATATGTAATATAATAACGTTATTAAAAATAATATGAAAGCGGCGATTAATAATATTAATATGTAAAATAATATGGCATGTAGTGTTATTATCGGTGTAAAAATATATATGTGATATGCATGTAATGTCTAGCGTAAATAACAATAATAATGTAGATTATTAATAATAATAATAAATGCATGTATTATTCTTTGGCGTAAATAATAATAATGTTTTGGCGTAAAATAATATATGTCATAATGTAATAAAATAATGCTTATTATTATATGTAATATGGTAGCGTGTATATAATATGTAAAATAATATGTGATTAATAATAGATGTGCATAATATGCAAACGTTGGCCATAATAGCAATAATGTCGCGATTATTAAATATGTAATGTACGATTAATAATAACGTATGCATGTAATATGTGATGTCATGTAATGCCGTTAATGCAATATGTATACGTGTGCATGTATGTAATAACTCTCTCTCTGCCTCCCTCTCTCTGTCTCTCTCTCTCTCTGTCTCCCTCTCTCTCTCTCTCTCCCTCTCTCTCTCCCTCTCTCTCTCTCTCCCTCTCTCTCCCTCTCTTCCTTGGCTGGCTGCATTGGCACAACTCCTGTGGAATAAGGACAAGGCTTGGCAGGATCAGTTTTTGGGATTGGCACTAAAGTGGCACTAATATGCTAATTCCTCTGTTAAATGAGGAATGTCCCCGGTGGAAGCTCAGGCGTCGGGGAACTACTCCACTCCATGTGCTCTATTTATAGAAGCATAGCGGAGCAGGTGAAGGCATCCATCAACACACCCGGTGTGTGAGTGGAGGAGATATGTGGTTAGTATCAATTATACTGAAGGGCCACATGTTTAGTCTCAGATTGGTGTATTGCTGCGAATGCTGCTCGGGCCTCACTGATCTGTTTTTATGGATGTACACATAAAACCGTGACAGTTGCTAAAAAGCTATAATTCACAGGTAAAACAGTAGTACTGTACATTACATACAAGTACAATATACAGTATATAGAAGTGCCTGCACCTTCCTCGATCATTGTGGCCCATTTTAAAGTCAGGTATAAATAACCTTTCATATTAGTGTGAGCTATGTATAATTTGCACATGGAATAAATCCGTGCTGTCTGAAATAGCTGTAATGCTGTTGGTGTACTTTATAATCTCATTAGCGTCAGCCGTATGGCCCAGAAACTCACAAGAAGACATTTTTAACCATGTTGGCAGCGTGGCTCTGTCGAGGGCAATGTTTTGGTCGACACTGAATTATCTCAACATCAGTCAGACTGATTGACACAAAAAATTAGGTACAGACATTTATGTTCGCCAGAGGATGAATCCTAATCATTTGACAATCCTCCTGACTTTTCCTCATTCCTCAGTTTTGGGTCCAGACTGAAACATCTCAACAACTATTATGGGATGGATTGTGATGAAATGTGGTTCATCGTTCATGTTCCCCTCAGGATGAACTGTAATAACTTTGTTGATCCTCTGACTTTTCATCTAGCGCCACCATCAGGTCAACATGTTAATGTGTCCAACACTTTGGTTTATGACCAAATACCTGCAGAACTACAGACATTCCCATCAGGCTAACTAGCTAATGTTAGCATGCTAACATGCTAAACTAAAATGGTGAACATTATACCTGCTAAACATCAGCATGTTAGCATTTAGCTCAAAGCAGCCTCACAGAGCTGCTAGCATGGCTGCAGCCTCTTTCAGGTTCGATTCTCTGGTACACTAGTCCACACTTTCAGTCTTCCCATCATGTCAGATTACTGCTCACTGTAACGGACTCACATTTTCACAGAGTGAGCTGGAGACCCAACACAAATGTCTAGGAAAGAAGAAAGAGAGAGAAATATGTCACCATGCTAACTAGCCTACAAATCAATGCTGCATTGCCATTTCCATTTTGTATTAAGAATGAGGCCTTTGCTACACACGTGGGCGGAGGACGTTCACAGCGCCCTCCTCCATCACCGAGCAGCTGAGGAACCTGAACATGTGGAGAAGATGTAGTCCCGCATGCATTTTCAACTGCAAACCTAAATCAATCAACCCCCTGTAGATGTATTATTTCTTTTTGGATGTTGGAATAACACTGTACCTGCATCCTACAGTCCCCCCCCCCCCCACACACACACACACAGGCCCTGAACAGGTGACTTCACACTGCACGGAGGCTCCCGTGTGGACTTTGCTGTCAGCGGCAGTTCTGCTGTGTTCTATATTAGCTTCGCTGTCGAGTCCCTCCGGCGAGCCAACGGGAACAGAGGGTGACCCGCGGGGTGAGACCACCATCTGTACCTGACTCACTCTGCTCATAAACCATGCCAGCAGCAGAGCAGGACACACACAGGGCCTGGACGGCACTAACAAGGACACTTGTACTGGAGCTGATAACGAGGGTTTGTTCCTGCACGAAAATATTAGGACCACCTGCTTTCTTTCCTCATGACGTAGTTCTACGTTTGAAGGGTGATTCCAGCATGGTTCCTTTTAATGGCAAATAAACTATTATTTTATTTTAGTTCTCAGGATAATCACGATATAATTTAATGCTAAAAAGGAAAAGGGAACTGGAGAAAGGAAATTTAAAACTGAAATGACAAATTACTCTTGTGAAATGGACATTTGAAAATGAAGTGAAATTCCTCTTCTGCGTACAGCTTGAAAAGCCAAATATTAAATGTTAAATAGAAAAGGGAAAATGAAAAACTTTACATCTTAATTCTTTTTCCCTTTCCAATTCTCTTAATGTTTTCATTTTCCTTTTCAATGACACATTTCAATTTAAGCTTTTGCATTGAAGCTTTTCTATTTTCTATTTCAGGATTTTAAATGTCACTTTCCTTTTTCAAATTGCCATTTTACAATATCCAATTGTCTTTTTGTGATTTCTTTTCTTTTATTTAATTATTAGTATTATAATATATATGTGTAATAATACTTTATTTGCCATTTTCCTTTTTAGTTTTGAGTAAACGATCGTCCATCCATCACCTCTGTAAACACAAGTAGTGTCTGTTCCCTCCTCAGGCCAGGAACCTTTCACAACAGTGTTTGAATTTGTCTTCTGTACCAGAAGTATTTTATGATCTGGGCATGGAAATATTTACCGGCAGCATTTAACGATGATTTCTGTCAAAATATTTCAGGAAAAACAAGGAACAATGTGATCAAAACAAACTGAAAAATGATCTGCAGTAATAATAATTTAAAGCCAGATACAGTATAGTTGATTCATGCAGTGTGAGAAGGGGTGAAGGACGGTAATGTCATGCTCCAAATGTAAATACAGCGTACTTCATGTCAAACTAAACCATTTGAAGCAAATTCTCCTTCTTTGCCTCAAACTCTACTCAGCAGTAAACAGAAGACCTGAACATGAAACCAGCTAATGAACCCTGAATCTAACGAGTCGACTGCATCCTCAACAATACTTTAATACTGCTGCACATTTTAATTAGGTTCAGCGGGACCAATCTCATTCTTTGATTATGGATCTATTTGACTAATGAATGTGCTGAAACTCATACGAGTAGCTGTTGATGGAAAAGAAAAAGAGATGAATGACGTGCGGCTCCGTTAAACCGCATCCCGTCATCTATGACGTCTGTTTTAGTGACACACAGAAATATCTGTGATGAACTGCTCCTCCTTTTGTTCAGCTTCTGTTAAATTCTTCCACTCTTAAGAGAAGATCAGACTTTATTGATCGCTGAGGGGAAATTCACACGTGACAGCAGCACAGAGGCAGACTGAGAGGTAAGAAAAACTGATTCTGAACTATTAGAATGAAATATTTAAAAAGCAAATATGAAGTAAAAGACTTCAGATGTGACATTAAAAAGCTACATTAATACTTTCAACCAATCCTAAAGTGCAACTCTCGCAGCCATGATGTGTGAACTATCCAAGTACAATATACATAATATTGATAATATCATAATACTAATATATTAAAAATCGTACAGATTTTTAACAGAGTAGAAGAGAGTAAAATTCAAGCACTTTCAAGGTACCTGAACCAAAAAGGTCCAGACGCTCGAAGCCTTTATCATCACATCTAAATTGTTCCTATAAATTCCAGGAGACAACAAATAAATATGAGGACGGGATCATTTCATTTCAAATATTAAAGATGTTTGGTTTCCATGAGTGATTGTGTCGATGATGAAACACCAGATTATGTTGAAAATCAAGCACTTTTCAAGGACTATATTCAAATTAAAGCATATTCCTATAACCTTGAAAACATAACGGTTAAAATTAAGCATTTTCCAAACTTTCAAGACTTTGTACGAACCCTGTATATAGTATATGTGCAGTAGTATACAGTACACACCCTATACAGTAAAGTATTCAGATCCATTACTTTAGTAAAAGTAGTAATAAAACACAGTAAAAATATTCTATTACAAGTAAAAAATCCTGCATTGGAAATGTTAGTTAAGTATGCAATCAGCAAAATGTACTTAAAGTATGAAAAGTAAAAGTACTGGCCCCTGTGAGTGTTATACTTTTATATATTATATCATTACATCATCATTACTGTTGTATTAATGTGTAAGAAGCATTTTACTGTTGCAGTTGGTCGAGGTGGAGCTGATTTTTATTTATTATACTCACTGTTTGGTAGTTTAATCTGTAAAAATTCATTATACTTTACAAGATCATCATATGTTTTCTATGTAAAATCTGAACTCTTGTGAAGTAACTAGAAACTGTAGTGTAAAGGAGTAAAAAGTACAACATTCCCTCTGAAATGTACTGCAGCACAAGTATAAAGTAGCATGAAATGGAAATACTCAAGTAAAGTACAAGTACCTCAAATTTTTACTTAAGCAAATGTACTTGGTTTCATTCCACCACTGGAAATAATACAATGCTATGAAGGATATATATAATAGAAAATGAAATAAATACCATGATACAGCACATAATATAAAATAATGATAATTTAATACAATAATATCAATAAAGTAGTAATATGGTAATATTATAAAGTGACATAAGTAATATAATGTAAAATAACTGTTAGATATGTTACTACTTCTTACAACTACTACTGCCCATAGTAATATTAATAATGGTAATATACAGTATAATCACGGACATGGTGGAGGTGTATTGCTGTGTTAAGTTAAGCCAAATACTACGTCCACATCTACTGAGCTCAATTTACATCATGAAATCACCTTTCGTAACTTCGGTAAGTAGAATTCACTGAATCATCAAGGCAGGTTTGGTGAGTCCGGCTCTCTCTGGACAAACCACTCGCTGCTGTTTAGGTTTCATTTCTCTGCATTTCGCTCAAATCACAACTCCTAACCTGCGTGAGGACGATTTTCTGCCACCGAGTACATTTGAATTTCACTTGACGAAGTCTGGCAGAGTTTCATTAAGAGGAGACGGAGCCCTCGTCTCTGTGGCAGCCTCACTTTGTGGTTGAGGCTGATAAGACAGATGTATTTTTGAATAAAAATCTTGCAGAGTGCAGCAATAACGGACGAAATCTGTAACGGCTCATAATTGTCATCTGCATTCCCCCGAGCCGACTTTCTTTCATGAAAAGAGCAGGTGTTCCCGAGATTTTCTCACCTCAGCATTAATCGCTCCTCATACTTCACTATGGGCTTGAAGAGCAATGCTAGAGGCCAGCACAGCTTACTGAGGTGATTGTACTAACAAGTAACTGGTGAAAATGTAATACCTTGCTCTCTGGCAGCAATTATTAAGCAGTGGGTCGGGGTCCAGAATGGGCCACAGGCTTGTTTGTGATGGTCCTTGACAAGGCTACCTGGATGTTTTAATGAGCCCTGCTCTCTGGGTGGGAATAAATTATCATAATTAGATCCTGAGCTGAAAAACTTTAAGACTGCTCAGTGCTACAGTATATTAATCTCTCTCCTCCACATTTACTTTACAACCTTGTAGCTCGTTGTGTGAACAAAAGGCTGCGATAGAGAGGGAGGGAAGGCTGTACCCTTAAATAAACCTCAAGACTCAGATAAAGATCTGCTACAGCATACAGACAGTATATCCATTCTAGGCAATGAGATGTCTTTAATTAACGGCCTCTTTCTTTCTTAGTCTGGTGCCAACTTTTGTTTTAGCAAATACACTGAAGAGAAAAGCATGATGACAACTATAGGGTTGATGGTCTTACTGAAAGTAAAGAGCAACTGTCCACATGTTGCAGAAGTAATTAAGCCATGAATTGATAAAACAAAGGGTGATTCAATTTCATATTGTCAGCAAAAAGAATGCAAAACAACGTGCGTCCCAAAAAGGGAAGTCAAATCTGTAGAGTCAAGTTTCCAACCAAATGTAATGCAAATTTAAACTGAATTTCCAAATAAATAGCAAAAGAAAATGAGAATTAATGTGCATTTCCATCCACTGCTGCTGTGTGAACATGAGTTGAGTGGTTGATGGAGGTTAACAGCAGGTGGAGCTGATTCTCCACTCACTGCCATTAAACCACCACAGAAGAAGAAGAGGACACAATGAGATGTTGTCATTCAAAGAGCTCCAGTCATGTGAGGAAGGTTACAGCCTAATCATTGCTCCACACAACGTTGTAAACGGCTGACATCACGAGGTGAAGCCGAAATGTAGACCTGTGCGTCATCTGCATAATAGTTGAATCAGACAAGGGAAACAAAGTATTCCTAACTCGTAAAGTTTGATCCAAACTAACCAAAAACTGTGACAAAGAGCTAAACCCAGATTTACAAACTCGTAACAAAGATCAGCTGCAACCAACGCAGATCCGAGGCGTTGAAGAAGAAACACAATGTATATTTTTTGAGTACCCAAATTTGTTCTTCAAATCTCCACCTGCTTTTAGCATGTAGCATGTGCTAGTGGGTCAGCAGATAAATCCAGTGTTTGTTACTTATTTCTGACATTTTATTAAAGGATTAATTGAAAGATAGATGAACCCATTAAATAGTCGTTAGTTGCAGCCCTAATTGTAATCCCTTCATTCTGGTGATCCTCAGCTGTACTTTGTGTAATTAGTGCTAATTAGCAAATGTTAGCATGCTAAACTCAGATGGTGAACATGGTAAACATTATACCTGCTAAACATCAGCATGTTAGCATTGTCATTGGGAATGTGTTAGCATGCTAGCATTTAGCTTAAAGCACTGCAGCCTCACAGAGCTGCTAGCATGGCTGCAGACTGGTTTAGTTTTTGTTTCGTTTCCTGCACTGATGTCTGAGTCTCCAAACAAACTCTGGTCCCAGTGTGAAACCTTCAGCTGCACGATGAGGCTCTGCTGTCAAGGAACCTTTGATTGTTCTGCTGCTGCTTTGACATCTTTTAATCTACAGGAGGAAGAGAAACTGGAGCTGCCTCTTATTCCCACAACAAGAAAGCACAAATGCAAATGGCCACACACACACACACACACACACACACACACACACACACACACACACAAAGATAAACATTATTACACACATTCCTGCACACACAGCACTGTACTGAATGTCACAGTTCAGTGTGAACGGTGCGGAAACACACACAGTTAAAGAGAAGAGGTATGAAATAGCTTTGATCCCGGCTCTATTTTTATCACCACGTCATGTGTGTGTGTTTGCATGATACATGTGTGACTTGTGAAAGCTGTGTGTGTGTGTGTGTGTGTGTGTGTGTGTGTGTGTGTGTGTGTGTGTGTGTGTGTGTGTGTGTGTGTGTGTGTGTGTGTGTGTGTGTGTGTGTGTAGATGAGTGTGCCTGAATTACTCTGTGCCCAACAAAGACCAGGCCAAGCGTGCAACATGCATTTGATCTCAGTGGCCAACAAGCAATACATTTTATATCAGGCTGGAAATGGAAATCCTGGTGGGCTGCTTCTGAAGGAGCTGATCAGAATACAAACACCTTCAGAGTGGAGACAGACAGAGAGAGAGAGAGAGAGAGAGAGAGAC